>CP092880.1:30911482-30935827 GCA_030710605.1 Cordylochernes scorpioides | reverse complement strand
ATTGGCAAAACATAGATGGAAAAATTTGCCGGGAGGAAATTAATCCATAGAAGCAATGGGTGCTTCTGCCGTCAAAATAAACGACAGAACCTGACGCCATCTATGGCGCCCTAGACCTAGTCCGCCCTAGACTGACGAGGGCCATTAGCCCGAAACCATGGTCTCTAGGTGGACGCTTATCAGTTTGCCAAAGTTAGTGTTGTGGCTTTGTCACCGAGCCGATGCCGCTAGTTGCGGCGACGGTCAATAGATGGCGTCAGAGATTCTGACCTTTATTTTGACGGGAGAAGCGCCCATTGCTTCTATATATATATATATATTTTTTTTTTTTTTTGAAAATAGAGCAATTCATAAATAAATCTTTAATTAAAAAAGCATATATATTGGATTAAAATATCATTTATTTTACCAATATTTCAGTTGGCTGAACGCCAACCTTTATCAAGGTGTTATAACATATTCAATGTGTGTCAACAACAAACTCAGCGCCACATAACGTCAAAAGAATTAAGTTTTAAAAATGTTTTTTTTTTTATATTCAATGGGGAGAAAAAAATTATGAATATATTTATATTATGGACAAAATAAAATTTGTAAAATATGGGTGTAAATATTTTTAACATTAACAATAGAGCTTATTTCATATTTATAATTATATATGTGTGTGTTTGTCGGCTATGCATGCCCTCAATATGTAAATAATCTCGCTGAAATTTGAACAGGACAGAGAGTTAAATCTGGAAGAGTTTTTTATCGCACTTTTAACCAAGAAAAATTATAAGTAACCAAGTACTGAGCAACAATATATTTTTAGTCAGAAATGTTGATGACAATAAGGCTGTATCATGCTTGATTGACATAAACAAAATACTTTAGGGGAATATTCACTAAAGCAGACCACGGGTGAAGCCAGATAATAATTTTTAGTAGGCAGGAACAAAATTCTACCAGCGAAACATTCACTCGAGGAGAAGACACACGAAGCCAGGTCATCTCTATATATAAAATATCGTTTCTCGGCCTTTTGGCCAAGATCATATAATATATTTCTAGATATTTTTATGTATATATATCTTTTTAAAAATCTATTCAGTAGAGAGAGGGGAAATGTTTGCTCGAAAAATATATTCTATATATTATATAAAAATATATAATGTAACGAATATTATTATAATAATATTCTGTTTGTTCCGAATTATTATTATCAATAATATCCGTTAGGCAAACTTTCACTCGGATAAAACCCGGGCGAAGCCGGGTACACATCCGCTAGTTGAATTATAAATTATTCTAATAGAAGAGGACATTATTTTAAATAAATTCCTTCTCGGAAATTTAATTTATAAATTAAAATATTCAAAATAATGAAAGCATATCCTGACCAGAAGCATAGATGGCAGAGCGCCATCTAGTGGAATAGGAAACAATTAAACATAGATTCTACCTAATCCCTGATTATTGGTCAACTCAATTTATTGATAAATCAAGAAAAGCCAAACACGAACGCGTTTCGCACTGTTTGCGCTCGTCAACGTGGAGCAGGCTGTACCACTGCGTCCAAAAACATTTTTTGGTCCTAATGGCTTTTTTAGAAAAATAAATTAAAATATGTAATTTTAAATTTTTTAAAATAGCCATAAACTGGAACGTGATAATTTCATGACATGAAATGTATTTTAATATTCCAAAACACCACATTTCGATAAGCACAACGTATAATCATCTATTTATTTGAATTCATATATTTTATAACTAAATATTCAGATTCGTGTTGCTTTAAAAATGTTTCTTATCTGGTTCTTCTGAAATCTGAAATTTCACAATTTGATCAATCTGATTTATTTTAAGATGAATCTGTGGGAAATTCAATAAAGTTTTATTTGTAAATTAGATCTTCTTCGTACTAGATCTGTGACTTTGGACCAGATTTTTTGCTGGATCCATTTATGGTTAATGTATGTTGTATGTTGTGTGAATCGTGTATGTGTTGTGTATGCTGTGTTTTTTTGTGTGTTGTTTGAATCGGAATATTTATTCCGATAGATGGCGCAAGCCATCAGCAACTTTTAGTTGCACGATAAGGAGATGTCTTTTCCATAATTTATGCACCTTATCCCAGTATAATACCACATTTGTACTATTTTCTCACATAGATATAAAAGATCAGAAGTCTTTTAAAGGACCAGCAAAAACAATATTTTATTTCGCTTTATAACTGACGGGTTTTCGAGAAAAAACCTTTCCACGGGTATGCTCACAAGCACGAGTCACACACTAAGCAGGTTGGTTTCCTATCTATAATTTGAGAGAACTATATTTTCCAGATGCTCAAATTTTTATAGAGTAGATATATCAAAATATAATAGCATCAATATAATACTTTTGAATTTGCAATTGGTCACAATACATAATAAATATTTATAGATTATACTTATAACTTTGGGAGAAATAACTATATGATAGGTATATACGGGTTTTATCCGAGTGAAAGTTTGCCTAACGAATATTATTGATAATAATAATTCGGAACACACAGAGTATTATGATAATAATATTCGTTACATTATATATTTATATTGTTTTGTAAATAGAGCAATCCATACTTAAATCAATCGATAATAAAAGGCATATATTGGATTTAGTGTTAACACTATGCGGCGCTGAGTTTGTGTTTACAAAAATGTAATGCCTCGATAAAGGTTGGCGTTCAGCCAGCCGAAATATTAGCAAAATATTATATATATATTAAAATTTTAAATAGGCATATTCTGACTACGAGCACATGAGCTTTTTAATTGGCAGAGCGCCATCTAGTGGAACAGAAATCAACCTAACATTTATTTAACCTGTTCCCTGATATTTGGCCAACCCATTTTCTTGATAAATCAAGAAAGGCCAACCACGAACGCGTTTCGGGCTATTGGCCCTCGTCAGCGTGAAGCAGGCTGTACTACTGCGGCCGAAAATGTTTTAGTCCCAGACACTTCTTGAGAAACCAAGAAATAGGTATTAAAGGCCCAAACTTGCCTATATACGCTAAACATTTGAAAAAATAAATTAATATATAGACATAGTTCAATAGAAATAAATATAATATCTTTACCCAATAACACCTTACAAGAATACGATAAACTGTAGAGAGTCAGAATACAGAATTGAACAGAATTATCTATAAATTGAGCAATCACACCTTTTTCATGGCAAATAGAATCAATGAGAGGACGCAGCAAGCATATAAACCCTACATTTTATGGCTCACACACTTCTTCCTGCAAACAAAGGGTTCCACAACCTGAGGCTTGTCTGTTTTGTGGATACTTTGGGACTTCTTTGGAAGTTGCTCTTTTTGAGTCCTTCATATTTGAACATACACCTTGTGCATTTATATGCGAAAAAAAGGATTAATTTTATAGAATTCTAAAAATTTACATTTTCTATACTCCTCTCACAAGGATATATTCTCATGGTTATCAAATTTTGAAATAGCATCAAACCTTATCAATCAATAAAATGATAGTAAAAATCATTAAGTAGTAAATCTTGCTATCTCCTTTTTAATTTAATATTTGCTTTCCCTAAATTTTTGTAACCTTTGTTATTTTGATAGATGTGGCTTTACTTTATTGTTCTCAAATATCATTACATCTGGTGGGGGTCGGTGGAAGGCTGGTTAAACCGTTTGGTTTTCGAACACTACGACCCGGGTTCGATTCCCGCATTGGACACTTTTTTCTGTTTAAAAAAATGCTCCAATGGCCCCCGATTCTTGCAAAAGACCAACCCTACCAGCGAGTGCAAGTATCCAAACGGGGCTCTGGCACATTTGTAAGTGCAAAGTCGAACTGCTTTTCACATGTGTAGACATGTGGTGCGCTTACAGTAAAAGCAGTCGCTAACTACCCACCATGATTATCATGGCCTCTACCACGTGTACTAGGGATAAGCAAAAAAAATTACATCTGGTTGGTGAATTCTTTTCCACAGATGTTAACGCACTTATAACTGGAGATTTTGCTGTGTTTAGTGCTCTAAAAATAGTATTAATCTATTTAAAACGATCTAAAACTATTTAAAAAGGATTTAAAATAATTATAGAGCAATTCAGTTATATATGCTAACAGCCAATAACTATATTTGAATATAAATCACAAGGCGAGCTATCGATGGAAATTTGGATTCATCATCATTTTCAATGGTCATCATTTTTAAAATAGAGCAATCCATATCTAAATCATTAGATAATAAATAGGCATATATTGGATTGAATAAAAATATTATCATTAGACTTATCATACATTTTTGTATGGTGTTTGTTTGTTTATACAAAAATGTAATGCCTTGATAAAGGTTGGGGTTCAGCCAACCGAAATATTGGCAAATAAATCTTTTATTCAATCCAATATATGCATTTTTATTATCTTTTGACAATTATTTTTGAAAATTTACATAGCCACTAAAACGAAGAGAATTTAAGGAGTAAGCTGCCGAAACTGTGGGAGAATCCATCATTGATGTGCCAGGCCTATCTACATATTTTCACATTGCAATAGACATTAGAGAAGTTAAAATATATTTTTAAATAGCGTTTAAATTATTTAAAATATCTCTATTCATATCTGCGAACATAAATCGATTAATCCCGGAAGAAAGTATCTAGAACAAAAATTCCAAAAAACGTTTGTGTGGAAAATAAGAGATAGAAGCATTTAAATAATAAATGTTGTTTTACAAAGAAAATGATTTTTTAAAATTTCTTTTAACAAAGATATTCATGCATTTACGAAAATTTATATTTTTTTAAATCAATTCTCCATAAATAAATAAGTTTTCACCGATTCCATTCCTTTTTCGATAAATAGATTATGACGGAGCACACAAAAAGAACAGTTAACTTCATCAAACTAGAGCGTTCATTATATCGAGGGATCACAGAGTATCAAGTTTTAATTAACCTTACCCAATGGAATTGGACATCCGTTTACCTTTTTGAAAATGGAATTTATTTTTCTATTTGATATATTTTAAATTCACATTTTCTGACACGGATGCAAATAAATTTCGAAAAAAAGACAGTTATTATTTAAAAGAATATTTATCAATATTTTTTCATTCTTTTTTTATTCATTAAAGGTGTTATAAAATATTTCATTAATTTTTAAAACTCTTAATATCTTTAACGATATAAAAAATAAGAGTTCATTAATAAAGTGTTCAAATATTTTTTAAAAGCGTTTACTCTGCGAATTACTCTATTAATTATTTTTGACCATAAACCAGCTTACTTAATCGATCTGTTTGCTAATAGGGAATTGCTTTTTTTGTTGATGTCAATAAATCGGTTGCTCCATAGCTATTTGTCTGCTGCAATTTCCTATTTCGATGTATGTTACCCAGGATTAATATATTTAATTACTTTGTGGCGTTGTTTATAAAATATATTGATATTTATATATATATAACACATCTTATATATTACTTTATTAAATTTATAATATATACTTAATTAATTAGTTATATATATAATTTTCGAATAAAAAAATATATTTTACGAGATGAAATAATTTTTATTCTGTATTGTTTGAATATATATATTATATTAAGGTACAAAAATAAATATATTTTAAGTTAGTTAGTTAGTAGTTTTATTTATTTGTATTTGTGTGAGAATATATCTGTTATCTTATTATTTTGACCCCCGAATATAGTTAATATGGTTTTAATTAACTATGTTTCAAAATAATAAAACTTTGTTAATTCTAACAAAATTTGCACATATATACATTTTGAAAAAAAGCAATTCATAAATAGATCTTCAATTAAAAAGGCATATATTGAATCAAAATATAATTTATTTCACTGATATTTCAGTTGGCTGAACGCCAACCTTTTAAAGGTATTACAACATATTATATTATGATGCAATACCGCACCATCTGTTATGAATTCATTTTTCCATTGCAGTAAGGGCACTGGAAATTGTTAATTTACAAAAGAATCATACACGTATATAATAGTTTCGAATTTTCATTACAACAAATTGTTGATATAAATATGTTATAATACCTTAAAAAAGGTTGGCGTTCAGCCAACTGAAATATTGGTGAAATATTTTATATTTTTATACAATAAATGCTTTTTCATTTAAAATATATACATTTATAATTATTTCTCTCTGTGTGGTATTTATACAATCGTCATTTATTTATTTATTTATTTCAATTCAAAACGCTATGTCCCCCTAGGGACACTTGCGCTAAATGTACATAAAATTTAACCAAGAAAATATTAAACATGGAAGGATACACAGAAAGCGAGTTAGAAAGATTCATAAATATTTTCTACATATAGAGATTTTCTTTGAAAATATTTTTACAGTTACATCATTAAATTTAAATATATATACATATATACACACATATACACGCATACACCTATATATTGCTTACAACCATATAATATGTCGAATATTTCCTTGAGATCGTTACATCAAAGGCTATTTTTCTTAATGAAATCCAAAATATATTTACAAAGGAAATTAAATTTTATATATGTGCCCTTACTTGAAATTAAATCATTAGGGCCTAAAGCTATTAAACCGTTGTTGACTCTGTAATCTTGAAAGACAGGGCACTCTAGCAAGAGATGTATTGAAGTTTGTTCCCCCAATCCACAGAAACATGTCGAATCTTGCACAGCCTGAGTTTTCTTAAGAAAAAACCTGAAATTTCCATGATCTGTGATAAATTGTGAATTATAATAGTTTGGTCGAAAATATTTCGGAATATGATAAGGAAAGAAACTTTGAAATGTTTGATTAGTATTCTTTTTCAGTAAATTAATCCTTGATATAATGAAATCTTTGAGTATACCTGGAATATACAAATCATAAAATTGTTCATCTTCTGTTGATAAATTATTCAACTCATTAACCAATAATTCTAGATTCCATATAATCAGTGATAAAAGGAATATTGGCTAAGGTGTGAACACAGTAATAACTGGTTGTTTTATATGTTTGGGTACACCATAGCAGAATTTGATATTGCATTTGAATTCAGTTTTTACATATATTTTTTGCTAATAAATTCAAACCAAATTTCTGTTCCGTAAGTTAACGTTGGTCTTATTATAGATTTATAAAGTGTAAGCCTTTTTTGGGTGCTAAGACCCCAAGATTTTCCACATATTGAAAAAATATTTTTTAATCTTTGGGTTTTGTTTAGTACAATGTTTAGGTGAGGGCCAAAAATCATTTGTTTTTCCTTCTATTATTCGCAATCGTAATTCCAAGAATTTTAATTTCTTCTACGGGCACAATAATATTGTCTCTAAAATTAATTGAAATTTTGTCTTTATTGTGCAAGTGTAAAATACTAGTTTTATCAAGATTGATATTTAGCTTATTATCATTACACCATTGATCTATCTTTTCCAAATTAAACTCAATCGAATTTTTTTATTTATTAACCCATTATTCCAACATATAATAGTTACATCATCAGCATAGCTAATGATTTCAGAGTTTGGTGATTGCAAATTAGTTAGCAGATCATTTAAATATATCAGTCATAACAACGGAGACAATGGTCCCCCCCCCCCCACCCTGAGGATAATTATAATATCCCCCAAAATAGGTTTATATAAATTTACAGGTCGATTTACTGGCTCTCTCTGATTGGTTCCCTCTCCCACACTCACATTAAAGAGATTCATGTTTAGCATGTTCTCCATCATATATTTGAGATTGTGATGTTTTAGTTTCATAAAGATACCTATTATGTTTTATTTTATTTTAATCAATGTTAATCATTAACACTAGATATTATTTTTGGACGTATTTATAAATTAATTCATTCATATGTGTTTTGGGGTTTAAAATATCGTATATAAATGGTTGCCCTCTAATTGTTTAATATAACAATAACATAAAATTATTTTTAAAGTTCCAAGTTAAAATTGATGTAGCATTGTATATTTTTTCCAAAGGTTGCCTTTAAACTACTTGATTATGCATAGGTAAGAAAGATTAAGAGCATATAATTTCCACAATATCACATCATATATATATTTATAATACAAAGTTGTGGGAGAATGGTATTCGTGTACCAAAATATTTACTTGTCCCGTCAAAAATGCTTTAAAACATTTGGATTATCACTATAGTATATAACGTTATGATGGTCAGTATGAATGTGTTGCAATACCAGTTCTCATGGAATAATGTCCGCCACAGACTGACGAGGACCATTAGACCGAAACCATAGTCTCTAGGTGGACGCTTTTAAGTTTGTCAAAGCTGGTGTTGTGGCTTTGTCACCGACCTAAGGCAGCTAGTTTGCGGACGGTCAATAGATGGCGTCTAGTTTTGACGTTTAATTTGACGGGAGAGGAGTATATGCTTTTTTAGATCATTTTACTCCCGGGATATTCTCCATATATATGTGTGTGTACCAAAAGAGTTTGTATATATTTACATATAAATAAGTGGAGAGAATGGATCGACAAAATCATTCTGATATAACTATTTATCCTGCAATGGAATAATTCCGTATTACCTCCACATAGAATTATAGAATTTCGAAATTTATTATCCAGTTGCCTCTATTATTTTATGTTTAATTGTTTTAGTAAGAATATTTTCCGAGCCTACTCCCCTAAGGTCTGTCTTTCTTCATTATTCGACATTTCGGTGGAGATGAAGAGAGAAGACAATCCGATGATCTCCGAGCAGGCCACGGGACAATGTCGACTCTATTTACCTGACTCCAGCATCTACGCCATGTTAACACCAAGACTTTCCTTCAATATGAATACATTATCTCTCCATGACTGTCGACATAGAAAATCTTCACGACATAAGGTTAAAAGATGCAAAGCTACATGGGATCAACTCTCAAGACGCCGAGGGAATTCTTGAAAAAAAGGGGAACACGTCAGATCCTTAACAAAGGTATTTGCAAAAAGAGAGTGAGAATTTCCATAAGTAGGATCAATGTCTCTCTCTTATTTTATAAAAGATTATTAATTTCAAAAATTTACTTTATAGCGCGCCAATTTGTAATCTTTCTTTTATTTTAAGTAAATATAAGATTCAATTTTATTGATCAGAATAAATTGTCTTATGTCTTTTTGAATGTTCTACGTGATAATATATAAGGACAGAAATATATAAAAGAAAAATTGTGGTATAATGACATAGAACAGAAGAATTCTCATTCAGAACAACCATTTTGTAAATTCTAAAAATCACTTCTCCTTATCTAACCAAACTTCTAATAAACGGCCACCTTTAGGAGTATCAATAATGTTATTAATCATCAACATGTGAATGCCGCTTAGATGTTGAATCACCAGAGCATCTTCTTTTAACTTGCCCTCTGACTAATCAAATTGTATGTAGATACTTTGAAACATTACCAAATTCTCTTTGTGCATATACTCTATCTTATGAGAACTTTGTTAAGTTTAGAACTATTTGTACAATAATTTACAAAACACTACTAATCCATCGTGTAAATAATTAATCATATATATGTAAACAATACTGGCACAGCACAATAGTCCTTTGGACTTCGTGCTTTTTGTAACAATAAATAAATAAAATAAAATAAAATAATTTGGTATGGTCTCTAACAGGAGGCTTAACTGAGGTTATATACAAGGTTGCCTTAAAAGTTCGTATATACTTGCAAAAATTTGAAATACCAATATTATACGTCGTTATAAATAATCTCTTCGTATTATGTATAAAGTAATTGTATTATGTATTCGCCGTAATAATATTATTCGCCAAGTAATAAGAAAAACAACGTTTTAATAAAAACACGAAATGTTGGGACAACCTTATAGTGTAAAGTTTATTTCAATATAGGAAGTGTAAATTTTGCAGAGTGAAATCCAAGTTTAATTATGATGCCTATGAGCTAAATTAATATCCGACATAATCCGAGGCGCTGGAGATTGGTCGGAGGTTCTGATTGGACAGTACCTGACTTTATTAGACAACTAGGGCCATAGCTCATGCTACAAAACATTTCAAGAATAACTCAACCCAAATTAAGTCGTTATAATAAAACCGAGTTATTCTCAGCCGATAAAATCTACCATTACGGAGTGAAAAGATCAATCTCTATATGATACAAAAATAATGTTTAAAATTCAAATATCAATACGTTTCCTATAAATAATCTTATATTATATATGAAATTTTTGTTTAGAATGTTTTCAAATAGAATGATGACATCCCAAAATATTTTCAATTGAAAAGAAAACATCCAAGAATCGAATCCATAATTTGTATCCAATATAAAATTTTGTTGTTCATTGCAGCATAAATTTAAATAAAACACTATACGTTAATTTATAATTGAACTCAACAATGATTGGCTTATTAGAGTCACGTGTTAAACAGTAAATTAAAGTGCGATTAAAACGGACATAAATATACCTACGTCCATAGAAACATCAAGGCGTACATTATAGTAGCGATTCTATATATAAAATTTAGAGGAATTTCTCAATAGAATGATATTGAAATATCGATAAAACGGCAGTATCCCAGCAAAATCCACCCATTGTAGATTGATATTTTATATCTGATTACAATGAGGGCATCTAGAGAAATTTGAAATTTTGTTTCTACGTCGGCTCTTCTCGATTTCAACTGTTACTAGTAATATCGAATTAACACTTATATAAAATATATATAAATGAAATAGTAATTTTGTGTATGATTGTGTATTCGTTCTGCCTAAAGGAATTTTAATACAATAAAGGTATCTGTCTGTAAGCGTTCACTCTAATAGGCTTGAACTTGGAATATACCGATTTGTCCAATAAGATTCTAATTTGAATGTTCCTTTTATTTTTTATAAAGGTTTCTAGAATATTAAACGAACATCGGAAGATTATTTTAAACGCTAATGAGTTTTGAAAATCATTTATTGGTTGGAAGCATGCTTAAAAAATACATGGCTACATTTTTGTATTTACTTCCCGACGTATCAATGAATCGCTGTCTTCAAGGGAATGATTATTATGAATACATTTTCTACTTATACACGAATTTCTTAAATACATGGAAAGCGATACGTATCTGCATATATCAAAGAATAAATAGGATCGCAAAAATAAAAGAGATTTTTTCAAATTAAAAAAAAATATATATATATAAAAAAGCATAAAACTCTGTTAAATATTTTGATTTGACTGTACAATAAATTGAGAAAGAGGGAGCAATCTCTCGAAATATTTTGAGAAAAAAAATTTTTTTTTTTCTTTACAGATCCAGGTACGCCCTTTTATATAATCTGTTGAATATGTTTGTATATATTTTTATAGATATTATATGTGAATTAAGAAAATCATCCATCCAAAAAAAAAAACTCCATGATAACATACTTCTGCTAGAGGATACTTTTCAAAAAATGACAGTTTCCATCACTAAATTTGACATTTTTTTTAAAAATCAGCTATTCTCTGGTTAGAAAACACCTCTCTCTAAAGGGCATTTGGCTCTGCAACTAGGTGTCCTTTAAAATAAAGGTGTCCTTATAAAATATTAATAATTTATAGCGGATGTATATAATTGTGTATTGGAGTTTATTCTATTTTGCAAATGTGAAGAGAATGAATTATTTTATTAGGTGAATTTTGAGTGCATACTGACCTTTTTTAGAAACATCGCACATATTATAAAATCAATGTGGAATAATATCGATAAATTTATTTTAAAAGAGCACTACTTTAATAATCAATTTAAAATAAAAAAATATATTCAAATTTATTCATTCCATTTTTTTAAAACAGAAACATAGAGAGATAGACATTAAAATACAACTTTTTAAAAAGTTATGAAAAATCATTTTTCCGAAATTTATCCCTTCAAGTTGATTAATAACCCCTAATAAAAACGTCAAAGATGCCAGACTCCTTCAATTGTTATTAAAAAAAGAAGAAATATCTGTGATGCCAGCCAAAAAAGCCTGACCACTCTGTCAAACAGTTTATGCCATCATTGATAATCGAGGGCTCCAGGCGATCTCGGAAGTGAAAAAAATTCGCAGTGGTTTTGGGAAACATGTCCCTCGAGGCTGACCGTGTAGCAGGATTGGAAAATCTTTTAGCATCTTCTACGAAAATAGAGGAAAACCTATTGAAAATATTATTTTTAGTTTGTAAACAATCGTATTAGAGAGAGAGAGAGATACCAAAAAGAAATCGATAAACAAATTCACCAATGAAGGATTATTTTTTATTTTCCAATATTTTTATTATTTATTTCAAACTTAAACATCGATTCAATTTTTTATCTGCTAGCTCGTTTTTAGATTAATATTTGTCTAAGGGTTTTATATATAACTCTAAATATATTTTCTATGTGTTTAAAATATCTATAAAATAAGGTTACACAAACACTATTTCAAATGAATTTTTTTTTGTATATATATATATATAAAAATATAGTACAAAAGAAAAAAAGAATTTCACTGAGATCAGGTGGATAATTTAAAAAAAAAAGGCATCTACTGAGCTGGAAATAAAAGTTGCTGATTTCTTGCGCCATCTGTCATATTAAAAAATCAACTATTTGTTAATTATTAATTTTTCCAGAATTGGTTAAATGTCCATTCTTGATTAATCAAGAAAAGCAGACCACGTACGTGTTTCGAGCTTTTGGCCCTCGTTAGCTTGGTGCACAAGATGTACCTCAGCGATCAAAAAAAAAAAAACTGGTCATTCAGTGAAAAACCATGAAACTGGCAGTTAAGGCCAGTTGTAGGTGAAAAATAGTACAAAAGCCAAGGCCAGCATCTCTTGATCGCGCAATTAGAAGTTTCTTGTTGATGATTGGCCATTGATTATCAAGAATGAGCATTTAGCAAATTCTGTAATAATTAAAAATCAATAAATAGTTTATATTACGACAGATGGCGTAAGCCATAAGGAACATTTAGCTGCACGATAAGGAGATACCGTTTTTCTTAAGATATATTAAAAACACAAATTTGGAATTCACTGACCGCTCACTTGAACATTTCAGAAAAAAACAACTAAACGTTTATTTGGCTTTTGTCTGATATTTGGACAACTCACTTTCTTGTTAAATCTGGAAAGTTCAACCACATACGTGTTTCGGGTGTTTTCCCTCGTGAGCGTGGTGGTGCAGTCTCTACGCCCGAATATTTAGCGCCAAAGGCTTCCTGAGAAATCAAGAAATGGGTTGTGTATTTTAAGGCCAAGTTTGCGTAAATCTCTTTCCATGTAAAAAAAAAATACATTTAAAATGGTCAGGTGTTGATATCAAAAACACATAAATTTGGCATTTCCTGACCGCTTTCATGAGCATTTTTCCTTGTTTTTCATATTTGGCATTTACGCAAAATGACCTGAAAATACTAAACTCAGAGGTCCCAGAGGCTTCCTGATAACCAAGAAATGGGTATTTAAGGCCAAACCTGCGTAAATACGCTTAACACATGACAAAATCTTTAATTAAAAAGGCATATATTGGATCAAAAATGTGGCGCTGAGTTTGTTGTTGACACACTTTAAAATGTTATAACACCTTGATAAAGGTTGGCGTTCAGCCAGCTGAAATATTGGTAAAATAAATAATTTTTTGATCCAATATATGCCTTTTTAATTAAAGATTTATCTATGGAATGCTCTATTTTCAAAACATGACAAAATAACAGAAAAAAATATTTTTGGGCGCAGAGGTACAGACTACTCCACGTTGACGAGCGCCAACAGCGCGAAACGCGTTTGTGGATGGCTTTTCTTAATTTATCAGGAAATTGGGTTGGCCAAATATCAGGGAACAGGTTAAATCAATGTTTAGTTGATGTCTGTTCCACTAGATAGCGCTCTGCCATCTAAAAAGTACATGTGCTTCTGATCAGGATATGCTTCTTTTATTTTTAATATCAACACCTGACCTTTTTATTTAATTTTTTTTCTATTGTTTTTTCATGTATATATATAACTGAGCATTGATGTATTTCTTCAATTTTGCCGAGCATAATTGCCGAGCCATCCCGTGGCCTAAGGATAAATGATGGCACTATTTTATCATTAAGTCTGTAGAAGAATCCTAGGCTTGTAAGTTCGAAAATGTGTGTAAACAACAAACTCATTGCTACATAACGTCAATAGAATTAAGTTAAAAACTATTTTACCTATATGTGGCGCTTAGTTAGTTGCTGATATAAATATGTTGCAATATCTTGGAAAATGTTGACGTTCAGCCAACTGAAATATTGGTGAATAAATTATATTTTATTCAACATATGCTTTTTTTTTTAAAGACCTATTAATGGATTGCTCTTTTTTCAAAGCAATATATAAATAATCAAATAAAGTAAAGCACGAAGGAAGATGAGTTTCTTTTTAATAAACGCGAGCGAGCTTTCGGACCACACGCCCTTCTACTGGCAAAAACCTAAGAGATTCGAAGAGATACAAGCCTATTTATACTAAATTTATAAATGCTTAATCTTAATATTTTGCCAGTAGAAGGGCGTGTGGCCCGAAAGCTCGCTCGAGTTTATTAAAAAGAAACTCATCTTCCTTTATGCTTTACTTTATTTGATTATCTAAACAGGAAGAGTTCTATCGCTTATTCAATATATATATGTTTGTGGAAAAAACAATTATAAAATGAAATAATGAAAAATATCATGTGTGCGTGGTCAGGATATTCTTTTTTTTTTTCATTTTGAAATATATAGATAATTGTAGATTGGGCATATATTTTATATAGAGTGAAATTTTCATCAGATAGGTTTTTACCTTTATTTTGTATAGCGTTTGTGGATCACATATCCACGTAATTTATATTAAATCAAAGAAAAACCTTGATAAATAGAGGCGTTTTGCCCCTAGAAATATTGTTTGAATAATAAATTTAGATCTAATATATGCCTTTTATTTATATATATATAATTTTAATTATTTCTATTATATTATGAATTCCACATCTATGGATGTTTTTGCAATTTAATTTTGAAATTTCTGATTCATATAATCGTTTTAATCTCTGCAGACCTTATGGATAATTTCTTCCATTGAAGAAATTTCTACATACTTATTATTGATAATATATCATGATAAACAAATCCCATAACAAATATAAAATATACAAAATTTATTCAAAAAATAATTAATACATTTTTATATCTATTTAATATAATTAAAAAATAAATGTATATTTGTTGAAAAACGAAAAAAATCCAAACTTTAATTTTTATTAGCTGATTATTTTTTAAAAGGAGGATATCGAGATTAACCATTAGGAAAAAAAGGCGAAAAAAGATGCAGAAGATACCAGATGGGGAGGCAGCCGATGTATATGTGTGGCCAATATCCCAGTTGCCATAGCAACCAGGTGGAATAATGATTGGGTGTTCCAGAGGAGGGGATTTTTGTTCTTGGCAGCAGATTCAAGACCTTATTGTGCTGGTGTTAATCCAATTTGTGCTCTGTGAATGTATATTATCTATGCATAGAAATGGCTGCGTTATAACAACTTTTTGTCAACTTTTCTTCTTCTCGCCATATTTCTACTTTTTAGGGATACGTTTCTTTCTTTTTTTTTCTTTGGTAATATAAATGCTTAATCCTTTGGTGATAATGGATTAATAAGTACTAATGCATTTATATATAATAATATATATATGAATTATATATATATTATATTCTATTTTGTAATTTATTTTCCTTTTAATTTGACACCTTATATAAGTCTTTTCACAGGGGGGAAATGTTATATAATTTTTAAAAAATAATTTATAGAAATGTCATAGATGTAAATCCTTGTACATATTATTTTATTAATAATCTGTTTAAAATAACTCTGTTATTCTTGGCCACTAGATGGCGCCACCTTAAATATAAATAGATTGTTTTGTTTTTTAGTAAAGGTTAGGTAAGCTAGATTTTATTTTATATAAATATGTAAATAGTGATATAGAATTAAATGTTAAAATTCTATATTTACTTAAAATTAATATAATCCTTTTGCTCAAAGAGTTCAAAAATAAACTTCTTGAGACTGATTTTCTCTTTTTTAATTAAATTCAAGACGACTGCACCTTCAACTTTAACAAATCATTTTTTGGATTTACATAGTTTTGTAACAGTTAGCCGACAGGATTTACCTAGTAATTTTCTCTAAAAATGCCTCCGAAAATAGAAAAGCCAGTTGAGCAACAATCTTCTACGAGTAATTTTGATTTACCCAAATATGATGGACAAAATTTTGATGTTACTTCATGGTTAAAGTTCTTTAACAAAAAATGCCAACAAAACCTTGTTGATGAAGACTATAAACTAAAGAATATTTCAAAATATCTTGATGGAGAGGCTTTTAATTTTTATATAGAGACATTGCAAGATATAGAGGATTGGGGGGAACTGGAACAGAAATTACTTTCATATTTTACAGTTAAAGACTCTAATCTATTTAGTAAATTCTTAAATTTAAAATATAATGATAAGGATGATCTTGATAATTATTTTAAAGAAAAATCTTCATTAGCAAAAAAGCTTAATTTAGATACACCCCTTTTATTAGAAGCTCTTACAGAGGGGATGCCAAATTACCTAAAGAAATATTTAATTGCAGCAAGAGTTAAGGAAACCTCAGATTGGATTAGAATAACCACTCAATTAAAATACTCTAGCAATCAAGAAAAACAGCAACCATCCACAAGTAATGATAATAGGCAGAATTTTCAAAATAGACCATATTACCCAGCAAGGTTTAACCCCAACTCTCCTCCAGGTCTACAATTCCAACCACCTCCAAGGTCATCTCCAAGATCAACCACAGCTCATCACCAGGAAGCATCCAGCAGGTCAACCAATTTACCACCCTACCCCTGCAAAATCTGCTCTTCCCATCAACTACCTAATCAATACCACTTCCACAGAGATTGCCCACTCAACAAATATGAAAAAGGACTTCCAATCAACACCCATTCAGAACCTCCAAACCCAGGTAGAACTTTACTATTATTTTCAGTACTCATAAATTATGTATCACTGCCTTGTGTACTTGATACCGCCTCATCTATCTCCATCATGCCCTCAAAATATTTAAATCACATTCATTACAGAATATTAGATAATTCCCCAAATGTAAAAATAGGTCAAGTAGAAGGTTTTAGCTATCCCTTATGTAAAATATTGGTTAGACTTACTTTAGGAAAAATCACTAAATATCAATAATTCTTTGTTTGCAATAGTTCAATAGAATACCTTATCCTAGGTTTGCCAACTTTTGATAAATTTTGTTTACAAATTGATTTTTCAAAAAGCCTACTTTTTCAAAACTATAAATTTTTATACTCTTTTAATCCTAAAACTGATAATCATAATTCCTTTGTGACCACTCTATGTATTCCAGACCCATACTATGTTAAAAATTCATCTCTTTTAAATATTGACCCATTAAGTAATTTTAATTCTTTTAATATACCAAATACAAATGTTAAACATATAGATCATAATTCAAATCCCATTATTGATTCTAACTCATATCACAGTATGCAAATTCCATGCCCTATTATCAATTATAACTCATATTTAGACCTTAGTAACTTAGATATTAACCCAAATTTCTCAATTCAAACAATTTCAGATATTTGCATAAATATAAGAATGTTTTCTCTAAACACAATTTTGACATAGGATGCATAAGAACTAACCCAATTTGCATATCTCTTTCAGATAATATTCCCATAGCACAAAAGCCATATAGGACATCTTTTTTCAATAATACAGAAATTAAAAAGCAAATATTTGAATTATTAAAATATGACATCATTAGACCTTCATCTAGCCCCTATAGTTCTCCAGCATTATTAGTGACAAAAAAATCTGATGCCCCAAATCACCCCACAAGACTCTGTATAGATTATAGGAAACTTAATCAAAAAACAGTTCCAGAACATACACCAATTCCACTTATAGAACAAATTATAGATAGGTTATCACAGTCAAAAATATATACTATTCTAGATGTTAAAAATGCATATTGGCATATACCCATAGATGAAAAAGATAAATATAAAACTTCATTTGTAACACAATTAGGTTGTTATGAATGGAATAGACTTCCATATGGTTTAAAAAATGCACCCTCACAATTTGAAAGAATTGTGAAATCAATTTTCACTAAACATAACATACAGTATGCTTTAAATTATTTTGATGATATTATTATACACTCCAAAACTTATGAAGAACACATTAAACATTTAGAAGACATATTAAACATATTTGAACAAGAAAATATAAAACTCAATCTCAATAAATGTAAATTTTTACAAAAAGAAATAAATTTCTTAGGATATACTATTAATTCAGGAAAATATACACCAAATATCATAAATCTTGAAGCAATTATGAAATTAAATAGGCCATATAATATAAAGAGTTTACAAAGATTTCTAGGCACCATTAATATTTATAATAAATTTATTCCCCACTATGCACAAATTAGAGCACCCTTAAATGACCTTTTAATAAAAAATGCTCATTGGTTATGGAGTGATAAACAAGAAAAAGCATTCCAAACACTAAAAAATGCACTTGTTTCACAACCTGTACTCCATATTTATGATCCATCAAAACCATGCCATTTGTTCACAGATGCATCAAATCTAGGAATATCAGGTGTCCTTAAACAACCTGATGAACAAGGCATTTTACACCCCATAGGTTACTTTTCCAGAAAGCTACACCCATATGAACAGAATTACACTGCCTCAGAAATTGAAACATTAGCAATAATAAATTCAGAACAAAGATTTCACACATACATCCACAACATTCATTTCACCTTACACACAGATCATTTACCTCTAAAATGGCTTAAAAATGTAAAAAACCCACAGGGAAGATTATTTAGATGGTCATTACTTCTCTCACAGTATGACTTTGATATAAAACATATAAAAGGGTTACACAATATAGAAGCAGATATGTTATCTAGATCACCAGTTTCACACTATTTAACAATAAATGAAATAAAAGAACACCAATTTACAGAGCATATTAATAGTAATAAAATTAAAATTCAAAATGGCATTTACATAGTTAGAAAAAAAGGATTTAATAGGGCATATGTACCACAATCACTTAGGCAAAAATTATTACATAAAGTACATACAAATCATGGACACATTGGTACAACACAAATGACAAAAATACTATTTCCCTATTATTATTGGCCATATATGACATTTTACAAAATTTTACAAAACACTGTGAAACATGTCAATTTAATAAATCAAGAGACAATAGGATTATTTATGGACCTTTACAACAAATGCCAATAGCCACACACCCAAACCACATTTTTTCTCTTGATACAATGGGAGGATTACACAATTATGGGACAACAAAGCACAGCATTCATATGATAGTAGACCATCATAGTAGATTCTTATGGACTTTTCCAACTAAATCTGTATCAACTGATTCTTATATTACCTGTTTAAAAAACTTATTCCAAATTACTAAACCTGAAATATTAATAACTGACAGAAATGCAGCTTTTCTTAGCAATAAATTTAAACATTTTTCAGAAAAAAGCAATGTTAAGCATCTACTCACCAGTGCACATCATCCAGAAACAAATGCTAAAGTAGAAAGGTTAAATTCCGCTATCATTAATAGATTAAGATGGGAATACAATAGTAGTTTAAAAATTCCTTGGACAAAATACATTCCTAAAATTACTGAAAGCTATAATACAACAATACATACAATAACAGGCTTTACTCCTAAATTCTTATACTATGGAATACAACCACAGTATATAGAACATACCACTGAAAAACATACACCAATAGAAAATGCAAGAAAATTATCAATTGAAAGAACTATAAAATCACATGAACATAGTAAGCAGCTCTATGACATTAAACATCCAGAACCCATTTTTAAAGTAGGAGATCAAGTATTGGTAAAAACTTTTATTTATCCAAACACAGGTAAATTAACCCAAAGATATATAGGCCCATTTAAAATTTTAAAACAACTTTCCCCAGTAACATATGAAATAGATAAGCCTAATATACCTCAAAATAAGAAAACTGAAATTAAACATTCTAATAAACTTAAATTATTTTATCCTGAAACAGACTTTTTACTTCAAAATAACACTAACATAGGAAATAACTCAATTTTAACCCAAAATTCTAACAAAAAATTAATAGATATTGATGACAACCCATGTCTTTTGCAGGAAGAACATATTTTAGATATGGAAAATAAAGAACTAACTTCAACACCAGCACTTTTACCTACAAAATTTATTTGATTTTTATCTAAATACTCTATTATTTTCATAATGTAAGTTTTACTATTTTTAGAACAATTAATTTCAATGCATTGTGTGTAAATAGGCTATTTTCTTTTGCGTAATAATCTTTTGAAATCTAATTCATATTTTAAATACCTTTCTTTTTGTCTTCCTTTAAATTTTTGTATATAATTTTCATTATTATTCCATACATAATTTGCATACATGTTGTATACATCATATTTTAAAAATATTATTTGTTTATAAACAAACTAATTAAACAGAAGATTTTGGACATTGATTTTTATTGTTTAATATTATATTCTATTTTGTAATTTATTTTCCTTTTAATTTGACACCTTATATAAGTCTTTTCACAGGGGGGAAATGTTATATAATTTTTAAAAAATAATTTATAGAAATGTCATAGATGTAAATCCTTGTACATATTATTTTATTAATAATCTGTTTAAAATAACTCTGTTATTCTTGGCCACTAGATGGCGCCACCTTAAATATAAATAGATTGTTTTGTTTTTTAGTAAAGGTTAGGTAAGCTAGATTTTATTTTATATAAATATGTAAATAGTGATATAGAATTAAATGTTAAAATTCTATATTTACTTAAAATTAATATAATCTTTTTGCTCAAAGAGTTCAAAAATAAACTTCTTGAGACTGATTTTCTCTTTTTTAATTAAATTCAAGACGACTGCACCTTCAACTTTAACAAATCATTTTTTGGATTTACATAGTTTTGTAACATATATATATTTAATATGAACATAATATATTATGAACAATATATACGCGTATAGAGAATGAATTCATAAAAAATGATTCCTGAATAAAGTTTTTGTTCATTTTTAGAAAAAAAAATAGTTTTTTTTTTCATATTTTAAAAGTTTGATAACAAAGTAAAATAATGAATTTATAAAATTGATTGTTTATATTTTAAAAAAAAATGAAATTTTAAAATGTTTTTTTATTTATTTATTTATAGGTTCGTGCGCGAATTTTTTTCTTTTCTCTTTAAATTTTATAATAGTATATGTATCAATCAAAAGGTATATGCCCATAAGATTTCATTTTAAAGTGAAATAAGGGATATAACACTTCACTTCCCAGTTTAAACTTTAGTAGTTTTCTTTACGGGGTTTTTCAAATAGGTATTTTTATTTTGAAATGATTAAATGGCGAATTCAAGGAGAGAGGTTTGGTTTAATGGTGATCAGTTATTGTATTCTACTATTATAAATATATATACACAACACCTATATATTTGACTGAAAAGGCATATATTGGATCAGAATTAATTTATTTTACCAATATTTCAGTTGGCTGAACGCCAACCTTTTTCGAGATATTACAACACATGTTTTTTTTTAGATAATAAAGTAAAGGTCCAAGGGTGAGTATCTTTTATTAAACGTTTTTCTAGGTTTCGGTATAACGCCCTTCTACAGGAAAAATTGATACAAAATGAAATTTGCCATAGCATTGCTAAGTTTCAATTTGGAACAATTTTTTCCTGTAGAAGTGCGTTATCTCGAAATTTCTAAAAACGTTTAATAAAAGATGCTCATCCTTAGACGTTTTTTTTATTATCTAAAAATTGCTAGCAAAGGATTATATTCTAAACATGTAATACCTTGAAAAAGGTTGGCGTTCATCAAACTAAAATAGCGTTTAAAAAATTATTTTGATTCAATATATGCATTTTAAATTAAAGATTTATTTATGGATTGCTCTATTTTCAAAACACCTATACATAGTAAATATTGTGAAAAAATAGTACAAATGTGATATTGTACTGGGATAAGGTGCATAATTATGAAAAAAGGGGCATCTCCTTATCATGTAACTGAAAGTTGCTGAGGAGATGTTGATAAGGAGATGCCCCTTTTTTTCATAGTAAATATTATTTGTAATTCAATGACTATAAGTTTTTTTTTTTCTTGAAATTTCTTTGATGCTGATAAAACAGATATCTAGGTGGCTCCTCTGCAGAAATTCTAATTTATTGTGTCTTTTTTTCTTGCACATTATCTTTTGTAAATATATATAACTAGAATCTATTTAGATCCATACCTGGGCGTTGAGGTAAATTTATTTCTTTGATTTCGCGATATTAAAAGATAACTTACTCCAATATATTTTAAATATGTTTTTAAAATATTTTTGTTTGAATATAATGTCAGTTAATACAAATAAAAACTGATAGTAATAAACCTTTTACGATTCTCTTATTTAAAAAAAAAAAAAAAAACATACTATGAAGCTTGCTAATCTTTAATTTTTATTTATTTTTCAAAATACTCAAACTATATTCACAAACCAATAATTTAAACTATAATTTATTATAGTAGAACCTCCATGAGAGGACACTCGCATTAGAAGACACCTCTCTATAAAGGACAGTTTTCATTGTCAAAATTACCATTTTTACTATTTAGCAACTCTCCGGTAAGAGGACACCTCTCCCTAAAGTACACTTTAGCTCTGCGACTTGGTACCCTTTACAGGGAGGTTCTACTGTTTTCTTTTCTAAAAATCACGCAGTTTACTCGATCAAAAAATATGACATTTTATAATTAATATAACATGAACCAGGCAACGCCTGAGTTTCGTCCTAGAGCATTTCACCTAAGTGTAACAAAAGGACTTCTGTGAATGAAAAAAAAAGAAAATATTTTCAAATATGTCTTATGCCAATTATTCTGCCGCAAGAACCTCATATTAGGCGAAGTATCTTTTGGTTTCATGTTCAGAACATTTTATTTTATCAAAATATATCCTTTCTGCCAAACCCTTTATCAGCTTGATATAACAGTTTTCAGTTCACATTCAAATTCTCAATCATACAGCTACAGAAACGTCTTCATATAAAATTAAAGGATTTAAATCCACGAATGTTTCTTTTATACACAATACAAACTTCTACTGTCCTTACTGCGATGAAAATAAATATTGGGAGGGCTTGGCTTATCAGTGGTGAATCCTCCCAGCGGTTTCGCCTATTTAATCCAACAGACCGCTTCTTAGAGCTCTAATACTGTGTTGGACGATTCTACTTATATACGCAGCACTGAAGGGTAGAATCTCCGAAATGATTTTTAAGAAAAAATGGACATAAGCTTATAGGACAGTAGAATTACATGTAAATATTTTCATCGAGCAATGCTCTTTAATGAGCGCCATTTCTCGAAACAAGTGCATAACTATGAGAAAAAAATTATTGTTTAACCTTTACATTTCTGAGTTCAGCCTATATAAGTAGCTCTATCATATTATATTACATACTCTCTCTCTCTCTCTCTCTCTCTCTCTATGAGCCTTCCGAAGAGCGAAAACAATACTAAGCAGAGTGGAGTTTATATGTAAATTTGAATAATACCTTATATTATTTCTTTGAATTAAAGATACTTCGGCCATTGAAACTTTTCATTATCTCGCCGTTTCAACAAATATCTTTGGTTCTTGACAGGAGAGAACAAAAATATGCTGTATTATAAATACATAAATAATTAATATTGAAATAGAGTGTCACATATGAGCAAAATCGAACAAGTTAATTTTGAAGGTTAAGTCTTTATCTATTTCATCAGGCTGAAGTACCGATGAAATACACACTAATATATTTACCTCACAACGGCAGCTGATTGTTCGTGCATTCATAAGATAATGGTTTATTTAATTCCACGATAGAACACACCTAGAATAATCAGAAATATATGTGAAAGTAGTCCAACAAATTATAGTCGCTTAATTATGTGAAATAGAAAAATGTTCAATGATTGTGAAATATTGTTTAAAAAGTAATCAACATTATGTAAGAGAAATAATATATATGTTATATAAAGATGTATTTCATTTTAAATTATATTTCTTATATCAAACTACTATGTAAAGTCGACCGCCAGATGTCGCGGTTTCAGACTATATAAACCTATTGTTGTTGGGTTTCCAAATAAATAAAAATGAATAAGTAAATAAATAAATAATTAAACCCACCCATCCTGGCTGGCAAT
>CP092880.1:30851141-30902157 GCA_030710605.1 Cordylochernes scorpioides | reverse complement strand
AGATTTGGCCCAGCCACATTGCCAGCAAAACACCTCTTTGGTAGATTGTGAGGATTCCATTAGTTCCCGTGTGGATCTCATGGAATAAAATCCGCCCTAGACTGACGAGGGCCATTAGCCCGAAACCATTGTCTCTAGGTGGACGCTTATCAGTTTGCCAAAGTTGGTGTTGTGGCTTTGTCACCGACCCGATGCCGCTAGTTGCGGCGACGGTCAATAGATGGCGTCAGAATCTGACGTTTATTTTGACGGGAGAAGCGCCCATTGCTTCTATGGATTAATTTCCTTCCGGCAATTTTTTCCATATATATATGTCATAATTTGTATATAATTGTATGCACCCCCGACCCACTATGCATGTACAATGTATGATTTTCAAAGATTTAATAAAGAATAAGGTAACTGGAGGAAAGAAAGTAGCAACAAGACATAGGAAGCAGGCTAAAAGCGGGCACAAGTATAAATAACTTGTACAGTCAATACTTCCTGGCAAGGCCGGACGTATCTGGTGACCAGAAGTTATAAAAGTAGAGAGACGCCCAATATTTCCGGAGCAAGACCGGACGTATTTGATAACCGCGGAAGTAAATAGAGTCGAACTAACACCCGATACCTCCTGACCAGGCCGGGCATATCTTCCACCAAAGAAAGCCGCCGGTCCAATTAGGAAGCAATAACTAAGTAGGTCAACCAATAGAAAAACGGGCACGTTCCATCCTTCGACCAATGGGAAGGAAGACAACTCGTGGTGTTAAATCGAGAAGCAAGAATTGTCAGTAGTGCTTTGGCTCCCAAGGAGGTGACATCGGCTCTGGACCTCTCTCCCTCTGCTCATCCCGTAGCTAAGTACAATCACCACCATGTGATCAGATAATTAACAATCAAAACCCGCTCCGCTCTTCTCAAGCTTTCCTTCCTCCAACCCAGTTGCCTTTTATTTTCAAACCCCATCACGTGTCCTGATTATTCCTAACTGTATGCTTCAACTTCCACTCAAACGACTGCGTTTCAACCAATCCTCACCATTCAAATCGAACAACAAGAAATTCCGCAACGATATTGTCACAGAACGGTTAAGTCGACAGGATTCTACAACAGTGTAATACATCAAATATTGCAGTGTAATAACTTTGGATATATTACATATATATGAACCCTGCTTTGCCCGGTTTTTCTTCAAGTAAAGGTTTGCCTAACGAACATTTGTTAAAACGATTCTAGCAAACATCCAATCCCTAAAGTTTCTATACTTGTCTATAATCTCGATAATTTGAAATTGTTTCCAGGTCCCTTGAAAAATACTCGATAAATTGATTAAAATCAATATTAATTGGTCCAATCGGTAATTTGAAGTTAAAGGAATAGTATCTTGCCACAAACGTACATTTGTAAATAACTGTATTTAGCGAATGTACCCGGCTTCTCCCTGTTTTTACCCGAGTAAAAGTTTGCCTAACGAACATAGGTTAAAACGATTTTAGAAAACATCCAATCTACCTATATATAGATTTATGAACGTATATAAATATTGTTATATGCGTTTAAATATATTTTTGAAACGCATACTATTTTGAAAACATTTATTAAATTTTAAATAAGATATTTTCTTTAAATATATATTAATATTGAAATACCAAGTTTTTTACAATGTCATTGGAATTTTATATTACAAAATCCTCAAATTAAATATTAAATTTATTATACTTGGAACACATTCAGCATTTTTACAATTTAAAAATGTAATTTGACCAGATACCGCGAGAGGCGCTGCTTGCGAGTGAAAGTAGAAAATTTGCAAATAAAATTGCAACGAATATTTATTTCAAATCAAATTCAAACCAGAAACCTTCCCAGTAGTATAGTAAATAACTTCCTAAAGTTTCACGGCGATTGGATAATCTTACCTTTTAAAAACATTCATCGTGTGAACAAACTACGTGTAAAATTATTGACCAATCAAATTCATTTATCATCGCGACCAGTGCTGCGCCAAGCGGTAAAAGGCTGGAAATAACGCTTTTTTGTTTTGCATTAAAAAAAAGCACATTAACCTTTTTAGTTTTCAAATAGCTATGTGTTAAACGAAATCTTCAGCTACCTGCATGCGAAATTTCATAATGATTGATTCTGTAGATTTTACGCAACCCGAAGACAAACATCGATTTCGGATTTAATTTTTATAGATATATATATATATAGATAGATATAAATATATAAAAAAGGATATAGTGTAACGAATATTATTATCATTATTATCATAATATTCTCTGTGTTCCGGAATATTATCAATAATATTCGTCAGGCAAACTTTCACTTGGATAAAACCCGGGCGAAGCCGGGTACACATCCGCTAGTAAATAATATTTCTAATTCATTTAATTTGAAAAATATCACTAAATAACTGAATAAAATCTTACCTTCTAAAAAGGAAAAAAAGTTATTCGAAATTCAATTTTTGCACTTTTAAGTCTTAATGCTAAACCAAACCCTCAGCTACCTATGTGAGAAATTTCACAATACAGTTTTAATCAACCCAGGTTCCGGGGGCGTATAAATTTGATAACGATCGATTAATATTTTTTTCCAAAGAGTTTAAATATATATATTTTTTCACGTTTGTGAATTTTAAAATGAATTATTTCTTTTTTTTTAAATGAATTTTGTACATTAAATTTAAAAATCATTTTGTTATCATCATCACATACAATGTAATTTCTTTTATAAACAAACGATAATAAACAACAACAACAATGTAAAATTTGCATCTTCCGTATTATATAAAACAACAACAAATAAAATTAATATTTTAACATTACACATTTTAACATTTACCACAAAAACGTTACAATATATATAATCTTACCTTTTAAAAACATTCATCGTGTAAACAAACTACGTGTAAAATTTTTAACCAATCAAATTCATTTATCGTCGCAACCAGTGCTGCGCCAACCGTTAAAAGGCTGGAACTAACGCTTTTTGTTTTTTTTTTTATTTAAAAAATAAAGCACATTAACCTTTTTAGTTTTTTAAATAGTCTATATGTTAAACGAAATCTTCAGCTACCTAAATGCGAAATTTCATAATGATTGATTCTGTAGATTTTGCGCAACGCGATAACAAACATCGATTTTGGATTTCATTTTTATAGATATAAGGAAAGAATATAATGTGACTTATGATTGTGAAATGAAGCTTGACAATTATACCGCAAATGTTTCTTTCGAACGGAAAATCGAAATTTATTTAAAGGAGAAATGACGATTATTCCTAACCATAGGGTTGAAGTTTGATAGGATGAATTTTGAAGAAAAATTATAAACGGAAAAATGAATATTAATAATATTGAAAATAAAATGAAGAATATACGCACACCTATGAGCCATTTCTTGATAGTCTCTGTGAAAGCCTGCAAGACTCCGATCGGTGACAAAACCACAACTTTGGCAAATTTAGAACACCACCAAGGTATCGGAATGTAGCCTTCTTCAGAATATTTCATAGTTGGTGTTGTGACTTTGTGTTGTGCGTTAGATGGTGCATAGGGTTTGGACAGGAAAGATAGTATTCATTTTTAAGGTCAATTTCCTATCTGTAAAATTTTCATCTATAATTTGACCGAAGAATTGTCTTGGATCCATTACCAGCTGAGGAACTATGTTAAACATTCTACATTCCCTGTTCATTAATCTATTGATTCTTCTATGACAATCAGCTCCAATTTTTGAATTTGTCTTTAGAGATTTCATTAACACGATCCATCGCCATAGCTTTTCTCTTATTGTGTGACGTTAATAATTTTTTATCTTTAGTTGATAAACAAATTTGAAAGGAGGGCGTCTTTTTAGTATAGTGACCTCAACACACCAGGAAATTATTTGTACTTTATCAAGACAACCTCAATAGGTGATTGTAAATTAGATGTTACTCTATCATAATTTATGTCTTCTGGATGCAATTTATATTTCCTTCTATCATTCAAATCTCAAAAATGAGGCTTCAGAAAAACACTTGGCCTAAAGTAGCAAGCTGCCAGATGAAACATATTTGAATATTAAAAATGATTAAAATCATAAATATACGAATATATATCTTATCTATATAATATATTCTCTCTATATATCTCTATATATAAAATACTAGTCGGGTAATCCGGGCTTCGCCCCGGGATTGACCCGTGCGCATATCTACCCGAGTGATATATATTTAGATAAGATTTTTTTATTATAATTGTTTGTTATTAGCATTATCTATTTGTTTGCATCAGCATAATTTAATATAATCTTTGATAGAGGGCGCTGTTCGTGAGCTAAGTAGAATAATTTGAATATATAGTTTTAATAATTGATTTATATATTTTTAAAATAGCCTATCGTCTTCCCCGTTTTTTTACCTATGTATGGAAATTTTGGGTTGAATTAGTGAACTACTGCGAATTTGTATACCGGACATGCAAACAAACAAACATAAAAATATTGATTTTTATATATATAGATATTCAATTGATGGCACCAATTGTAGATATATGTTTTTATTTATTCACATTAGTCAAATATGTATTCTAGAACCATTCTGAAATGGGGTCCTTTCAATTCTACACTTCATATTGAAGAGTAGGAAGAATATTTATGAAAATAAACAGTTATCCGGGTTAGTTTTGGCAACCGAATATTGTATTTTGAGACCTCCGGCTAGATGTTACATAAAATCATGAACGGCTGAAATAGCAGAAACTCCTCTTTACAGTTGTAATGTTTTCTAAACTTAATCTATCTTAAAGAGAATTTGAGAAACCTTAGACCAATTTACCACATGAATGACATAGCCCATAACTAAGAGTATAAAGAAAGTATGTCTAGTTTTTTTTATTCAAAAGGAAAAGAACAAATACTATAACAATAGTTTCCGGTAGATAAAAATAATATATAAATCACGAAAACTACTTTTCTGGAGAGGTCAAGCCAGAAACAAGGACGACGCACATTTTTTTTTTTTACTTTTTATATAACAATTAATAGATAAATTCTTATTAAATTTAACTCTGAATTCTAATAAAATATCAAACTTCATATATATATTCGAAATTCTGATTGACATTAGTTGTTTAACATCCCCTTTAAGCACAATCAACAGATCTTTTTGCAACATAATGCTATGAATCAATATTTTATACTTCATTGGCCAATACCAACCCATAGCACTATGTTCAAATTCTCCTTAAATCAAATCACAGGAAAACACGATTTGGGAAGTGCAATTAGAACTGATTTCTCTAAAGTGCCTTAAATGTGATGCGAGAGGTAATGCCAACGTCAGGCTAAAACTCAGTTCTCTATTTCGGTTCTATTTGTATTCATGTGTTTTAATAGAGAATATTTACTGGAAATATTTCTGTCAAAGATGCTACGAGTACTTATAAACATTATAAAATGAATAAAGCTTCCAGGGATAAGTTTATTGTGCAAACCTTTTATTTTCAAGCTTCTGGACTTGTCAGTCCTTCAAAAGGAGTATCACGTTAACAAATAAATGATAATACTATTTTTATATACTAATTGTTATTTATATATTTTAAATACTTATGATATTGAGAGAAAATTATATAACATTACATGCATGTTTAAAATTAAGTGTAAAGAGCAATTTGTACTGAATATGGCGATCCTTTGAATATAAGGATAAAAAATAGTGTGGTAAAAGAGGTCAATATTTCGAAGGATTCCTGCCTCTTTCTCTGTTTTTATTCATTTTCACTTAATATAAAAGTTATAATTAAACTAATAGAAAAATTTTGACGCCTCGCCAATAGGAAGGATATGGTGTACTAAAAACAATTGGAGCGAGAAGAACTGTTTATGTAATCTTGTTTAGACATTTTGTCTAACAGAGGATATCACTGGGAGGTTGACCAGGAAGGGAAGATCGTGATATAATTCGTGGACAATTCCTTTAGAGAATCCTACAGTACCATCAAAAGACTGCCCATAGAAATAAAGCTCTGAGAGAACAGAAAACTGCCAGCCACCTGCCTCTATAAGCTGGTTATAAATTCAAAAATGAGAAATCTATAAAAGCTATATATAAATTGAACATAATAGTTATAAATTTAAATAATGATAATTTTATTATTATCATCATTATATTATTTTATTTATTATAATTTTATTATTATATATTTATTTTCAAGATCGTTTTCTTTGACGAGTTTAATATTTTTTTTTGACTCGTGCTTTAGATGTTGTACTAAATTAGAAATATCGTGTGAGAACGTCCTTGCAACCTCAGAACAATTTTTAACCGCTTGCCAAATTCTTTATTTTTATTTATTTCTCCTGAGGAAGACAAAATAATTTCTGTTGAAAGGTTGAGAAATTAAAACTCTAACTGGCCGAAGTGTCTATTTTTCACAGAAAAACTAATTTAGTCAGAGGCTTTATCTTTTAGACCATATCTTTTAGATATTTTTGGCCGAGATTAGGAATTAAATGTTCGGTTCGTTAATATGGGGATAGAAGGATTTCTCTTCCACTGTATTATACTCTTCAAACTTATCTTCTACTAGACGAATGACCCGGGCAACGCCCGGGTTTACCCGATTAAATGTTTTATTCAAACACTATTCGTTAAAATTATAAATTGGCGCCGTGGATGTCACTCTTGTGAAACGTCCCGCTCCAAACTTTACATGTACATTAGGTCAGCTGATATTACCTCCCATCTTCACCGCTAGAGGCACTGCTCGCGAGCTAAGAAGAATAATTTGAATATATAGTTTTAATAATTGATTTATATATATTTTTTAAAATAGCCTATCGTCTTCCCCATATTATTTTACTTATGTATGGAAATTTTGGTTTGAATTAGTGAACTACTGCGAATTTGTATACAGGACATACAAACAAACATAAAAACATTCATTTTTATATATATAGATGTCGCATTCTCCCTAATGTAAAAACTCTTGTTTCTTTATGACTATTGAACCGTAAACAATGAGATAGACCCCATCTCTATATATATATACCAAATATATAACCTTATATGGACATTTTCATAAGGCAGTTTCAATCTTAATCTCTCTCTCTCTCCAAACAGAGAATATAATTGAAACATCAAATAAATGCTATAGGTTTCTGGAGATTAGTATCTTTAATAAACGTAATCTTGAGCTTTCGGGCATCTCTGCCCTTATACAGGAGTACATAGAAACTTATAGACGGCGTTTATATGTTCATTAAATGATTTTTTAAACATACACCTATCCCCCGATTTACACGGTAGATACGTTCCTGAGAAAAACGTGTAAATCGGGGGATAGGTGTACACAGAAATAAAAATAAAATGCAATGACAGGTTAAAATATGTAGTCAGCACATAAGCTCGGGATTCCTCGTGAGATGTGTACACAGCGCATGTGTTCAATCACAGTAGCATTTAGTATAGTGCGATAAAAACAAAAAAAAAAACTTATTTGGAAAACCGTGTAAAAGCGAAAACGTGTAAAACAAGTACCGTGTAAATCGGGGGATAGGTGTATAATAAAAGCAACAATTTGTATGTGAAAATAAGTAAGATATATCAGGATGTCTGAAGAGACAACGGACAACAAAAAAATCCAAAATCTTGGAGGTAAATAAAGATTAAGGAATTTCTAAGGCGACAAAAGAGAAAAAAGAGTAAAATTTTAAGCTCCCATTTTGACATTCTAATCAGGCCCAGAATAGATTACCTGCTGAGGTTTTGTGTAGGGAAGGAATTAAAATGAGAATAGGCGCCTTTTAATAGAGTCATAATTGGCTTTAGGGATTAGCTCTTTTCCAAAATGACGCTCACTCTTCACAGATTAATAAATTCACTGATTATTTCTAAATTATATAACAAAATATCTGATTTGATATTATATTTTGACAATAGTTAATTTATGCATTTTTTCCTGAATTCATATGTTAATTTGGATTTTGAAATTGGTATTTTTGAATTATTTCAATTTGCCAATTACTTAAGGCGTTTCACTGATGAATGGGACGAAATGATGTTTTTATTTAATTATATCACAGAACCTAATATCACAGGTTTTATATGATTCAATATTTTATTGTATTTTCTAGATTTCAGCTGGGGGAGGGGGGGGGAGTTAATTAGATAAATATATATATTTAAATATCTACTACTCCATTAGAAATATCTCATTATATTTCAGGTATTTATGAGCTTCTCAAATAATATTCATTGCATATTTGACTATCTATAAATTATTGTTCTGCTCTTAGTATATTTTGTATATTGAAGCATTGGACATGCGTTTATATTAACTACCAACAAAAATACTAGTTTTTCTGCTGAAAAAAATAGATGATGGAAATGGTTCAGGGAATTGTACTTCTGAAATGTGTCACAGAATTGAGTCACAAAAATGTATCACAAAATTGTATCTCTTAAACGTGTCATAAAATAAGGTGACGAAAATGTGTAATAGAACTGTTTTTATAAAATCTGTTATAAAGTTGGGTCGCAAAAATGGGTCCCGAAATTGGAATTCTAAAATGTCTCACAAAATTGGGTCAAATTTGTAACGGCATTGGGTCTCTAATATTTGTCACAAAATTGAGTCACTAATATTTGTCACAAAATTGGGTCATTAATTTTTGTCACAGAATTGGGTCACTAATATTTGTCACAAAATTGAGTCACTAATATTTGTCACAAAATTGGGTCACTAATTATTGTCACAAAATTGGGTCACTAATATTTGTCACAAAATTAGTTCAATTTGTCACAAAATTGGGTCACTAATATTCGTCACAAAATTGGTCACTTTGTCACAGAATTGGGTCACTAATATTTGTCACAAAATTGGGTCACTAATATTTGTCACAAAATTGGGTCACTAATATTTGTCACAAAATTGGGTCACTAATTATTGTCACAAAATTGGGTCACTAATATTTGTCACGAAATTGGGTCACTAATATTTGTCACAAAATTGGGTCAATTTGTCACAAAAATTGGGTCACTAAGATTTGTCACAAAATTGGGTCACTAATTATTGTCACAAAATTGGGTCACTAATATTTGTCACAAAAATAGTTCACTTTGTCAGAAAAGTGGGTCACTAATATTTGTCACAAAATTGGGTCACTAATGTTTGTCACAAAATTGGTCACTTTGCCACAATATTAGGTCACTTTGTCATAAAATTATCTCACTATTATTTGTCACAAAATTACGTCAAATTTTCATAAAATTAGCTCACTAATATTAGTCCAAAAATTGAGTCGCAGAAATTGTAACGAAATTGTTTCTCTAAAATATTTCACGAAAATACGACAAAAATTGGTTAACGAAATTATGTGTCAAAATGTGTCTCGAAAATGGCTCACGAATAAGTATCGTTGAATACATTACGAAAATAACCCAACTAGTATCAGTAAAATTTATGAAAGAATTTATCTCAATAATAGTAAAAATAAGCAGGCGAACTTTTGAGCAAAGACTACAGCGATTATTAGAGGCAATATAGAGTCTATATTGAAGATTTGATAAGTCAGTAGAAGAGCGTTTTTAATCGAAAATTCGTTTGACTTTACAACAACAACAAAAAATTTAAAAACTTCTTATTAATAATTTTATCGATAGTCATTTATAGTCCCTAGTTTATATAATACTTTTAAAACGAGCTTAACAGATTCAATCCGAAACCTCTGATTTATCACCACACGAGATAAAAATAGTACATCGAGACAATAATAGAAAATTAGCATATATGATGTATCATATGGAAGATGAGAGAGAGAGAGAGACAATGGGAAAAGGTTTTATTGAGACTTCTAGTGAACAGTTTAAAAATGTATATAAACAAAATATAACAAAATCAAAAATTCAAAATTAAAATTTATTTGCATCAGACGAATTCCATTGGATGTGGCTTCGTTCAATGTCGCATTCTGCCCTGTTGCCTAGGTCGGAGTTCCCGACATGAGCTTTAGTCATGTCAAAGAATTTCTTCTTTTGAAGAGCTAGCGTCCGGTCTCACAATCTGGGCCCACTGACCTTTAGGGTTAGACCGTTTCCTTTTTTCCTGTCTACAGGTTGGAAAGCTTTGGTGCTATTATCCTTTTCCGCGGCCTCAACTTGCTCCGCCGATTTTCTCTTTTTCCCGCGTCTGAAGGATTTACATAAAGAAAGAGAGAAAATATTATAAGTAGATAGATAGATAGGAAGTAGGCGATAAATAGCCCCGAGAAGTATATGAGGAATAGTTAAATAGCTTTTAAAAGTAGACAATGAATAGTTAAGAAATATTTGAGTAAACGAAAGATGGATACAGATACAAGGTTCGGTCAAGAGAGATTATTTTGAGAAATACATAATCGGTATTAACTTGTTAATTGGAAACCTAAAAAACTGGAACTCTATATATGAACTCCAAACAGTCTTCTGTATAATATGATCATTCAATATATTCACTTTCCTTCTGTACACATTTGATCCAGCGTTATTTCGAACTAGTAAAAGCACATTGGTAAAACACCTTATCCAATTATCTAAACAACCCCCCAAACAACTCTCTCTTGGAACAGAATGGCATAAATTAAAAATGCTTTAGTTTATGAAGAATTCTTCATTCTTCTAAGCAAGTAGAAATTTAATGGCCCTAGGTCAGGGTTTTAGGCAGGGTGAGGCATCAAAATTTTTTATCTTTATTTTTTAGGTTGTTCTTTTTGTTTCAATTGCTAATTTTAGCTTTTCTAACAATTTAAAATACCTTTGCTTGTTGATATAAGAATTTATTTAAAGCGTGTCCATGAATATCAGCCCTTCTCAGTTACAAAAGACAGAGATCATGATTTTGTCCTGGGAATGAGGATCCTTTTTTTTTCTTTACTGGTGATATTATATGGGTTAATTGCATTAATTAGCCTTTTCAAGAAGAATAATTATGATATATTCAAGTTTTTGAAATGATTTCACAACTTCAATCACCTGACATGTTTTCCCATAAAAAGTCGCCATGAGGTCCAAATCTCTTTTAAAATTTGCATCATTTCTTGTGTTAGAAGTTTTACACCCATTTTGAACACAGATATCGATATATATATGGTAATTTAAACCAACAACCCCATATTGTATATAACTTATAACAAGATTTTCATGTTGTATAATAGAAACACATCTGTAAATGATTATACGCATGATTGACATGTGTCATTACATCATCATATGTAATGTACTTTGTACAAACTGAGGATAAATAAATAAAACTCTGTAATATATTAAGAGTTGAGCTAAAGCAAAAAGTCAAAAACGTCTAAAATCGAGATAGATTTAGAAGTTCAACAACATCTAAAGATAGATTGGAAACTGTCAGGATGGCGCCAGTTTAGATCCACGCTCTGTCGCATCTGCTGAAATGCAATACTTCTTTTTTCGGAAAAGATATATAAGGCCTCCTCCGTCTTAGCCAAAAATCTAGTCACTTGATAGTCTCTTCACCATCAGCGCGTGCCCTCGTCGGTTGTCACCAAGGTCCTCCTCCTCATCCACCATGTAAATCAGTAAGAACTCTTCTATCTCCATCTTTCGCTCCTAGCTAAACTTTTATCTGTTCACGGAACTTTTATAGTGCAACTGTGTCTTCGTTTTTGTGTATGGACATTCCCAAGCTTTCCACTCTGCCTCGACCACGACTGCCTGTACTCTGTGAGAACTTTTAAAGGTCTCCCAAAGTGCAGAGAGGTACTGGAAAACTCTCCACGCCCTGACTGTCCCTCTCGGTTACTACTGGTTTGCCCCTTTCGGTTACCATACCACAGCGAGAGACCCTCGGTTACCACAGTATAGCGAGAGTCAACAGGATTTCACCACATTCTATATACAGTTACGAGCGTCATGCGTTCTTAATTCTTCATTTTTCATTTCTGTCACCGTTTCCTTTTTTTTTGGAATGGCGCTCTCCTATTGGTTGGCTACGATCACGCCACCTTTACCCCCCCCCCCCCCCCATCATGCCCCCCCCCCCACTCGCTTTTTCGTTTTTGTAACTATTGTGTTGGAGCGGGTCACTCCTTAAATAAATGCTATATTAGTTAATAACTAAATGGAATCCTCTCTTTCTTTTTCCCAGAAACCGCTGAGAGGGTTCACTACTGATGAGCCAAGCCCTCTCATTCAATAACTCATAACATTGCAGTAATGTCTGTAGAGATAATATTTGATGATATTTAAAAGAAACGCATTGCCACTAAATTTATTTGTGTAAAATTTATAGAAGTTATGTGCGTGGATTTTTATTTAAAGAAATGTGCGTCATTGAACAATAACGTAATAGCCACAGGGTGGTATGTAAATACCGTATATCATTATTAAGATAATAATTTCTCTTTAATTCTATAGAACTTAATTTATATATAAAATTATTTCTGATTTATAGTGAAACGAGGGGATATACATTGGAAGAGTTTGATTCAGCAATTATAAACTAATACAAGTGTTATGATGCATTAGCGCGCCATCTGTTATGAAAATTCGAAACTATTTTAAACGCGTATGATTCTTTTTAAAATTTAAACAATTTCTACTGCCCTTACTGTTTATATACGCTGGGAAAGTTCACCACTGATGAACCAGACTACTGCAAAGGCAGTAGAAATTGTTTAATTGAAAAAAATTATACGCGTCTAAAATAGTTCCGAATTTTCATAACACAAGTGTACTTCATCTATTGTGTCAGACCTTTTTATTTATAAAAGATAAAAACGAAAGATATATTTGATAAAATAAGTTCATATTTGAACTTTCAAAATGTATATTTGGATATTTATATTTTACATTTTTAATTAATATTATTCCTCGGAATATTTCTATAATCGTACAATCTATATTTAAATATGAATCTATAGCTTACAAATATTATATACGCGATACGTATAGATTTTATGATATTTTGTTATTTCTATTGATTCATATATTTATATTATCCTTTTGTTTTTTAATTTATCATTTAAACACATATATATTCAATTTTTTAAATTTCAAATATAAAATTCATTTATTTATTTCAACACACAAAACGCGATATTCCGGCTAGGGATAATTGCGTCGATTTACATTTTATAAAAAGGAACAGTTATAAGCATATTATACAAGAAAAAAAAAATTGAAAAAAAGAGAGAAACAATAATATACATATTAGGAACCTGAAATTATCAGGTTAGAAAGATAATCATAAATCTATTCACAAAAATAAATAAATCTGTGACAATTCTCTCTAGTTAAAGTATTCTCAAATATAAAATGAAATATGTGAAAATAAAATATATATATTGTTAATCAGACGCCATTTTAAAGAAATCTCAGCTGCTGACAATTCTGTGGCAGAAAATAGAAAATAACGCAGACGATACCTTCTAGAAATTCCTGGAATTATCGATACCTTAAAATGTAAATTCAACTTCCATTTCGCCCAAAACTTTACTTATTTGCAAGCGCCTCTCAGTCGATTGTCATTCGATATAAACTAAGTTAATATATATTTCTTCATAAAGAGTTTTTTTTTATATTATTTTCTATGATATACTTATAAGTAAGTATATCATATATTATTTATTATATTATAATTTGAAATTTATTTATTTTTTCAGAATGAAACTCACACAGAATATTAATCAAACATATTTTTGAATGATCATTGGAATTTTTTATTCGTAATAAAATTCTGAATACCTTTTAGGCACATACTATTTTGAATTTGAAATAACATATCTAGCACTATATAAAATTTTATACATATAATATACTAGCCGAATGACCCGGGCAACGCCCGTGTTTTACCCGATTGAATGTTTTTATTCAAATACTATTTGTTACAATTATAAATTGGCGCCTTAAATAAATGCATATATTAGTTAATAACTATAGCCTATGTGCTTTATCTGTCTATGAACTGTTGGCTTCCGTAGGCGTCTCTTACTGGGAAAAAGAAAGAGAGGATTCCATTTAGTTATTAACTAATATATGCATTTATTTAAGGAGCGACCCGCTCCAACATAATAGTTACAAAAACCAAAAAGCGAGTGGGGGGGGGGGGGGGGCAAAGGGGACGTGATCGTAGCCAACCAATAGGAGAGCGCCATTCCAAAAAAAAAGCAAACGGTGACAGAGATAAAGAATTATTAAGAACGCATGACGCTCGTAACTGTATATAGAATATACCAAAAGAAACACCTCATCCTTTAATTATGCAATAAAGCAATGTATATTATGTTTATCACCCCTATAAAAAACCTTTATTGGTGGTGATAAGGAATGTGCCACAAAACCAATTTTATCTAATTCAGACCAAAGCCAACCTGTATACCATGGTTTCAGGATTTCGTCTTCATCAGTACTAAGTTCATCATTTCTTGTGACCGAGTATATAATTGAAATAGTAGAACAGAATGTGCTTAACCCTTCTCAAAAAAATAGTTTTTTTTTTTTTGCTTATCCCTAGTACACGTGGTACAGGCCATGATAATCATGGTGGGTAGTTAGCGACTGCTTTTACTGTAAGCGCACCACATGTTTACACATGTGAAAAGCAGTTCGACGTTGCATTTACAAATGTGCCAGAGCCCCGTTTGGTTACTTGCATTCGCTGGTGGGGTTGGACTTTTGCAAGAATCGGTGGCCATTGGAGCATTTTTTTTTTAAACAGAAAAAAAGTGTCCAATGCGGGAATCGAACCCGGGTCGTAGTGGTCGAAAACCAAAAGGTTTAACTAGCCTTCCACCGACCCCCCTCAAAAAATAGTGGTTATGGGAAGTGAAAACAATTTTAACATATTTCCACATAAAGCATATATTGTTCTTCGTATCTCTCTTTTATTTTTCGATGAAAAAAACGCACATTTAACTTAGAAGATCGATTATGAAAAATGCAATCGAGCAAGTCATCAGCAAAATTCAGCTCCACAATCAGAATATGCCATTTTTCTTAATTTATCCACCTGGTTCCTGTACAATTTCACTTTTATACTCTTTTTTTCACATTAAAAGAATGAGTTTTATTTTTGTTTTAAAATAAACAAATAATTTTTAAAGGTAAGCGTAAATATTTGAGAAATTATTTTAATCCAAAAATTCATTAAGATAACGCAAATAGCAAACAAATTATCTCATATTGTGTATAATGATATTATAACTTTAACAAGTTATCATCTTGTATTTGCATATGTTGTAACGTTTACATTTATAGCTACAATATGGATAGGGAAATAATAAAGAATTTATAGGGCTCATAAAAAAAGCATCCACTACACATACAAACACAAAAGCGATGCTATTTTACCATCAAGTGCGTAACAAACCTGTCATATCATCTCAAAAGATTTCACCTCGCTATCAAAATGGCGGACAGCTCAATCGTTAGCAGAAGATGGATGTGATTATTTCAACCGTCTAAGCACTCATCCAAATTGCCATGGTAAAGATACTCTCCTTCACCCAATTTGCTAACAAATAACCCTTTTTATGTGTTGAGGCCATTTATTCACTTTGGTATTTTTTCACAAAAATCTAACTTGTTTTTCAAATTAAATTATATCTACTTTAATATACGCTTCTATGAGTTTATTGTAACCTTTTGTGAACATTATTTGATACGCTGATTTTGTAAACATTTTAAACTGAATAAAACTGAGAATATGAAAATAAAATATGATATATATTTGAATGAAATATATTCTAAAATTTAATATTAATTTATTCTTCTATTTATTTTAAAACATTTTGAGAATATCTTTTCTTTGTATAATTTGTCATCAAATATATTTTTAAACGAATATATAAGTAAATTCATATATAAAGAATAGAATAGGAAACTTTAAAATGAGAGATATTTCAATATAATAATTAAAAGGATTCACATATTTCAAAAGTAATAATGATTAAATGTGTAAGAAGTTAACATATTCTTCAACGTTGTATCGAATCATTTGGGCTTTGATTTTGACCTGATTTGAAGTTTATTATGAATTTGTATTATTTTCGAGAATTTACACAAGATATCAATGCAGTTGAACTTGATGAAATCGACTCATTTGTATGGTGTTACCTCTCTGAGCGACCATCTTTATAAAGATAACCTAATCTAATAAAAACCGACCTCCGATCAGAGACCACCTTTAGGAATTATCAGGGCGATTATACATTTTAGGCGTTTACTCATGACAGGTTTTTCTGTGTTATTAAGATCATTTTAACTGTTTCAATTCGTCTTTTTTCTATTTAAAAATAGTTTGAATATATGTATTTATAACATTTAAAATATATTTCTAAAGTAAATATATACACACAGATAAATTACAACAAATATGTATGTAAAACATAACGCTACATTTATTGATTTTGTTTTGAAAATAGAGCAATCCATACTTAATTCATTAGATAATAAAAGGCATATATTGGATTTGAAAAAAAATATATATATATATATTTTTTGGCAAAATAAATATTTTTTCAAATCCAATATATGCCTTTTATTATCTAATTTATTGATTTGGAAAAAAAAAATGAAAAATAAAAAAATCAAGATTACTTAAAAATATACTAGACGCTGGTTGGCAATGATATAATAGAATCAAACGCCGTTTATCTGCCGTTTAATCAAACTGACTTAAAAGTACTCAACATTTTCCTTTCATTCACCACCGGAAATAAGCCGCTGACTGTTTGAGAACCGGGTATTCGCCTAGACTGTGGCCATTTCATATATTGATGAGCAAGATTTAGGACCGAAGACTTCAGTTTCCAATAAACAAGACATTTCCACTATTCACCACAAGTGCAAAACTTAAAAAAGCCTTTATTAAGGACACTTGTCCCATACAGGATTTTCTCAGATATGTAAACAGAAGTAAACATAGCAGCTATCTACAGAAAGTGGAGATTAAGATTGAATTTTATTCAGGTTGGATCCATCATCTGTGTTGTGCCTATTGTTTGTTCTGTTTTCCAGAATTTGTGAAGGTTAATGCATTGGGTTCGCTTTTTACTACTCTTGCCATTAGAATTGTTTTCATGACCGATTTCTTGGCGGAGTATATGAGAGAAATGTTATGAAGTTGCTGAAACAATACCAACTCATGGAATTGATATTTCATCTTTCCGATGAGTCAGGAATATGAAACAACGAAAATGACCAAGAATAAAATAGAAAACGTCATCAAAATATCCTTAAAAGAAAGATACTGAGACTCCTTCAAGAGCTCTTACTTCAGCAAACAATCGGACTTTATTACAAGGAATTCAGATCATTATCCAATGAAACAAAATCTAATGCAATTAACCTTTTCGATTTCTCTCTTTTGAAACATAATAGGTTTTTTAATATCCCTAGCACACGTGGTACAGGCCATTATGTTGACTTCGCTTAGAATTATTAATGAAACTGATTCCAATAATTATTAATTAAACATTATATTTATTTATTTACAAGAGAGAGAACAAAATATAAAAGGGAAACTAATATTGAAAACAAAGGAACTTTTTCTGTTTCGGTTAGCGCCTATTTACCTGTGAGCTTACACACTCTCTCTGTGGAACAATTAATTAATATATATGCAACACATTATAATTATGGTGGGTAGAAGTTAGAGACTGCTTTTACTGTAAGTACACTACATGTCTGGTGGGTTTGGACTTTTGAACGGTTTAGAACCTTCCACCGACCTCACATTTCTTAATAGTAAATATTTGATCTTAAAAATAAACTACTATAACTATATTAGGTAACGTTGTTAAAGGGTTCGTAAAATTACAATACAATTAACTCTATTTTTATTTTTTAAATATAATAAAAAATATATTAGATCAAGGTTCCTCTTATGCGGATTAATTTCAAACATGCAAATTATTCACAAATAAAATTTGTATGTGCACTCGTATAAAATACATTATTTTCTCTCTCATGCATTTGTTGTTAGAATATGAATTTTCTGGGACGCTGGCTTGATTGTTCTAATAATGAGAGAAATATATATTGTTTATTATTATTGTAGGTTTTATAGAAGACTATCGGGAGTAACTGCTGATTGTCTTTTTAGTTTCAAGTATATATAAATGGAAAATATTTCTATAATATCTGAAAACAAGTCCCTAAACTTTAAAATGAAGTTCCTTAACTCTTTAAATCATTCAGAAGCAGGACAAGTATAAATTTAAAATGCTGAATAGAAGGAGACGTAGGTGTCAGTTTATGGGTTGTAAACTCGCCATAAATGCCAGGAAAATGCAGAAGGTTGGGTTCTAATCGAAGGTTTATTAGAGTCTGCTTCATAAACTTGAGGTGTTTAGCCTACTTAGTTTCCCTGCCCTGATTGAATTTGGCATGGCAGATGACCTATATGCATTGCGTTTTTGCATAGTGTTCGCTTGGTCTTTTATTTATAGATTTATGTTGTTAGTGATGTTACCTTTATTATTAATAAACAATAATATAAATTTCTAGTATATGCTGATTTTAAAATTTATTGGATATGTTTTTGAAGTTCTTTGAAATATATTAGAATCTGCTATGTAAGATTGACCCTATAACCCTATTTTTTCCATGGTGTTCGTTTTTTGGAATGTGGATAATATCATGTTATTTCTAATTTATATAGAGAAGAGGTGACTTGTTAGATAGATAACTTAATAATGGCTTCGTTAAAGTATTTATACTCAGTATTTATGTTTATTATATATCGCTATATGAATCAACGAAATTGAAGCGCGATATTATTAAAATAATCGAATAGATTTATATTCTTTATACGCACATCCCCATCTGTTTATATATATACAGGGTGTACCAGGTAAATTGGGAATTTCAACAATGGTATTTTAACTGAAATTTTTTGCAAGTAAAAATTAAAATATCCGAATGAAATTTGACACAGTAGTAGATAAAAGGATATAGTTTTTATTTATTCAAGTTTCCATTATTAGCTACAACAGTCTCGAGGCGAGTGCGGAATGAAGCACAGGCCTTGGCGACGATGACCTTGTCCATTTGGGTCATCACCGTGTGAACTGCTTTCTTGACAGACTGGATGGTGGTATGAGGAGCTTTGTTGACATCTCTCTCAACAACGCCCCATACATAGTAGTCGAGGGGATTGCAATCTGGAGAATTAGGGGGCCAAATATCAGGACCCCAGTGACTAGGGACGTTAAGTGTCAGCCACGATTGTGTCTTTTTTTGCCTTATGGGCTGGAGCTGAGTCCTGTTGGAAGACATACTTCCTTCCTGCGGCCACCATGTCCATCCAAGGCTTCACAACGGTCTCCAGAACATTGATGTAGGTGTCAGCGTTCATCCTAAGGCCCTTCTCAAAGAAATGGGGAGGCATGACATCACCTTCACTGCTGATAACGCCAAGGACCATTACGGAGGCAGGAAATTTCGTGTGCATCACGACAGGTATCTCTGAGGGGTCTTTACAGATCCAGCGATCATTCCTGGGATTTACCTTTTGGTCCACGTCAAAGTTTTTTTCGTCAGAGAAGAACCTTTGCATGCCAAAAGAGTCGTGTTTCAGGTTGTTGAGGAGGGCAGCAGCCTTTCCTTTTCTGTTATTCTTCATATTCTCAGTCAGCAACTGACCTTTCCGAAGGGCATAAGACTTGAGACCAAGGTCCTCATGGGTAGTTCTGACAATTGTCATAGAGCCAACGTCCATTTCCTTGGCTATGGCCCTCATGCTCTTCCCAGGGTTTCCATCAATCTTCTTCTTGACATTTTTGACAAATTCTTCGCCTCTTACCCTGTCCGATCGACGCGAGTGCTTTTTCCTTGTAGCTATCCCCTCTTTGTTACTGTCGGCCTCATCAAACTGCTTCTTGACACGATAAATAGTGGTTTTGGGCAACTTAAGAAAATCCACTATCTCTTTGGGGCTCCTTCCGGCGCGCAGAGCAACGATGATGGCAGCTCGATTTTCAAATTCTCGGTTACTCTTCATCACTACACTGCGCACACATGTACTGTTGCATTTTACATGAATATGGCTACGTAATGAAAAAAAAAACAAGTTTTTAATCTCAAGTAGTTTTTGTTTTATGGACTGCCAAAGTTAGTCCCAATTTACCTGGTACACCCTGTATATATATATACAGTAAAACCTCCCTGTAAAGGACAACACCTAATTACAGAGCCAAAGTGTTATTCATTCGAATCATTGAAATATCTTTATATTATATTATATAAGGTATTAAAGTGGTTTTCATATTTTTTAATAGGCTCTGAAGTCTAAAAGGTGTACAGCGGGCCTTGTCACGGTGTATCTTGAAGAATATAAGAAGATTCTCGGGTCTTTTTTTTTCGAATAACTTTCCTAGGCTTTCGTAAAGTTCCAACATAGCAAGAACTGTTCGTAATGCTACCTTCTTCTAAAAAATAAATCAGTATTACACCTCCCATGTTACAAAAGACAGTTTCCATCGCAATTTTGGATTACCTCTGCACTTTGGATATGATTCTAGGTAAGCTGGGATCATGCTATTCTGATAACTGTGCCTCATATTTCGGGTCATAACGATATGACCAGGTTTCATCTACAGTCGCTATATTTTTTAAATGCGTTACTTTGGGCCTTATAGAGAGCCAGCAGATCTCAGCATAGTTGATCCTTTTGATTAGGCTGATCAGGGGTTAGTTTCCTTGGAATACATTTTTAAAAGATATTTCTATAATATAGGTTTTCAACTATTGTTTCTATTGCATTATATCTAATATTCAGTATATCACACAACTTCCTGATAGTTATTCTTCGATCATGACGAATAAAGACATCAACCGTGTCTTCGTTTTTAGGGTTGGTTGCTGTTAATGGCCTCCCACTACGTGATTTGTTATCCAAATAAATATCACCACTTCGGAATATTTTCATCCATATTCTCAGATTACTTACATCAATTCTGGTTTATTTGTATACATGTTTCAGTAATGTGAATCTCTGAAGCTGAACAGCTCTCCATTTCCAAAAATTCAATAACGGCTGTTTGTTTCTGTGTTGATTCCACACTTTCATTTATGATATCTGCGAACAAAATGGATAATTATTAAATATAAGCCATTACTTAACAACATATTAAAAATTAAATGAAATTAGTCAAATATTATTCTAGTTATGAGAAAACAGGCATTAATTTTGGTTTTGAAATGGATTCGTTTAGGAATCTGAGTTAGAAAGGATTATTAGATTTTTATAATTAATGATGCAACTTTCAGAGGATTATCTTGCTAATTATTTACCTAATTAACGTCCTTGTTCATTATAAATTCGCCTTAATAATGATTTGTTATTCTCTAAGTCCTTTCTAAGTCATTGTCTCAAAACCTGAACGTTATAGGTCTTGGCGTAGGCTAAGAATAGTTATAAACGCCCGTAAATATGTTTTCACATTAATAGATATTCCTAAAACTTCGAGCGCTATAAGACTTGGAATGATTATAAAACTCCTGCAATTATGTTTTCACATCAATAGACATTCCTAAAACTCCGAACGCTATAAGAATTGAAATGATTATAAAACGCCTGTATATATTTTTTCACATCAATAGACATTCCTAAAACTCCGAACGCTATAAGACTTGAAATGATTATAAAACGCCTGTAAATATGTTTTCACATCAATAGACATTCCTAAAACTCCGAACGCTATAAAACTTGGAATGATTATAAAACGCCTGTATATATTTTTTCATAACAATAGACATTCCTAAAACTCCGAACGCTATAAGACTTGGAATGATTATAAAACGCCTGTAAATATGTTTTCACATCTATAGTCATTCCTAAAACTCCGAAAGCTATAAGACTTGGAATGATTATAAAACGCCTGTGAATATGTTTTCACATCAATAGACATTCCTAAAAATCCGAACGCTATAAAACTTGGAATGATTATAAAACGCCTGTAAATATGTTTTCACATCTATAGTCATTCCTAAAACTCCGAACGCTATAAGACTTGGAATGATTATAAAACGCCTGTGAATATGTTTTCATATCAATAGACATTCCTAAAACTCCGAACGCTATAAGACTTGAAATGATTATAAAACGCCTGTAAATATGTTTTCACATCAATAGACATTCCTAAAACTCCGAACGCTATAAGACTTGGAATGATTATAAAACGCCTGTGAATATGTTTCATATCAATAGACATTCCTAAAACTCCGAACGCTATAAGACTTGGAATGATTATAAAACGCCTGTAAATATGTTTTCACATCAATAGACATTCCTAAAACTCCGAACGTTATAAGACTTGGAATGATTATAAAACGCCTGTAAATATGTTTTCACATGAATAGACATTCCTAAAACTCCGAACGCTATAAGACTTGGAATGATTATAAAACGCCTGTAAATATGTTTTCACATCAATAGACATTCCTAAAATTCCGAACGCTATAAGACTGGGAATGATTATAAAACGCCTGTAAATATGTTTTCACATCTATAGTCATTCCTAAAACTCCGAACGCTATAAGACTTGGAATGATTATAAAACGCCTGTAAATATGTTTCATATCAATTGATATTTCAAAACTTCGAGCGCTATGAGACTTGGAATGATTATAAAACGTCTGTAAATATATTTTCAAATCATTAGAACATCAGACTAGGATTTCTTACGTTTAAATGCGATTTCTCATCAGAAGTTCGACGATTTGTTCATTTTTTAAAAAGCCCATTTCGAATATTATTTTATTTATTCTTTATAAAGTATAAATAAAAGTACACATCACCCGTTTAAATTAGTGTAAAAACTACGCGCCATATTTTAGCGGCCTTTATATATTAGAATGTTACCGACTCGAAACTACTAATTTGCAGAGATGGCTAATAGATAGAGTAGAGAATTTGTGTCTACAAGCATTTCAAGTCTACAGTTCTACTTTTATTTTTAAGCGGTATGTTTTATAGATCAAGCTTCTTCCAAATAAATTTCCATATAAATTTTAATATAAAATATTAAAACAAGGTTTAAAATATAAACTAGGACAAAGTGAGAGAAATTATATTAAGTTGATATATTAAGAGAAAGGAATATTCTAAGCGTGCAACTCAAAGCTGCAAGCATCGGAAATTTTCAGTTGAACGATCAGAAGATACATTTCTATCAATATCTATAATGTAATTAGAACATACATAATTACTACATACTTTTGTGTAACATTTTATACTATTCACCATGTAATTGCATCCAAAGGAAATTTCCAAATTTAATTAAAATTTTGTTAACACACACATACAAAGGTATAATAATTGTATAAACTATATTTAATGGTAATACTAAAGAAAGCAGATTAAATATGATGTCTTTCACAAAAATAGTAGAAATTTTAATTAGAGGATTCTTAATTAAGAATAACCTATACACCTAACTAATTAGACATTTCCAGACTTGATTACCTGAACTAGTTTTATTCTTAGAAACAAAATGCTCTATCCTATTTTACTAAATCGCGCGAATAAACTATTTAAGATATTTCTTAATATTTTCTTATGTGAAAGTAACTAAATATTAACAATAAGTTATATACAGTACAGTAAATTTTCATTGTTTGCTTAAAGAACTTCTATTGTATCCATAATGATATTTAATACAAAGCAATAACTATATTTATATACATCGAATGATGGTTCTTTTACAAATAAATTAAACTTCTACTGTCTTTGTAAAACGACACTTGATGTTACACCGCATGAGTTTCTTTTAAACGAAAAATCAAATTTTTATTTCAAGGTGAAATATCGACTATTTCTAACCTTTTGGATGAGGTATAAAAGGATGATTTATGAAAAGTAATGATGAACGGAAAAATAAAAGTGTCCAGGGATGGGAATCGAACCCACAATGTTCCGCTTACCGAGCAGATGCGATGTCCACTAGGCTACCCTGGACGTATTTTTCCGTCCGTAAATGATACATAAAGTAACTTATAATACAAAATAATACACTGCGGCCTGTGATTGTAAAACGATACTTGAACAACAACAATGACACTTGTCTTCACTGCGATGAAAAAGAAGTTTGGTTTATTTGTAAAAAAACATTCGCGTATTAAAGTCTTTCTCCATTGCATAATGATATTTATAGTATTTCTCTAGCCTACCTATTCGTATATTTATCAATTTAAAACGTTGCAACACTTTTGGATCAAAGAGGAATTCTTTAATCAAATAATGAATATTTCTTAAATCAGCTTCAAATTTAATCGTTATTATACCAGCATCAAAGAATTAGTGGCCAGATATTTTTATAAATATAAAATTATGACTGATCGACACGTATTTTTCTTTTTTTAATGCCAGGAAAGAACCCCAATAAAATCTGAATATAGGTGAGCACCATTTGGACAAAATTAGAAGAATTGAGTCACCATTTTTAAATGCAATCCGAGATATGTAAAATAGGGAAAAAAGCATGTAGGAAATATAATTATATTTTAGATGCTGTTCTCTTTATTTTATTTCAACACACAAAACGCGATATCCCGACTAGGGATAATTGCGTCGATTTACATTTTTAAACAAGGACAGTTATAAACATATTATACAAAAAATAAATTAATTTAAAAAATACAATAAGATATATTAGAAACCTGATCCTTCCAGGTTAGAAAGATAATCATGAATAAATTTACAAAAATAGTTAAATCTATGATAATTATCTCTAGTATTTACACATTTATATAAATATACAACATTGTTTACTGTCCGTTGTATAGCGCTAAAGAAGAGTGGGCATTCCAGCAGTAGGTGTCTCGAGTCCTGGATTTCCTTGCCTCAGTGCGTTTTAGTGAAATATAATGTGTATGAAATACTCAGCCTGAATGAATATACGAATTTTAAAATATTAGAATAGTACAAAATTCATATTGTGGCACTATAAATAGGATTTTATGGTATAAAAATGTACCGTTTGTCAAATATTTGGTATCACTGACTAATTAAAAATACTTACCATGTTCCAACAGAAGATATAAGAGGGAGGTACAATATCTTTGTGTCGTACTTTATTCCAATGTATTGAATATGTCTGCATAATATATATCTTAAATATAAATTGTCTAAATCAAATAGTTAATAATAGATATATGTATATAAATTTTAATAGGTTTTGTAGAATGTTTTTTAGTAATATAGATAGCCTGGGCTGTAATAACTGGTATATAGTTATATGCTGTAAATAGCTCTAAATTTCTGTTCTTATCTGTGATGTTCACTAATATTCATTATAGGGTAATTAAATCGTTAACTAACTGACAAATATGTTAATAATTTCTATTGTAATAACTGATATCATATTAATAATTACTGTAAATAAGCTCCCAAACTTGTGTATGCATGCAAATATCCAAGACGGATATCGCGTGCTTTGTAAATGATAATAAATAAATAAATAAAATATATATCTTAAACTTTTGTACTTTTCTAATATTTTAAAATTCGTATATTTCTTCAGGCTGAGTATTTCACACACATTATATTTCACTAAAACTCACTGCGGCAAGGAAATACAGGACTCGAGACACCTACTGCTGGAATGCCCACTCTTCTTTAGCGCTATAAAAAGGACAGTAAACAATGTTGTAGATCTACATAGACAAAAGAATTGCTATAAAGTATGAAATAAAAATAAACGATAGCAATACGTTTCTTTATACGTGAAATTTTATGCAAGCTTTCGGATCTTATCAATCCTTTCACAGGCCAAGCTATAAGCTGAGAGAAAGAGTATATATAGATGTACAATATTATTTACATACACCTAACGAAAATAGAGAATAAAAAATAAAAATAAATATAAACATTTACATAAAATAATATATAAATTTCACTAAACTGCAGGACATCTACATATTCGAAAAATTAGACGCGGTAAAATTCTATCTACATACAAACAAAACATGGCATATGGGGCTATGGGTGTGAAGGTCAAACTGGGGAAGATGAGGAAGGATCTGGTCAAAAGGAAGGGCTGGGCTGTTTTTTCCTGAATGAATGGTACTGAGATGGTAGTTCTATACGCCTGTTGATACTGTTTAATTCATGAGAGACGAAGGATTCTATTAATAATCTTTGATATTTGGATTTGATGTTATGGTAATGACAGGTTGGGTCGGAAAGGTTAAAAGCATGGCCAGTTTTTGAGGTGTGCTGAAAGATCAAAGATTTGTAATCTTTGTTTATTAAATTTCTGTTATGCTCGAATATTCTGTTATAAATGAAGCGGCCAGTCTCACCCACATATGTTGCGTTGCAATCTTGGCAACCTATGGAGTAAATGGCATATGGTTGCTGGTCGGGACGTTTCTTAATATTGGATCTGGTGATGGGGTTCCGGAGTATTTGGCCTATTGAGAGGTGGTTGGTGAAAAAGGTTCTTAAACCAAATATTTTGAGGGAGTGGGCTATTGATTGATTTTCAAAGGAATAAGGTATAATACAGGTGTTACGGTTTACTGCGGGCTGAGTGTGTTTGGAAGGGTTAAAACTATGTCTAAGTATAAAGGGAAGTGGATAGCCTCTTGATGTTAGATTACTGATGATGGTTGTCTTTTCTATTTTTTGAAGGCTGGGGGAACGCGTTTCGTTTTTCTTAATTTATCAAGAAATTGGGTTGGCCAAATATCACGGAGCAAGCTAAATAAACTTTCAGTTTATTCTTGCTCCACTAGATGGCGCTCTGCCATCTAAAAAGCACATGTGTTCGTGGTCAGGAGATGCCTACTTTATTTTTTAATATCAACACCTGACCCACTTATATTTCTTTTTGACGTGACAACGTCTTAAATTAGGTTGCGGCTGGGAGTCACTTATGAAAAAGTGTAATGCCCGGTAACGTTACGATGAGTCATTGAACGAGAGTGCTGCGCGCGCAGCTGCGCGCGCAGCGCTAGAGAATTAGGCGCATTGAATCGGCGCATGCTTGTCTCTGTCTTTGTCTTTCTCGAACGTTCTTGGCGTTGGAAAAACAAGAAAGCGTCATAATACAAGTTCACACGTGTGGTTAAAGTATCGTCAGCTGTGTCTGTAGTGAAAATGTGGAGTGCTTAGATTCGTCATTTACAACAACTACAACAATAAAGGTAAATAATTGTACACTGATATTTCATTATCGTAAACTATGATTGATTGATTAATTGTTAGATTGACACAAAAGTTGAGAAACTGAGTTTATAGGTTATGTCATACTATTGATAAATGTTGATAGTGTTAAGTAAATTATTAGTTTAAAATTAATTTATTTATTTATTATTATTTTACAAATTTTAAATAGTTTCAAATTTATTTAGCAAAAATTTGAACCTTCGATCTGAATAAATGTTTTGATTTTCGAATTGATTCTTTAAAATTACAAATATTAAGAAAAAGTGGCAAATATAAGAAAACTTTATTTAAACTGTGTTGAGCAAGAATTTTAACATCTAATTTAAGTAAATGTTTTAATTTTCAACTTCATCATTTACAATTACAAATTTTATTTAATATCAAATTTATTTAGCAAAAATTTGAACCTTCGATCTGAATAAGTGTTTTGATTTTCAAATACCAACGCGGCTGGTGGAGTGGCGATCTATCGTAAATTATCATCGACATCTACGGCGGAAGTGTTCCAAGTTGCGATTACAGACGTAACTCGTGTCATTAAAACCAAGGGTGACATGTGCATGACTGAAGTTACTTGCTTCGCCGCTAATACTAGCTTCAAGTTTATACTCGGTGCTGTATATATTCATCCAGGAGCTAGTATGCAGGATATTGGAATGTTACTATGGCAAGGACTCGGTCCGTACATTCACAACAGCCAGTACGTGCCACCGTTCGTGCAAGTTGATTCTAGTATACCGATTCTTCTGTGTGGTGATTTTAACAAAAACGTAAAGCCTGACAACTCGTTTCTTAAATTCATGAAAAATACGTATAATCTTGATTGCGTATCAAACGTTTCTAAGTCAACTACGTTAAAAGGAACAACTATCTACTTGACTTTCGCAAGACACATTACAGCAGAAACACTTCCTTTCATTTCATATTTCTCCTATCATCGTCCTATCCTCAACAAAATCACTCAAATAGGAATTAAGTTTACATGTACAATGTTTTAGTAAACAAAATATATTTCTATAGTTAAAATTTGTGCAATTCTTATTTTCATTCAATTCCTTGTTCCTATTGTGCAATTTAATTATATTCATATCAATAAATATTCTACCGTTGTCACGTAAATTCTTCGCCCGTAAAACCGACTTTACAGGCAACCATTGTTCTTTTTTTTTTTCTATTGTATTCCATATATATATTGAATATAATATATTCAAAGGTTCTGTTTTTCACTATATCCTCTACTCTAGCCTCGTGTATTCTTTTTTTCTAATTTAATGCGTTCATGACATATTAATGCTAAGACCTCTGCGTGAACATTGTTAAAACCATTATTTGTTTTAAAATATTTTAAAATTCGAAATCTCAAATATTTATTCATACTCTACGTTTTCAGTTAGCCTTCTTTACTTCTCTTTCCTTCCTCTAAAAATATTGAATATTTTAGTGTGGTATTCATAATTATACATTTATATATATATATATAATATATATATAATTCATTTATTCCTATAACAAATAAGCACTGCTGACCAAGTTCCTTTTAACGTATACCAAGCATACAGGAGCCTTTCTAAATTTCGAATATCCAATCCTTCGGCCTTATTGATCAATATTAAGCCATGTCAAAACACTCACAACAAAGAATTCCTACCCACATGCAGTAATTGTTGGATGTTATTGTCAAATATATTTTTATTTATGATTGTAATAAGCTAAGACTTAATCAGGAATATATATATATCGTATATTTTAAACTGTATAATAATGGCACTTTTAGTATATGTCACTTATCTTCCAATTAGTTAGAGCCGATACCTTATAAGATCCTAGCCTTCTATTGAAATGTACACTGTTTCTACCTGTTTACGACCACCCCATATTTTGTATATAAACTATTTGTATCTGAACCCCCTATTTGTATTTAAACTAAAAATGGTGACGTCAAAATAAAGATCCAAAGAGTGGTCGGTCAGCTGGTGGCAGCTGGGGACAGAGGAAGAAAATGCCAAAGCCCAGATTTATAGACGACCCCTGTAAACAGGACAGTTTGGCAGGGGGTCAGCAGCAGATGTTATAGGGTGTGGCTCTCGGCAGACCGCTTCTGTCTTTCTCGGTCTCTCTCTCCATGTCTCGGTGATAGGCGTCCGAGTTTGTGTCATGGACTCTACCTCTAACTCACGTACACGACTGCCAGTTTATCCATACGTCATACGTCGGCAGGATCATTTGAAACAATATTACACATATATATATTTTTATATCTTATATTTAATAAAGATAATTTGCTGTTTTGAGATTAATTACTTGTAGAGGAATTATTGGTCATTTGCTTGCTTTTGGTATGCAGTCATGGCAAGAATTTTGAAAATAAAATAATAAAAATAGTAAATATTATAAATTGCTTCAATTGAGCTTTAGGATTATATAATAAACATAATTTGGTAAAAGTACTGCTTGGCTTAAGGCGTAAGAATAAATAAAACAAAATATTATTTACATAATTACAAACATGTTTAAGCCGACGCAATAGAGAAAGCGTGACCTCTGGCGGTCGATTTATACAGAGTATTTGGATCTATGAAATATATATATATTTTTTAATAAAACAATACCTTAATATAACATTTTAAATAATACCTTTATAAATAACATATATAAGTGAGAGTTAAGAGAGGTAAGATATTGATTAGAGAGAGATGCTATTTTACTAGAAATGTTGATTTAGATATATTTAGTAATATATCTTAATTATTTTAATACCTTCAATAAAGAAAATTTAAATTTTAGAAAGAGAAGTAATTATTGCGATCCGCCAACAATAATGTACATAAAATAAATAATAAACATTAAAAATTGTGAGTTTTGTCGAGCACCAAAATACCATCAGCATCGATAAGAAATATCTAATAAGACAAATTATACGAATGTTATCTGACTTCACCTGAACATTCTCTGCCTGAAGGTTACATGGTATGTTGACACGATACCAGAATAACCCGCAGCTAAGAACAGGATTTAATCAACCCATCACCATGTCCAACCCGAAAACAGAAGGAAATTTGGGTTAGAAAATCCTATGGAGTTCTTGACCATCAACATACATCGGACAAACAGGAGAATATTTAAAAGGATTATTAAAACAATACAAGTCAGCCATACAAATTAATATACTAAATTCCTTGATATTTCAGCACGTCCACCTTAATAACCATTCACCCAACTGTAGTAACACAGCAAATTGATATACCACAACATTCCAGTTAAAAAATATTATTTCTATAAATACGTGTATATCCTCCATTATGGGTAAGAACAGTATGAAAAGGTAAATTATAGATTCCGAGACTACATGCAATTTTCAAGATCGGGTCAAGAAAATCCCATAACAGTCCATTTCGGCAACACCACGGAGACGCATATCTAGCTCGTGGATAATTGCTTGAAAAAGAAAGACTTCTTGAAATATTTTGTTTATGTTTCTTTTGAAGTAACTCTTTCAAATTAGATTTTATATCTTTGTAATTTATAAATATTCCTCATGTTTTAATGTATTTTTAGTTAGAGAAAAATCATTTTTTTATCCAGGGGCACTGATTTATTCTTTTCCAATTTTTTAACAGCTCTTCAAAACAATTACATAGATTGAACATGTATGTCTGTAGGCATTTTTCTATCCAGTATCTACTCAGTGTGAGAGGCAACCCGTGTTAATCAGCCAAATACACCGGTTTTCTGTTTAGCAGTTTATATAAGACAATTTAATTGTTAAACTTGACATTAACAGTACAATTGCCGCTAGAATTGTTTTCTTGAGATACATAAAAGGCATGTATTTTGTTATATATTGGGGCGGAGCATAATTATTCCGTTTAATTATCAACATATGATAATGACAAAAATTAGTTATACTTGCCTCATAAACTTTTTTATATTAATACGATGGACAATGGTCCAACGTCCTCATTGTCAAACTTTCATATTTTTCCTCGGCTGTCATCTGGTCGAAATTTGATGGTAAAACTCTTCATTTTGTTCTCGAAGTTTTTATTTGAACTTGGTGAACTATATATTTCAACTTGTCCTATCTTGATTGATCCTTCGTCAAAAGGTTTGTTGAGATCGCCAGATGACTGTATTGCATTCCAACCTTTCCCGAGATGGTAGAAAATATAGCAAATATGGGAATGATTTTTGGTGCTCATTTACATTATGTGAAATAAGACGATTTTTCAAAAAAATATTAATAAATAAAAACATATTATTAAAAGCTTTTCAATAAATTGCACTAAAAAGAAAAGAAACAAATATTCCAGCTTCTCTGTTGTTGTTCTTGTCGTGTCAAATGAAGAGCCTCAGATGTCCCAATGCATTTCCATAACAGAAGACGCAATGTCAATTATCTTGGGTGTGTAAAGCTGCCTATTATGGGTTCATGTCAATTTTCTGCAAGGCTGCGGCTATTTCTGGGCATGAGAATATGTGGGTAGGTGTTAGTTCTACACCAGGACAGTTGTTGCAAGTTCTATAGGTTCTTGTGCCATCTGGATGTAGATATCGGGTTTGCTCTTCATTGGAAAATGGGTGCCAGGGCCACGTTATTGACCTTGGAAACGAACCAGAATTTGGTCAAATATTCCAAGGGTCCAGGGAGGAGGGGCGCTAGGAGGTGTGTTCAGACTTCTCCCCCCCCCCCCTCACCCTTCCCAGTTTTCTGCCATTGAACAATTAAATTTATATGAGTGAAATAAAAGTGGCAAGGTGAGATTATCGTGAATTTCGAACTTGATGGGATTTAATATAAAGCGCAACTGATTAGCGAGTTTTAAAGTTTACTAAATATTTTACCTTTTCACTCAGTATATAATCGTCCTTCCCGGATTTTTTATTTTCAATTATATAAATATTGTTCTCAAATGCTGAAACTTAAAAATAAATTTATATTTTTTCTTCTTATTGAATTTTAATAAAATATTTTTTATAAAGATATTTCCAAATATTATTTATTTATCTAATTTTAGTGATGAATTCTGAATTTATATACAAATTTATCATAGCCAAATTATTTATACATTTAAAAGACATCTGAATTATAAGTTAGTTATGAGGTGTGCTTTTCTGGATTTATATATGAAATATATCACAAAAATTGAAAGTAAGTATAAATATTACACCATTCCCGACATTATATAAAATGCTAGCCGCTCCATATTCTATAGAAACAGTTCGACTATTTTTATATTTTGAAAGGAAATATACGAATTCATATTTTTTAAACTATTGCGTATCACCACGACCACTTATAATTCTGAAATATGTTACGATGCTTGTTATCAGGATTGAAAGAGTAAACCACAGACTTCTACGAGGTCTAGAAGTATATTTAAACTAGAATTTTATCCCCTTCTACAAATGGGTCCAGAACGACACTCCCTTTCAAAGCTTTATTAAATATTTACATATATATAAATACCCCCTTTCCTTATACGTTTACATTTATTCATATAAAAACATATATTAAATAATATATATATTTATGAAAAAACAATAGAAAAAATAAAAGATAAGTGGGTCAGGTGTTGATATTAAAAATAGAGAAGGCATCTTCTGACCACGAGCACATGTGCTTTTTAGATGGCAGAGCGCCACTTAGTGGAGCAAAAATAAACTAAACGTTTATTTAGCTTGCTCCGAGATATTTGGCCAACCCAATTTCTTGATAAATCAAGAAAAGCCATCCACGAACGCGTTTCGCGCTCCAAAAACGCGACCAAAAAGATATTTGGTCCCAATGGCTTCCCGAAAAATCAAGAAATTAGTATTTAAGGCCAAATTTGCGTAAAGACGCTTAACACATGAAAAAACAATAGATACAAATAAAAGATAAGTGGGTCAGGTGTTGATATTAAAAATAAAGAAGGCATCTCCTGACCACGAGCACATGTGCTTTTTAGATGGAAGAGCGCCATTTTTGATTTTTCGGGAAGCCATTGGGACCAAAAATCTTTTTGGTCGCAGTGGTTACAGCCTTCACCACGCTGACGAGCGCCAACAGCGCGAAACGCGTTCGTGGATGGCTTTTCTTGATTTATCAAGAAATTGGGTTGGCCAAATATCTCGGAGCAAGCTAAATAAACGTTTAGTTTATTTTTGCTCCACTAGATGGCGCTCTGCCATCTAAAAAGCACATGTGCTCGTGGTCAGGAGATGCCTTCTTTATTTTTAATATATATTTATATACATTATTTGATATTAGGATCAGTTTATTAAATTTTATAACAGATAAATAAATAAATATTTTATTTTTGACAGTATATTCTGGTAATTACAAAGAGGTTTCTGTTAAGAATCTAAATACAGTATTTGGATATAGTTTTCCTTTGAAATCTTGAACAATCGATTAAAAATTTGTGTTGCAATTCTCAACTGTTTTCGAGTTTTATTTGTATCTTAAACAAGTATCTTAAATAGAATTAGATCATTCCTGACCACCCTGACCTCCCAGAAGTCTAATATTTTGTACACTGGCATTTTTAGTTGGACTGAGCGAATATTCAAAATTTCAGATTTATAATTTGTCTCTCTGAAGCATATTAGAATATAATTACAAATTATAAATGAAAATTTTGAATTTAGACCAATACCTACCATCCTGAAAACTCAGAAGTTCGAAAATTGGTCAACATTTATTGTCATCAGGTTTGGATAAGTGTACAAAATATTATACTTCTACGTATTCTCTGCGTATATTAAAATTAATTGCACGAATGGTGGAAGGACAGATATGAAATTAAATTAAATAAAAGCTTATTATAAATAAAACAACAATTTTTGGAAACAAAATATCGCGGAAATTGACCCCAATGATTATTCCGCAACCCAATTTACTGTGTATTTTGAGGATCTGATTTAGTTACAATAGTTTTGAATGTAAAACACGATCTAATAAAAACTGATTTCATCGGAAACTTTACTAACAATAGGGAATATTCGTGCAAATAAAAATGGGAGATTTCTCAAGAAGTCACCAAGTTGAATCTCCTAAGGTCATGGCTGCTAATGTATATTGTTGAATTTGATTGAAGATTTAGAATATTTGCATATACCAGGTCTATTAGTATGAAACGCGAAAATTTTCAGTGAATTCAAAAGTTCACCAATTCCATAAAACAAAAGATTTTTTATTCAAAGTAATTGCCTTGATTAGCTATACACTCGGGCCACCTTTCAGGCAATTTTCGAATTCCTTGTCTGAAAAATTCTATTCCTTTTGAGTCGAACCAGTCAACAAGCCATTTTCGGAGTATGTCTGAGTTCGAAAATTCCTGTTTTTTTAGGTCGTGTCCTAAAGATGTGAAAAGGTGGTAGTCCGACAGCGCTAAGTCTGGTGAGTACAGCGGGTAGGGTAAGAGTTCCCAGCCCAAGTCTTTTATGGTGTTTTTGACCACCGTAGCGTTGTGGGTTGGAGCGTTGTCATGCTGCAGTATCAGCTTGTTGTGCTTTTCACGCCATTCCGGTCTTTTTTCATTCAATGCCTCTCTCAAACTGTGCATTTGTTGTTCGTAGCGACTAGTATTGACCGTTTCGTCAGGTTTCAGGAGCTCGAAATATACTACGCCGGTCTAGTCCCACCATACGCAAAGCACTGCCTTTTTTTCCGAAGCGATTGGGCCTAGGCGTCTGTTTTGGAAATTGGCCGGCAGGCCCCACGACTTTTGGCGCGTAGGATTGCTGAAGTGGATCCATTTATCATCAGAAGTTACAATTCGGTGTAAAAATGACTTCTTTTCATGCCTGGCGAGCAGCCCTTCGCAGGTTACCAGACGCCCTTCTTGCTGCCTTTCGCTTAACTCGTGGGGGACCCATCTGGAAAGCTTTTGGGTCATTCCGAGGCTGTTTAAATGTAGGGAAACAGCACCTTGAGACACCTGGAGCTGTTTCGCGAGTTTCTCCTGCGTTTGGGTACTGTCCTCATCCAATAAAGCTTGCAGTTCAGCGTCCTCGAACTTTTGGGGCGGTTTTCCACGTGGTTCATTATCAAGTCCGAAATCGCCACTTTGGAATTTTTTAAACCACCTGTAACACTGCCATTTTCTCAGAGCGTGGTCGCCGTAAACTTGCTCGAGCATTCGGTGGGCTTCAGTGGCACTTTTCTTCCAGTTGAAGGAGAACAACAAAACTTCCCGCAAATGGGCACTTTTTGGCTCGGAAATCGCCATTTTCCACGGGCTCCAGAAATTTTCCACGATTTGAATTTTTATGAAACTGCACGCATGCAACGTGAGTTAAAAAACAAAATGCCTTCAACAGCGCCACCGTCGGCTCAAATAAAGTTGCACAGCGCCCCATGGCGGTCATTTTCGCGTTTCATACTAATAGACCTGGTACACATTATGTTTATTAATGACTAATACACATTTATTACATAGCACACAACCTTATTAAATAATAAGTGATTAAATATAAAATATTATTTTATAAATATAATATGTTATTTAAAAATTAAAGACCCTCCTTTGTTCCTAAAAGTAAAACATCCTCTTCATTCCTTGTTTTTTATTGATGTTCCTTTTTTGACAGATATTATAACTTCAATGTCTTTTAGTACCCTACGTGCATAGACATGGTCACTTCGTCACTCTTATCAATGTCCATTACGGAAGGAAAGAAATAGTAACTCCATTTTCTACATACATGTTATATAAAAATATTATTTTATTTTAAAATTATATTATCAGATTCAAATACTCTGTTTAAATCGACCGCCAGAGGTCACTCTTCCAATATAAAAACACGTTGTTGTTTTATCCCAATGGCCGGCTCAAAAATTTTGTACATTATGTAAATAATATTTTGTTTTCCTTATTCTATTCGCCTTAAGCCAGGCATTATTTTACCAAATTATGTCTTTTTTATATATTCGTTTAACTCAATTAAATTACTGATCAAAAGTATTTTTCATTATCATAATTTGAAGATTTCAACCACGACTGCATTACATTACCATAATCCTCAACATGATCAAAATTCAAGAGGAAATCTCTATTCAAGTTTTATTTATAATATACATACACTATTAAACAACACACCACAGGCTTCTGGAGATTTGTTTCCCTTCATTTTTATCAAATCAATCTCAAGCTTTCGGTTATCTCTGCCCTTCTCAGTCCTCAGACAGGCTCTACATCGGCGTCCCATACTAAGAATAAGGGAGTTCATCAGCTCCTGTGGAATCAACGCCCACTCTTGTCTTAAGGCTGTTTCTAGCTCATGAGTGTTTCTAGGAGGGGGTTGGAGGAATGAGATCCGCTGTCTAAGATAGTTTCATTCATGCTCAATGGGATTTAGGTCTAGAGATCGAGCTGGCCATTTCATCCGAACAATTGCATGGTTTTGGAGAAAGGTGTTGAAAACACCAGCCCTATGTGGACTAAACACCTTAATTCTTAGTATAGGTCGACGATGTAGAGCCTGTCTATTAGTTAAAGGAGATCACACTCCATATTAACAACAATATTCAAGATATTTATGCATTTACTGCAAGAAGATCATTGCTTGGAGGGATATTTTGCATAAAATACGTGTTAGATTTCTTTGATCCAAGGTATTTTAAACAATAATGGTGGAATAAAAAAATTATGTATAAAATTTCATTGATGAATAATCAATAAAATTTAAGATAAATGAAAAATATGTTGTACCTCAATTTTGCGGACCAATGTAAAATAAAAATGATATTTTAGGAATTTTTTAAAAAGAAATAACCACTTATTTTATGTATATAATAAAAGGTTCATTAATGCCGTGAGAAAGGGTATATCTCCTAAATGAGAGCAACTAGAGCAAAAGGGAGAGATTCTGGATCATGAACATCGAAGTCAAGAGAAATAGGTCTATCATGGCCACAAAATATGTGTTGGCTAATAATGTCAAGAAAATAGCTATTCATTCCTCAAACGTACCTTACCATATCAAACATTCATTCCCTCTAATCCCTGAGCACATTTTTAAAGCACCTTTTTTACATTCCCTATGGAGAGTACTGTACAGAGGAGGATGCTCAGCCCATCACCAATCCACCAACACTCCAGCGCAGGAGATCCTCTCACGCACAAAACACCCCCACAAACAGATACACAGTCGTAGCCACATCACACAGGTTCGTATCCTGCTACATTTAAAACATTTAAAACTTTATTATTCATAAAATTGTAAATATTTGTAATTTTGAAACTTTTTCACAATTTTATTATGAATATAAAATAACTATTTATTTGAGAAAACTCCTTAATGCGAGGTAGAACATGTATCTGGGAAAAGAGGGGTGATAGAGGAAAACGAAAACATCTCTGTATTCAGTTCACATCGAAATACCGAAAGGAGGTGTAGAATCCCCTGAAACAAAATATATATGGCCTAGGTTTATTTTCTCTTTAAAAGGCGCAAATACTTCGATTTTTCCCGCTTTGTTGGATAATAAATAAATGGGGAAAATGTAATGAAATTGAATTATTCTCACCCCGCTTAAGTTTTTCCATTACAGAAAAAGAAAAGCAAGGGTCAGAGCCCCCATAATACAAATATATTGAAATGTCGAATATCAATATAATTTAAAAATAGACATTGAAAATATTCAGTTTTTAAAATATACAAATAAAATATAAAGTTTAAATATTTTAAATTTGAATAATATTTCTAGAATTGAACCTACAATACCTCTGAGCTGATGGATCACTGCATGCTAATTCACTAATGAACGCAACGCGGATTGACAAAATAAGGTCACGTGAATGTGAACAGCCCATCCGAGTGCGAGTAAAAGGAGCATATAAACCTCCTAAACAAAATTAGTAAAGTGTGTAGTATATTAGATGGTTATAAATTCTTCTCCGTTGATTTGAAAATTCAATCCGTGATTAAATACGATTTGTAAAAATCTGAATATCAACTTATTCTACTGGTTAAAAATGGCAACAAGAAGTGGAATGTTGTCTGTTTATTTTCTTTCTTACTTCCGCGAGTTAAGGAAGAAAATATCCGGAAACAATTACATGTGATTAATTGCGCACACATTCCTGAGGTGGGGATTCCTCTCTTCACTAATTGAGACGAAAGTTAATTGATTTGGTATTTTGCCAGCGGACCTACTTTTACAATATTTCAAATAAACAAAGCTATGTCAGAGTAGAGCATTAGTAAACAGTCGCACAATAGAACATTTTAGATATAATTAATATGGGAAGATATCATAAAATCGAAATATTCTTACACCACAAAAATTGGTCATTGCATAATATAGAGATCAAAACTATGTTCCCTATGAAACAAAGGATCAATAAATTTAATATCAATATGATTTCAAAATATAATTATCTGAAGTAATTAGTATTTCTAAAAATACAGATATAATGACAATATATGTTTAAAGTCATTTACAAACTTCCTGATTAGTTTCTATTATAGATTAATAATAAATATGAGTGTGATGTATTGAATATTTTAGTTCGTCTACAGGTTTATACTGCACAGAAACTAGTAGAGGTTCAACAACAAAAACCATATTTTAATATATCTAACGAGTCAAAACAGTCCATATGGCATGATTGGTATTTCAAATATGTTCTTCATTTAAGTATCCATTCTCTATTTCAACAAAGTATAAAATGATAATAATATAAATTAATCGAATTTCCAATTGGAATATATATATATAGAGAAGGGTAAAAAATTAAAAATATAAATAAAGTTTAGAAGATATTCTCTCTCTCTCTCTCTCTTTCTAAACCAAGATATATTCTATAATATGAATAAATCTGAGCTTCGATAAAAGGAGAGAGAAATAAATTGAAATACACCTATCCCCCGATTTACACGGTACTTGTTTTACACATTTTCGCTTTTACACGGTTTTCCAAATAAGTTTTTTTTTTGTTTTATCGCACTATACAAAATTCTACTGTGATTGAACACATGCGCTGTGTACACATCTCACGAGGAATCCCGAGCTTATGTGCTGACTACATATTTTAACCTGTCAATACATTTTATTTTTATTTCTGTGTACACCTATCCCCCGATTTACACGTTTTTCTCAGGAACGTATCTACCGTGTAAATCGGGGGAAAGGTGTATATAATGATAATTTACTTCTATATATTTATATAATAGAATAGAAATCACAAGACGAGGAGAAACTTTATTTCTTTCATTTATAAACTGTTGTACAAACCTTCAGTGAAGTTCGACTAACGCTAAAGTTTGCATGAACGCTCATAAATGTAAATGAAAGAAACATATTCTCCATGTCTTTTGATTTATGTTCTATTAGAGAAATAAATAGCAAAATAAATTCTATGTTGTCTTGGGTAATAGCCTACGATCTAAAGAGCTCAAACTGAACTAAACTTTATATATTTTTTTGGAAGAGACCAAGAGTTTTGTTATTTAAAATACTGTGAGCTTCGAACAATAAATTTCTTCAACAAGCTATTACGCGAATAACAATGTATTGGTACCTAATAAAGGACGTTATGATCCGAATGAACGCACACTTTTGAAAAAAATAAATTCGTCGTGTTTACCCTTGTTCTCTTCCAACAATGGTAACCTACGATACCATCTATTGTATAATTTTGTTATTGAAAATGTTGTGTGGTACCGCCGCTACAATCCTCACAGGGTATGGCTTTTTCAAAGACGATTCAGCAAAAATATCTAAAGACGATCCTACCTTCCCACACTACCACGAGGAAGACCAAACTGTCGACCATTACAGACCTACCAGCTTCATAGGTTCCAAACAGCCATTACTCCTGAAGACCTGCAGAATATTCCCAAGAATTTTTTCAGCCTGGAAACACCCGATAAACTGGATGTCAAACATATCAACCCGGCTGTAGTACGTGGTGGCTCCAGGAATCCTCAAGAGAGAGGTTATCAAAATAATACATTACAAGAGAAGGAATCGTCTGACATCATTTCGAAGAACGAATAAAATCTAACAGCGACTAGTTTCATTATTTATCCTATACTTAGAATTTATTTTTTCAATTCAAAATGCTATGTCCCCATAGGGACACTTGCGCTAAATATACATACAAATATAACAAAGAAAATATTCAACATGGAAAAATACACAGAAAGCGACTTAGAAAGATTCATAAATATTATTTACATATAGAGATATTCTTTGAATTTTATTTACAGTTACATCATTAAATTTAAATATATATACATCCGATATAATCTTGGCTAGCTTTCGTACTATGTCGTCCTTCTACAGGCTACTATACGAGAAACTAGAGTATAATATATATGCATGTAAATATTTACATAATTAGAATTTTTTATGAAATGAATGATTATTACATAAACATTTTTTAAAATCTCCGTATACAAATTAGTTGTGAGTAAATAATGACTACCGATAGTGCAGAGAAAGGCAAATATCATCTGAAATTTATTGTAAATATTATGTGTTATATGTATGTTCCTCTACAGACCTATAAGCTTATGTCCATAGTTCACTAAACACTCCTAAGCGGCCTTCCATTGAAAATACAGGGTATATTCCAAACCAATCCAATACAATAGTAGAGCGGTCTAGAGATTAATTTGGCGAAACCGCTGAGAGGGTTCACTACTGATGAGCCAAGCCATCTCATTCAATAACTCATATCATTGCAGTAAGGTCTGTAGTGATAATATTTGATTATATTTAAAAGAAGCGCATTGCCAGTAAATTTATATGTGTAAAACCTTAACGATAGATGGCAATTAAATTTAATTTACTAATTTATAAATATTATTAATTTCAAATAAAAGAAATCTAATTTTATAAAAATCTACATGTATATATATATATATATATATATATATATATTGTCCTCTAGTTTTATGTATAGTAGCCTGTTGAAGGACGACATAGTAAGAAAGCTTGCCAAGAAGGATACCATATAAATAAATAAACTCGTCGCCGTTAGGTTTAATTCCTTCTTCGAGAACAATACATATTTAAATTCCATAATGGAATATGGGATTAATAAAGAAATATTACATATCGTCGTTTCACGACAACCGCGAATTGTAATCGCATCTGGTACTTTCCTAAAAAGAATGTTTCAATGATTCCCAAGTCCAACTACACCACTGAGTTAAAATAACCAAATTAGACTTCAGTACCATATGACAGCCTAATCCGAGCTGATTTATACATGTGAAGACATGTGCTGTACTTACAGAAGAAGCAGTTGTTAATCACCCACTTTAATTAACATGGTCTGTATCTATACATTCCAATGTATATTTGAGATAATTTACAATAAATATGTAAAAATAATACTCTCATAGTGAGACTGAACATAGTTTTCATATTTGAATAGAATAACATAGCACTTTACAACCTTCTGTCTACCATATCGAGGGTTGAATTCGATATTAGTTCTAAAATAATTTATCTCGAGCTCCAATATGATTGTATAAATAATCTTTCATGAGAGCAAATTCATAGACACATTTTGAGAAAATACCTTTTTATATCATCACAAAAGACAATATATCAATATATAAAGTAAGACACTATTATAGACGCGTATGATTCTTTTATATATTAAACAATTTCTACTGCCCTTACTACAATGGAAAATTGATGGGAGGGCTTGGCTTATCAGTGGTGAACCCTCCCATTAATTTTCCATTGCAAAGAGGGCAGTAGAAATTATTTAATTTTTATAAGAATCATACGCATCTAAAATGGTTTGGAATTTTCATAACAGATGGCGCGCTAATGCATTAAAATATATAAAGCGTAAACTCTAAAAGGACTGGAAAATTCCACAATAATCTTTTGGTTATTTAAAAGAAATTGTAAAAATGTTCAATTCGAATTTTTGAAGAGGACTAAGAGCTTTACATCTTCAACAGATAGATGGCGTTATTTTCCAATATTTCCACGAGTATGGGTCTTTAAAATGTCTATGGGGTGTCGGTGGAAGGATGGTCTAAACCGTTGGGTTTCGACCGCTACGACCGGGTTCGAATCTCGCATTGGGCACTTTTTTATGAGTAAAAAAAAATGTATCAATGACCCCCGATTCTTGAAATAGTCCAACAACACCCACCAGCAAGTGCAAGTAACCAAATTTAATTGAATTAGGTCTTATTTTATGGTAGCTATAATATATAATCCAAATTGTGCTTTATCATTTCACATTAAGTTCATGATGTTCTCCGCCGACTTTAGTGTCACACTTCTAAAATTAATTGTTCAATGGCAAAATATAAAATAGGATTTTTACTTTTTAGTGCCTATCAATCAAAGCTTGTTAAAAATATATATTTATTTTGTATTATAAATTTATTTAATTCTTCGAGATAAATCGTTTTAAAATAATAGCATATTTTCTTTTATAAATGGATTTATGCAAAACAATTAAAACATTTTATATAAATTCCAAGAGATTGAAATAAAGTAAATATATTTCTAGAAAAATCATATAGAGAATATTAAATAACCATATTCAATATATCTTTGTTTTTACATACACAGTGTATTTCTGTAGCTATTATTAGATATTTTAAAAATAAACAGAGAAGAAAATACCTCAAAATGTATCTTCCCCCAACTTGTAGATTTTCTGGAACCAATCAGGCAAAAGGAAAACAGACGTATTTTACCTCAGGCTCTTTCCTTTGTTAGATTCTGGTTGGCTAGAGAGTTGGTAGTGTTACCAATTTGAGAAACATTCTTTTTTCCCGTTTTTCCTTGAATATTTCGGGATATTCATAGAAGTTTTCAATCCATATATAATCGGTTAAAATATTTAAAGTTACATATATATTGGATGAAAAACAAGGCCTTAGCGCGCAATCTATATACAATAAATGAAACTATTTAGCAAGAAATATTTTTCTGAAAGTTTATTTATATCGCTGAAAGAGGAATAAGAAATTGTTAATTTAAAAAATAAACGCTTTAAATAATTCAGTTATTTGTATAAAGAACTATATAACTATTTCTTCTTCAATAAATGATTTAAAACAATGCATTTCTCACCATCTTATCTTTGTTGCGGTTTCTGCTTATTTTATCTCTTCTTGCAGGATGTTACGAAATTGTAGCTTTCCCTGTACTGATGATCCCGAAATCATTTGCTTAATTTCCTAAAAATCGTTTTTGTTCAATTTGATGTTCTGAATCGGTGCGTTCTATGCAGATAATCTAAAAAGGCATCGTTTCCCATGAAATTGTTTAAAGTAAAAATTACCTTTTTTTAGAATATGTGATAATGCGCTATTCGATATAGAGATAGAAATTCAATATATAAATATTCAATAGAAATCTCATTCAAATATATGAATTGGTGGTGGTGTATTGTCCCCATGGAAAGGGGGGGGGGGGGGTGTCATTGCCCCGTTGGTCAGCCACATTTCAGAGTTCCCTGTTCACGGTTACCGTAGCGGCTCGGGGCTCACGACACCGTACTAGAGGGCAGTCCCTTACTTGTGCTGCTTCTCCCGCCCGCCCGCCACGTAGAGGAAGACTTCTGGGCAGGAAATATATGAGTTGTAGGGATTATATAAAAAAAAAAAAATTCAAAAATTGTATAAAAAATCAAAAATGATATTTTTTTTCAAAAGATTTGATTAAACCTCTGTCATAATAATAGAGTTATATGAAATCATCCCACATTATAATTCTCTATTCATGATAAATATGTGAAAACCTTTTAAAATTATAAAATATTTTCTCACAATGATTTTTTAAAATTATTTTAAAATGCTAGCTTTCAAGCGATAATTTCAAACAATTAGATGTAAAAAGTAACAGCTTTACTCTCCAAATATAAAAAAATGTAAATTTTGAGATTTGTTTAAAAATAAATGTGAAATGCGTGTGATTGAAGATAGAGTTATTTCTAATAAATGTGAAGAGGCGTGTCAAACACGATATACAAAAGAATGAAAAACAAACCTATCACATGAAGATTCATAAAAATACATTTAAATACAAAACAAGTGTCTATTATATACTTCCAATTATTATTTAAAAATTTATTTTTAGAGAAATAGTAAAATAATTTTCTTACAATATTCTTAAAAGAATGCAGTTTTCTAAAAATAAAATCTTAAGAGCAATTGCAGGCAGAAGTAGTAGTAAAAAAGAAATTCCATTTTAAACGGTTTAAAATAAATGCAATAATTTTTGACAAGACATTAAATTCACATACTGTGGTGAGGCGGTGGGACTATGAAGTTTATGGGAGCTATAAAGTGTTTGTAGATAAGAATGGAGAAAATTTACGGGCTAGCCCATGTATTAGGGTTTAGATTGCTCTAGGAAGTGTCTATCCTTGTCCTATGGGTGGCTGACATCCCATATCCATAGATAATAGACCGTCTTGAATCAACCCATATTTATTAGGTTATAACTTTCATTTTATCTTGTATTATCAAGTTGTTTCAGGCAATTCTTTTAATATTCGTACACTATCAACTTTTTCTAGTGATTTTTATGAAGATATCGGTATTCTTTTAATGACTAAAAATTCTCTTAAATATGAAAATGTTCTTCCTTTACAAATCTTCTGCTAAGTGTTCGAACATCTTTTTAATCTGAGAATTCATTGATTTGAAGAGGGAGAGGGGGTTCTGTAGATATGTAAATTAAAAAAATTGAAAAATACGTTTGCATTTTTAAAAAATTTTATTGCTAAAAATAATCGATGTACATATTTATTTATTTTTAAAATATCTTTGAATATTTTATGTTTGGAAAGTAATTCGAATTATATTATTCGGATAAAATAGTTATATTATGATGCATTAGCGCGCCATCTGGTATGAAAATTCGAAACTATTATAGACGCGTATGATTCTTTTAAAAATAAAACAATTTCTACTGTCCTTATTGCAATGGAAAATTTAATGAGAAGGCCTGGCTCATCAGTGGTGAACCCTCCCAGCGGTTTCGCTATTTTAATCGACCATACCGCTTTTATATTGCATTTTTCTATCTTACTTTTATAGTGATACTGATGCTTGACTCTTGGATTGGGTATTTTAGATGAACTATGGACATAAGCTTTGAGGACAGCAGAATTACATATAATTATATATATTATATATAAAAAAGTCACCCTGTTTACCATACCTTAACTGTAAATACTCCATCTTCCCCTTTTCTTTTGTGTTTAATATTGTCTGTAATGCCACGGCGAATCGGTACAGGGCAAGATGCCCTAATAAAGTTGTTTTGTTGTTGTTGTTTATATATTATATATGCTTCGAGCAATCGCTCTTTCGCAAACATTAATAGTATTGGAAAATATAAACTATATATGAAGCTCCCATTTAAAAAAAAAGAACAAATAAAACAAATTTCAACCGCTCTCTTAGTGCAATGATAAAAGTATTGAAGTAAGAGCAGTTGCATTTTTTAAAAAAGAAACAATTGCTTGAAAATAGATGATATATTTACAGATACAGTTGGAACGTAATTAAACAGGTTTAAATAGGTTTGGTTTCATTTAGGAAACATGTTGATGATGAAAGAACATGCGAACAATTCTTATTTATTCGACATTGGTTTTGTTCGAATTTAACTGAATAAATTGATTTACTCCAACACTCTATGTTGTTTTATTGTTTCTTACAGTAGGCCTGGAAATATAATGATATACCAAGGCATTGTTTCTTTAATATAAAAATACTAGCGGATGTGTACTCGGCTTCGCCCGGGTTTTATCCGAGTGAAAGTTTGCCTAACAAATATTATTGATAATAATATTCCGGAACATACAGAATATTATGATAATAATGATAATAATATTCGTTACATTTTATATATTTATATAATATTTAAAATATATTTTCGAGCAAACATATCCAAATTTAGCCAAAAAGCCGAGAAACGCTATTTTATATATAGAGATGACCTGGCTTCGTGTGTCTTCTGCTCGAGTGAATGTTTTGTTGGTAGAATTTTGTTCCTGCCTACTAATAATTATTATCTGGCTTTGCCTGTGGTCTATTTTAATGAATATTGCCCTAAAGAAATTTGTTTGTCAATCAAGCATGATACAGCAATATTGTCATAATCATTTCTGACTAAAAATATATTGTTGATCAGTACTTGGTTAATTATAATTTTTATTGGTTAAAAGTGCGACAAACAACTCTTCCAGATTTAACTCTCTGTTCTGTTCAAATTTCAGCGAGATTAGTTACATATTAAGGGCGTGCATATCCGACAAACATATATATTGTATATATATATATATATGTGTGTTTCCGGCTTCGCCCGGTTTTTACCCGAGTAAAAGTTTGCCTAACGAACATTTGTTAAAACGATTCTAGCAAACATCCAATCCCTACTGAATCTAATTTGTCTATACTCTCGATAATTAGAATTTTTTTACCGGTTCCTTTAAAAATACACGATATGTTGATTAAAATCAATAGTAATTGGTCCACTCGGTAATTTGAAGTTGAAGGAATAGTATCTTGCCACAAACGAACATTTGTAAATAACTATATTTAGCGAATGTACCCGGCTTCTCCCGGTTTTTACCCGAGTAAAAGTTTTCCTAACGAACATTTGTTAAAACGATTCTAGAAACATCCAATCCACCTATATATAAATGTATATAAATATTGTTATATGCGTTTAAATATATTTTTGAAACACATAATTTTTGAAAACATTTATTAAATTTTAAATAAGATATTTCTTTAAATATATTAATATTGAAATGCCAAGTTTTTTTAAAACGTCATTGGAATATTATATTACTAAACCCTCAAATTAAATATTATATTTATTATACTTGGAACACATTTTAGCATTTCCACAATTTATAATTGTAATTTCACCAGATACCGCGAGAGGCGCTGCTTGCGAGTGAAAGTAGAAAATTTGCAAAATAATTGCAACACATATTTATTTCAAATCAAGTTCAAACCTGAAACCTTCCCAGTAGTATAGTAAATAACTTTCTAACGTTTCACGGCGTTTGGATAATCTTACCTTTTAAAAATATTCATCGTGTAAACAAACTAACATTCATCGCGTAAACAAACTACGTGTAAAATTATTAACCAATCAAATGCATTTATCGTCGCGACTAGTGATGCGCCAAGTAGTAAAAGGCTGGAACTAACGCTGTTTGGTTTCACATTTTAAAAAATCACATTAAACCTTTTAGTTTTTTAAATAGCCTATATGTTAAAAGAAATTTTCAACTACGTACATGCGAAATTTCATAATGATTGATTCTGTAGATTTTGCGCAACGCGATAACAAACATCGATTTTGGATTTCATTTTCATAGATATAAAAGATTTCTAAGAAAATTGGAAATTATTTTAGACGCGTATGAGTAATATTTTTTAAATTGAACAATTTATAATGCCCTACCGCGATACCGCGATGAAAAAAAATCAATCGAAGGGCCTGGCTCATCAGTGGTGAACCCTCTCAGCGGTTTGCTCAGTTTAATCTACCATACCGCTGTTATATTGCATCTACTGTCCTCAAAGATTATGTCCATAGTTCATCTGAAATACCCATTCCAAGAGTCTAGCCTCAGTATTACTATTAAAGGTAAATCGAAAATACAATATAACAGCGATATGGTAGATTAAACTGGTGAAACCGCCGAGAGGGTTAATCACTGATGAGCTAGGTCCTCCCATTAATTTTGTATCGCAGTGAGGGCAGTAGAAATTGTTTAATTAGAAATAATGAATCTACGCGTCTATAATAATTTCCAATTTCCATAACAGGTGGCGCGCTAATGCATCATAATAGAAACATTTCTATATAGCAATTGACAAAATTTTAGAGTTATTTTTATAATATTCTTTGAGTTCATGTGTCTTTCCATCAACGAATGCTGTAGGATGAAGCATTTAGATATAGGCACACTTTACAAATTTTGTGAATCTGATTTTTGTTAGGTTCAGGTAACGTGTAAAACGCAAAATCATAAGAGAGCGTTACCTTTGCGGTATATTATAAACTGGGCTTTGTTTATATTTATTGTGAAGTTTTGTTAGTCATAAATGGAAATTACTTTAGTAATAATAATGGAACAATAGCATTTTATAAAGAAATGACAATACATCCAGATGGCACAAGAACCTACAGGATATGCAACAACTGTCATGGTGTGGAACTAACACCTACCCACATATTCCCATGTCCAGCAATGGCCGCAGCCTTGCAGAAAATTGACGTAGATCCAGAGCAGAAGCTTTACACACCCAAGTTGGTTGACATTGCGACTGCTGTGATAGAGATGCAAGAGGACATCTGAGGCTCTTCATTGGACACGACTACAACAACAACAATATTTCGAAGAAATTGAGGTATCCAATCTCAATTAAATCAAATATTTATATCTATTTACACTGAGTTTAAATCTATCTTAATATTATAAATGGTATGATTCACTGCTCATGATTCATTCACTCTAATTATTTTTATATTCTGTTAAAAAAGTAGATATAATAACAGACCGCGTTATCTGTACATGAAGTCTGAAACTATCTTTGTAGAGCCAGATTTTATTTCCTTCTATATAGAAGCAATATAGCCCAATGCAATATTAGAGCGGTCTAGAAAATTGAACTGTCGAAATAGCTGGGAGGTTCGCCACTTATGAGACAAGCTGTCTCAATATATATTTTTTCCTTTCTGAGAGGACAATAGAAGAAAGAGAGTTGAGAAATTATTTATATAAAATAAAATATCGCTATAAAAATAAGTAGTTTCAAATTTAGAGTATACCTTTATTATATTGAATCTCTTTGTGAAAACAGTGAACATTTCTATGACCGTTATATATTGAAACTATAGAATGAACTTCGATGTAATAGATTCGAGCAATTCTTACACCGCCAAAAAATCTATTAGAGAATAAAAAGAAAGCGAACGTCAGATACCTATAATACAAAATATATCCTTTGAAATATAGAAAGCATTTTTACTATAAAACACAATTTAGCTTTTATAGCAAACTGCGAGAAATAGATTGAGAGAGATAATACTCTTCTACAACAGAGGGGATTTTCCTCAAAGTAAATGCGAACAATGGATTCACCAACTTGGCATTTTTAAAGCAAATGTTTGTGCAGTGGTACAGTTCCCCAAATTGGATTCCCATTACACTGATTGGATTATAACGTTAACAAGATTTGGCCAGCTCCCTCGGTTAAAAATTAGTTAAACTGCCATCTAGTTATCTCTTTTGGTTGAATTATTGCCTGGGAAGTGACTTCTTGGTAGAATTGACATCTCGCCACCTTCTTCATTACTGGGGAGCATTTTAATCTCAGCTGTTCCTGAATTATTTCTGCCTTTAATCTTATCCGTTTTTTAATAATCGGTTTGTTTGAAAATATTTTTGAATGAGAAAAGGGGCATTTCCTGATCGTGCAACTAAAGGCTATAATATATAAAGACTATACAAAAATAATTCAGAATATATAAAGTCGAAGACATTAATGCTGGGTGAAGATAAACATTATAATCAATACAACTATGATGCATTAGCGCGCCATCTGTTATGAAAATTCGAAAATATTATATACGTATATAATTCTTTTAGATAAAAAAAACAAACAATTTATACTGCCCTTACTGCAATGTAAAAATACCCATTCCAAGAAATAGCATCAGTATCACAATAAAAGTAAGATCGAAAAATGCAATATAACAGCGGTATGGTAGATTAAACTGGCGAAACCGTTGGGAGGGTTCACTACTGATGAGCCAGGCCCTCTCATTAATATTTCCATTGCAGTAAGGGTAGTAGAAACTGTTTTATTTGTAAAAGAATCATACGCGTCTATAATCAATACAATATCAACTACAATATGAATTAAAACAATGCACATATTTTTCTTCATAACCCCAATACAGAACGTAGTGTTGGTGAGAAAGAACATGCCACACCACCAGTTTTGGTAAATACAGATAAAGGCAAGTCTATTAATATATACAGTTATCAGAGTCATCAAGCAACAATTCTTAATAATCAATTCTGTCATCGTTTGCTTTTGTGAATGGAATAAATACCCAAATATGGCTATTTCTCATAACCATCGGTGGTTCAGTGGTAAAATGCTCGCCTGCCACGCGGGCGGCCCGGGTTCGATTGCCGGCCGATGCATTTTTTTTTTTTTTACAATTTTTTAAACTCATTTATATATTATACAAGAATGACATCCACGGCGCCAATTTATATTTGTAACGAATAATATTTGAATAAAAGCATTTAATCGGGTAAAACCCGGGAGTTGCCCGGGTCATTCTGCTAGTATACCATAGTTTCGAGTTATTGATCTTATAGGTAGAGGGGTGACTTCGATTTATATCATAAAAGGTGTTTTTAAGCTGATAAAGTGCCAGGGTCGAATATCAGGCCAGAATACAACAAATGTTACCACTTCGCCATCATAAAGACCTTTTAGTCATAACCGACCTATTTTATATCTTCTTTCGTAAGATATTTATACATTGAAGCAGCTTCTGTACAGATTTTGGCCATTTTGCTAGAAGTATGAACTAAAATGCATTGTTTTTTTTTTTCATTTCTAACGTTAGAGATGCCTATTTTGGAATATAATCACCATGATCCTGTGACTCGATATGTTATACTTATATCAAAGAAGGCTCCTCTCTCTTTATTTATCGATTATACCACAATGAATTCCGTTTATTTATTCATATAACAAACTAAAAACTTTAATAATGAGCCACAAAACCAGTTTTGGGTCAACCTGTATACCATGGTTCCAGGTTTTGACCTTCATCAGTACTGGGGCGCTTTCGATTTCTTAATATCTTTAGATAGGAGTTATGAGATC
>CP092880.1:30806728-30851041 GCA_030710605.1 Cordylochernes scorpioides | reverse complement strand
CACGCATATATGTGTGATGAATACAAACAATTTTACACCTTAATAAACAGAATAATTGAATAAAATAAAATTCAACCAAGTAAAGATCCTTATGGTCTTAAAGGCTATTTAGATATCTTTGCAAACTACTTTTATCATTTTTAGAAGTACTAACTAAAAGGCTCAATTCAAAAGACAATACTGGGGTTTAAAGTTCATCCTGGTAATATTTGAATAAAATATTCAATTAGATTAATATCGCGACCCTGACCACAACTTTGAAGGGCTCCACCCACGTCGCCCTCCAGCGTGACAGACAACCCCAATTCAATCTGTCACCATCTGTATTATCACCTTCTAAGACATTTATTTTGGTTCTATAAAACTGCTAATTATTAAATAGAAAATGTTGAATAACAAAATTTTTCAGGAATTGATCACGCCATTATGTGTGTTGAATACATACAATTTTACACCTTAATAAACAGAATAATTGAATAAAATAAAATTCAACCAAGTAAAGATCCTTTGGTTTTAAAGGCTATTCAGATATCTTTGCAAACTACTTTTATCATTTTTAGAAGTGATGCTTGAAAAGCTAAATTTGATATACAAAATTTTGCTTTGAATTTCTTCCTGTTAATCTTTGGATATAATATTCATTCAGATTAAAATCGGTACCCAGACCACACCATTGAAGGGCTCCACCCACGTCGCCCTCCTGCGTGTCAGACAATCTCAATTCAATATGCCCCCGTCTGTATTATCACTTTCTAGTAAACTTATCTCGGTCCTATAATACTGCATATTATTACTTAGAAAATGCTGAATAACAATATTTTTCAGGAATAGAGCAAGCTGTTATGTGCGATGAATACACATAATTTTACCCCTTAATAAACAAAATATTTGAATAAAAAAAATTCAACCCATTGAAGTTACCTATGGTTTTAAACAGCATTGAGATATAATTTCAAACACCATATTCAAATACCTATACTCTTTACAGAGGTTAGCTTGAAAAGTTCAATTTAAAAGACAATACTTTGGGTTTAAATTTCATCCTGTTAATCTTTGAATATAATATTCAATCACTTTAAAATCGCGAACCTATCCACACCTCTGAAGGGCTCCACCCACGTTGGCCTCAAGCGTGACAGGCAACCCTAAATTCAATCTGCCCACGTCTGTATTATCACTTTCTAGTAAACATATTTATGTCCTATATAATACTGCATATTATTACATAGAAAATATTTAATAACAATATTTTTCAGGAATAGAGCAAGCTGTTATGTGTTATGAATACACATAATTTTACCCCTTAATAAACAGAATAATCAAATAAAATAAAATTCAACCCATTGAAGTCCCCTATGGTCTTAAACAGCATTGAGGTATAATTTCAAACTCCATATTCAAATACTTATACCTTCTACAGAAGTTAGCTTGAAAAGCTCAATTTAAATGACAATACTAGGGGTTTGAATTTTATCCTGTTAATCTTTGAATATAATATTCAATCAGAATGAAATCGCGACCCTGACCACACCTCTGAAGGGCTCCACCCACGTCGCCCTCCAGCGTGACAGACAACCCCAATTCAATCTTTCCCCGTCTGTAATATCACATACTAGTAAACTTATTTCGGTCCTATAATACTGCATAAAATTACATAGAAAATATTGAAGCTTAAAATTTTTCATTTATAGAGCACGCCTTTATGTGTGATGAAAACACACAATTTTACACCTTAAAAAAACAGAATAATTCAATAAAATAAAATTCAACCAAGAAAAATCCTTATGGTTTAAAGGCTATTTATATATATTTGCAAACAACTTATATCATTTTCAGAAGTGATGCTTAAAGAGCTCAATTTATATACAATTTTTATGTTTCAATTCCATCCTGTTAATCTTTGAATATAATATTCAATCAGATTAAAATCACGACCCTGACCACTCCTCTGAAGGGCTCCACCGACAACGCCCTCCAGCGTGACAGACAACCCCAATTCAATCTTCCCCCCATTTGTAATATCACTTACTAGTAAAACTTATATTGGTCCAATAATACTGCATATTACTACATAGAAAATATTGAAGTACAATATTTTTCATTTATAGAGCACGACTTTATGTGTGATAAATTCACAAAATTTCACACCGTTATAAACAGAATAAATGGATAAACTAAAATTTAACCTATCAAAATCACCAATGGTTATAAACGTCATTGAGATATAATTGAAAAGTCCATATTCAAATACTTTTACTTTTTTCAGAAGTACTACTTAAAAACTCAATTTAAAAGACAATACTGGGGTTTATATTTCATCCTGTTAATATTTGAAAAAATATTCAATTAGATTAAAATCGTAACCCTGACCACACCTCTGAAGGGCTCCACTCACGTCGCCCTCCTGCGTGACAAACAACCCCAATTCAATCTGTCCCCATCTGTATTATCACTTTCTAAGACATTTATTTCGGTCCTATAATAGTGCTTATTATTACATAGAAAATGTTGAATATCAATATTTTTCAGGAATAGAGCAGGCCATTATGTGTGATGACTACACTCAATTTTAAACAACTAAAAAAAAAAACAGAATAAATCAATAAAATAAAATTCAACCAAATAAAAATCCTTATGTTTTAAAGGCTATTTAGATATATTTGCAAACTACTTTTATCATTTTCAGAAGTGATGCTTTAAAAGCTCAATTTGATATACAAAAATTTAGGTTTGAATTTCTTCCTGTTAATCTTTGAATAAAATTTTCAATCAGTTTAAAATCGCGACCCAGACTACACCTCTGAAGGGCTCCACTCACGTCGCCCTCCAGCGTGACAGACAACCCCAATTCAATCTTCTCCCGTCCGTAATATCACATACTAGTTGCACTTATTTCAGTCCTATAATACTGCGTATTATTAAATAGAAAATATTGAAGCAAAATATTTTTCAGGAATAGAGCAGGCGATTATGTTTGATGAATACACCCAATGTTACACCTTAAAAACTGATTAATTCAATAAAATAAAATTCTACCACGCCGAAATCCCTATGGTCTAAAAGGCTATATAGATATCTTTGCAAACTACTCATATAATTCCAGAAGATAGGCTTAAAAAGCTCAATTTAATATATAATAATTTATGTTCGAATTTCATCCAGTTAATCTTTGAATATAATATTCAATCAGATTAAAATCGCGACCTTAACCGCACCCCTGAATGACTCTACCCACGTAGCCCTTCAGAGTGACAGACAACCCCAAATTCAAACTGCACCCGTCTGTATTATCACTTTCTATTAAACATATTAAGGTCCTATAATACTGCATATTATTACATAGAAAATGTTGAATAACAATATTTTTCAGAAATAGAGCAAACTGTTATGTGTTATGAATACACATAATTTTACCCCTTAATAAACAGAATAATTGAATAAAATAAAATTCAACCCATTGAAGTCCCCTATGGTCTTAAACGGCATTGTGTGTGTGTGTGTGAGATATATAATTTCAAACTCAATATTCAAATACTTATACCTTCTATATAAGTTCGCTTGAAAAGCTCAATTTAAAAGACAATACTAGGGGTTTGAATTTTATCCTGTTAAACTTTGAATATAATATTCAATCAGAATGAAATCCCGACCTTGACCACATGTCTAAAGGCTCCACCCACGTAGCCTTCAGCGTGACAGACAACCCCAAATTCAATCTTCCCCCATCTGTATTATCACTTTCTATTAAACATATTAAGGTCCTATAATACTGCATATTATTACATAGAAAATGTTTAATATCAATATTTTTCAGGAATAGAGCAAGCTGTTATGTGTGATGAATACACTTAATTTTACCCCTTAATAAACAGAATAATTGAATAAAAAAAATTCAACCCATTGAAGTCCCCTATGGTCTTAAACGGCATATTGAGATATAATTTCAAACTCCATATTCAAATACTTATAGCTTCTATAGAAGTTAGCTTGAAAAGCTCAATTTAAAAGACAATACTAGGAGTTTAAATTTCATCCTGTTAATCTTTGAATATAATATTCAATCAGAATGGAATCGCGACCCTGACCACACCTCTGGAGGGCTCCACCCACGTCGCCCTCCAGCGTGACAGAAAACCCCAATTCAATCTGTCCCCGTCTGAATTTTCACTTTCTAAACAATTCGGTCATATTGTCACTGAATAATTATTTTAAATATTCTGTGGTATATCATCATTAATATTTGCATAGTCATCACCCCTTATCATTCTTGTATATTATTACTTGTAAATAAGTTTTTAAAAATAGTTTGCATTTTATAAATAAATTATTTTTACTTAAACTTTTGTTATACTCGTTATCACTACCGTGACAACTGGTGGGGAAGCTGGAATATTCCCTCGACGCCCAAGCCGTTAGAAGAAACAGAAGACTACAAGGACTAGAACCTGAAGAAAACATCGCTATGGTCAAGCAAGAGACACAGACAAAAATGGGTCAGTACCACTTTCAACCTTTTAGAAATCCTTCTATTTTAACTGGAGAACGCAACCAGAATCCAGAAAAATGGTTGAAAGAATTCCATCGCGTCGCTCGCTACAACTGCTGGGATGATTCAATGTGCCTCGCAAATGTTTATTTTTTCCTCAAAGGAACAGCGCACAGATGGTACGAAAATGTTGAAGAGAAAATTAATTCATGGGATATTTTTGTGAAAATGTTTTCTCAGGATTTCGGACATCATGTCACCCAAAAAGATCAGCTCGCAGAGAACCTCAAAACTCGAGCTCAGGGGAAGGAGGAGACCAGTGATTCCTACATTCAAGATGTTCTTCATCTGTGCAGAGAAGTGAATCCTGCTATGATGGAAAATGAAATAATCGCACACTTGACGAAAGGGATATCGGAGGAGATATATCAGTCAATAATCATTTTAGACATCGCAACTACCTGAGGAAGGCCTTTGATACCGTGCCGCACCATCTACTTTGGAAAAAATTAGCATTAAATGGTCTGAGTTGCCGATTTATTAAACTAATTAAGAACTATTATACCCAAATGACGGCAACAGTCAGATGGCGGGGTTCCTTCACGGAGGCTATCAAAATACAAGCGGGAGTATTGCAGGGGGAGCCGTTGTCACCTTATTTATTCATTCTCTTCCTAAACGATCTGGTACACCTGTTCGATGAATCAGAATTGCCAGGCATAAATCTTGAGAATTATGGAACTATACACCTTTTACTGTATGCAGACGACATAGTGATCTTAGGAGAATCGAAAATAAATTTGCAATTGAAGATTAACTTACTTAAAAAGTACTTAGAAGATAACTGCCTAACGTTAAACCAAAATAAATCTAAAATAATGGTGTTTAGAAACGGTGGAAGAACAGCTCGTTCCGAGACATGGTTTTGGGGTCAACAACCCCTGACAATAGTAGCTAAGTATACATATCTGGGTTACCCTCTGACTACAAAAATCTCGACCCAATATGCTTCCCAATACTTTAGAAACAAAGCACTGAATGCAATTAATGCACTTTGGAGAATCCTTACAAAGGCGCGAATAAAGTCCTTTACCTCAGTGATGAAACTTCTTGACACTATTGTTCTTCCTACTTTACTATATGCGGCACCAATGTGGGCAATCAACCAGCTACAGACAGTCAATAATACCCAAGATACATTTCTTCGTCGTCTCTTAGACTTACCAAACTTCACACCAGGATATGTCCTCAGAAGAGAATGTGGAAGAATATCAACTGAACTTAATGCTGTAAAACTCACATTAAAGTTTTGGGTCAGGATTTTAAAAATGGAGACGAGCAGATTACCACATGCTTGCTTAAATTACCTCTGGAAAGTCACCGCGAAAAAGGAAATAGAAAACAGCTTTACTCAAAATTTAATAAAAATTCTAGACTCCAGGGGATATTCCTTTCTGAAGGGCTGCGAAGACTACTTAGCCATACAGAAAGAATTGCCAGGCATAATTAGAACTACCACAGACCAACTAATTCAAAACGATCAGATGAAAATCACTGATTCAACCCACTTTGCTCACTACAAATTTTTGAGTGAATCATTCATGACAGAGGATTACCTACGATTAAATATCTCGCTTCCCAACAAAAGACTAGTTGCACAACATAGAGTTTTATGGCAATTTTTCAGGGAAGAAAGAAAAGACTTCTGGAAAGAAAATGGCCGGAACTGTTTACTTTGTAAGGATCTCATGGATGATAATTTGGTTCACTATTTCTTCCAATGCCCTCTCTTAACAGAAAAACGTACTGAAACTTTCCCAAGCCCTACCTCTGGTCAATTTAGATACCATAGCATATGTCAACTTCTCTCTTCAGATCTGAACGATAAATTACTGATTGATAAATACTTTAAGTTCTGTACAGAAGCTGGGCGCATGAGAAAGAATGCAGGGCAAAGGATACTGGAGGATGATCCATCTGTAAATAGGTAACAAACCTTATTTTTGTTGTAAATGTTTCCTCTTCCCTCTCCTCTTGTTGACGTGTAAATACGGCGAATCCTGTATGGGGCGGAATGCCCTAAATAAAGGCTTTTGTTGTTGTTGTTGTTGACATCGCAACTATCGATGAGTTCATCAAATGGTGCCGTAAAATCGAGGCTTCAAATAAAAAACGTGTAAATAAACGTGTAGTATTCGACAGACTACCGAATGTTGCCGCCATCGATTCAGCAGACTCTGAATCAATGGAAGACTTAATCCGACGCATCGTGCGTGAAGAAGTTCATCGCGCACTAAATCCCGAGTCAACTACCCCTGAACCATCTTCTCTGAAAGAAATTATCCGAGAAGAGATTGAAAAAAAGTAGCTTCAATTTCGAAGCCTATTCAAAGGCCTCCGCCTCGACAGTCGTACCCCAACCAAACACGTACATTCAGCCAGGTTCCACGACGTCAGTACCCTACCCAAACACCCATATATAACCAGACGCCACCACAACGAAGAACGGTTGAATGGAGGACGCATGACAACATCCCAATATGTTTTAATTGCGGCCGCCCAGGCCATGTTAAGCGATATTGTAGAGAACGACGACAATGGACGCAGAGACCCGAAGGACATGCACCAAGCACCCAAGAACCTCAAATGGGTAACCACAAAGCCATAAGAAGCCAAATCTACCGCAGACAATCGCCGTATCCAAACAGAGGAAGATCCCCAAGACGCCAGTCCATTTCCCCAGGCCGCCATACAAGCCAATCCCCACGCCGCTACAATCTAGAAAATAAAAACTAAGCGTCGCGTCTTCTTTCGAGGGGGAAGCCGCGGGTGTGAAAAACCCTCCATCGTCGACAGCCGCTGAATTACAACAAAATTATGTCGAAATCATCATTTATGACATTGCATTTTCTGCTCTGGTCGATTCAGGTTCTTCTTTTTCAGTTATCTCTGATGGATTAAGACGACAATTAAAAAAGACCATGTTCAAGGATAGCGGAATGACTCTGAAAGTTGCTGATGGCAAGAATGTTACATCGATCGGCCGATGCACAATCAGCTTGAGCATCAATGGATTAAAACGTCGGTGACCTGGTATGGATTTTCATCCCGATAAGAAAGGTGGGACTCTCAGAAAAACTGATGAAAAGGTACTTCGGGCCATACAGGGTTACTCGGAAACTCTCTGACGTGACCTTCGAAGTTGAACCTGTGGACCAACCAACCAGGAGACGCAAACCAAGAGACCTGGTCCATGTACTGAGAATGAAACCCTACCATGACCCTGAGGACCAAGCTGATCTGTTCAAGTGATAATTACAGCGGGACGCTGTTCATCTAGGAAGGGGGCAATGTCACTGAATAATTATTTTAAATATTCTGTGGTATATCATCATTAATATTTGCATAGTCATCACCCCTTACCATTCTTGTATATTATTACTTGTAAATAAGTTTTTAAAAATAGTTTGCATTTTATAAATAAATTATTTTTACTTAAACTTTTGTTATACTCGTTATCACTACCGTGACAATATAATACTGCATATTGATACATAGAAAATTTTGAATAACAACATTTTTCAGTAATAGAGCAGGCGATTATGTGTGATGAATACACACAATTTTACACCTAAAAAAAACAGAATAATTCAATAAAATAAAATTCAACCAAGCAAAAATCCTTTTGGTCTTGAAGGCTATTTATGTATATTTGCAAACTATTTATAACATTTTCAGAAGTAATGCTTAATGTGCTTAATTTAATATACAATATTTTTAAGTTCGAATTTCATCCTGTTAATCTTTGAATATAATATTCATTTAGATTAAAATCGCGACCCTGACTACACCTCTCAAGGGCTACACCAACATCGCCCTCCAGTGTGACAGACAACCCCAATTCAATCTGCCCCCACATGTGATATCACTTACTAGTAAACTTATTTCAGTCCTATAATACTGCATATTATTACATAGAAAATATTAAAGAACAATATTTTTCATTTATAGAGAACGACTTTATGTGTGATAAATACACACAAATTTACACTGTAATAAACAAAATAAATGGATAAAAAAAAAGTTTTAACCCATAGTAGTCACCCCTATGGTCATAAACGCCATTAAGATATGATTGCAAACTTCTTATTTAAATACTTATATCATTTTTAGAAGCGATGCTTAAAAAGCTCAATATAATACACGGTAATTTAGGTTTGAATTTCATCCTGTTCTTTTTGAATAAAATATTCAATAGGATTAAAATCGCGACCCAAGCCAAACCTCTGAATGGCTCCACCCAGGTCGCCCTCCAGCGTGACAGACAACCCCAATTTAATCTGCCCCGGTCAGTATTATCACTTTCTATTAACCTTTTTCGGTCCTTAATACTGCATATTATTACATAGAAAATGTTGATGTACAATATTTTCCATTTATAGAGCACGCCTTTATGTGTGATAAATACACACAATTTTACACCGTATTGAACAGAATTAAATGAATATAATGAAATTTAACCCTTCAAAGTCCCCTATGGTCATAAACGCCATTTGAGATATGATTACAAAGTCCATAATCAATTACTTTTACTTTTTTAGGAAGTATTGCTTAAAAATATCAATTTAAAAGACAATACTGGGGTTTTAATATCATCCTGTTGATATCTGTATATAATATATCAATTAGATTAAAATCGCGACCCTGACCACATGTCTAAGGGCTCCACCCACGTCGCCATCCAGCGTGACAGTCAACCCCATTTCAATCTGCCGCCGTCTGTATTATTACTTTCTAGTAAACTTATTTCGGTCTGATAATACTGCATATTATTACATAGAAAATATTGAAGTATAATATTTTTAATTGATAGAGCAGGCTTTTATGTGTGATGAATACATACAATTTTACACCTTAATAAATAATAATTAAATAAAATAAAATTCAACCCATTGAAGTTCCATATGGTCTAAACGCCATTGAGATATAATGAAAATTTCCATATTCAAATACTTATACCTTTTTCAGAAGTTAGCTTTAAAAGCTCAATTTACAAGACACAATACTTTGGGTTTAAATTTCATCCTGTTATTATTTGAATATAATTTTCAAATAGATTAAAAGCGCGCGACCCTGACCACACCTCTGTAGAGCTACACCCACGTCGCCTTCCAGCGTGACAGACAATCCTAATTCAATTTGCCCCCGTCTGTATTATCACTTTCTAGTAAACTTATCTCAGTCCTATAATACTGCATATTATTACATAGAAAACGTTGAATAACAAGATTTTTCAGGAATAGAGCACGCCTTTATGTTTGATGAATACACACAATTTTACCCTTTAATAAACCCAATAATAAAATAAAATAAAATTGACCAATTGAAGTCCCCTTTGTTCTTAAACGCCATTGAGATATATTTGCGAAATTTCATATTCATAAACTTATACCTTTTTCAGAAGTTATTTTTAAAACCCAATTTACAAGAAAATACTAGGTGTTTGAATTTAATCCTGTTAATTTTTGAATATAATTTTCAATTAGATTAAAATCGCGACTCAGACCACACCTCTGAAGGGCTCCACCCACGTCGCCCTCCAGCGTGATAGACAACCCCAATTCAATCTGCCCCTCTGTCTGTATTCTCACTTTCTAAGACATTTATATAGATCCTATAATACTACATATTATTATATTGAAAATATTCAATAACAGAATTTTAAGGAATAGAGCACGCCATTATGAGTGATGAATACACACAATTTCACACCTTAATACACAGAATAATCCAATAAAATAAAATTCAACCAAGCAAAAATCCTTATGGTCTTAAAGGTATCAAGATATCTTTGCAAACTACTTATATTATTTTCAAAAGTGATGCTTAAAGCTCAAATTTAATATAGAATATTTATGTTTGAATTTCATCCTGTTATTCTTTTAATATAATATTCAATCAGATTAATATCGCAACCCTAACCACACCTCTGAAGGGCTCCACTCAAGTCGCCCTCCAGCTTGACAGAAAACCCCAATTCAACCTGCCCCCATCTTTGTTATCATTTTTTTGTAAACTTATTTCAGTCCTATAATACTGGATATTATCACATAGAAAATATTGAATTACAATATTTTTCATTTATAGAGCACGCCTTTTTGAGTGATAAATACACATAATTTTACACCGTATAAAAATACCGAAAACTCCAATGGTCATAAACGCCATTGAGATATAATTGCAAACTCCATTTACAAATACTTATACCTGTTTCAGAAGTTAGCCTAAAATGCTCAATTTAGAAGACAATTCGAAGGGGTTTGAATTTCATCCTGTTAATCTTTGAATATAATATTCAATTAGATTAAAATAGCGACCCAGACCACACCCCTGAAGGGCTCCACCCACTTTGCCCTTAAGAGTGACAGACAACCCCAATTCAAACTGCCCCGTCTGTAATTTCACTTTCCAAGACATTTATATTGGTCCTATAATACTGAATATTATTACATAGAAAATGTTGAATAACAAAATTTTCAGGAATAGAGCACGCCATTATATGTGATGAATACACACAATTTTACACCTTAATAAGCAGAATAATTCAACGAAATAAAATTCAACCAAGCAAAATTCCTTATGGTCTTAAAGGCTATTTAGATATCTTTGCAAACTACTTATATCATTTTCAGAAGTGATGCCTAAAAAGCTCAATTTAATATACAATTATTTAGGTTTGAATTTCAACCTGTTAATCTTTGAATATAATATTCAATCAGATTAATATCGCGACCCTGACCACACCTATGAAGGGCTCCAACCACGTCGCCCTCCAGAGTGACAGACAACCCCAATTCAATCTGCCCCGGTCAGTAATATCACTTACTAGTAAACTTATTTCAGTCCTGTAATACTGCATATTATTACATAAAAATATTGAGGTATAATATTTTTCATTTATAGAGCAGGCCTTCATATGGGATAAATACACACAATTTTACACACCGTAATAAACAGAATAAATGGATAAAATAAAATTCAACCCCTAGGAGTCCCCTATGGTCATAAACGCCATTAAGATATAATTGTAAACTCCTTATTCAAATCTTCATATCATTTTTAGAAGCGATGCTTAAAAAGATCAATATAATATACAATATTTCAGGTGTGAATTTCATCCTGTTCTTCTTTGAATATAATATTCAATTAGATTGAAATCGCGACCCAGACGCGACACGTCGCCCTCCAGCGTGACAGACAACCCCAATTCAAACTGAGCCCGTCTTCTATTATCACTTTCTAGTAAACTTATTTCGGCCCTATTATACTTCATATTATTACCTGGAAAATGGTGAAGTACAATAATTTTCATTTATAGAACTCCTTTTATTTGTGATAAATACAAACAATTTTACCGCTTAATAGCCAGAATAATTAAAAAAAAAAATGTAACCCATCGAAATCCCCTATGGTCTTAAACGCCATTGAGATATAATTGCAAATCCTTTTTCAAATCCTTATATCAATTTAATAAGTGATGCTTATGAAGCTCAATTTAATATACAATAATTTATGTTTGAATATAATCCTGTTATTCTTTGAATATAATATTCAATTAGAATAAAATCGCGACCCAGACAACACCTCTGAAGGGCTCCACCCACGTCGCCCTCCATCGTGACAGACAACCCCAATTCAATCTGCCCCCGTCTTTATTATCACTTTTTTGTAAACTTATTTCAGTCCTATAATACTGGATATTATAACATCGAAAATATTGAATTACAATATTTTTAATTTATAGAGCACGCCTTTTTGCGTGATAAATACACAGAATTTTACACCGTAATAAAAAGAATAAATGGATAAAATAATATTTAACCAAACGAAGTCCCTTATGGTCATAAACGCCATTGAGATATAATTGCGAACTCCAAATTCGAATATTTATACTTTTTTCGAAGTGATGCTTAATCTTCGAATATAATATTCAATTAGATTTAAAGAGCGACCCAGATCACACCTCTGAAGGGCTCCTCCCAGGTCGCCTTCCTGCGTGATATACATCCCTAATTCAAAAACCCCCCTGTCTGTATTTTCACTTTCTAGGAAATGTATTTCGATCCTATAATACTGCATTTTATCACATAGAAAATGTTGAATAACAATATTTTTCAGTAATAGAGCACGCCTTTATGTGTGATGAATACAGACAATTTTACGCCTTAATTAAAAGGATCATTCAATAAAATAAAATTCAACCTAGCAAAAATCTTTATGGTCTTAAACGCTCTTAAGATATCATTGAAATTCCTCCTATCATTTTCAGAAGTGATGCTCAAAAAGTTCAATTAAATTTAAAATAATTTGGGTTTGAATTTCATCCTGTTTATCGTTGATTTTAATATTCAATCAGATTAAAATCGCGACCCTGACCTCTGAAGGGCTCCACCCACGTTGCCCTCCAGCCTGACAGACGACCCCAATTCAATCTGCCCCCGTCTGTATAATCACTTTCTAGTAAACGTATTTAGGTCTTATAATACTGCATATTATTACATAGACAGTGTTAAAGTACAATAAATTTTATTTATAGAGCACGCCTTTATGTGTGATAAATACACACAATTTTACGCCTTAATAAACATAATAATTAGATAAAATAAAATTCAACCCAGAAAAGACCCTTATGGTTAAACGCTATTTAGATATCATTGTAAACTCCTTATTCAAATCTTTATATAATTTTCAGAAGTGATACTTAAAAAGCAAATTTAATCTATATATATATATATGAAATTGAATGTCTGACTGTCTGTCTGTGTGTACTCTATAGATTCAAAAACCATACATCCAATCGCCGTGAATTAGGAAGGTTTTTGAAAAATAATTTCTTGAATATCTTGAATATCCTTAGAGTTATTTGCAGATTTGTAGATTTAACTCGCAAGCAGCGCCACCATTGCGACGATGATAACAAGTTTTTTATCTATAAGTTTTATTATCACTAGGTTTATTATCTTAAAGATTATTTATCAAAAGTAAGATCATCTCAGGATGACACAGCAATTTATTTGAGACAAGAATAATGATACAATTCAAGGCGAAGATACTTCCTTTAACTTCCAATTACCGAGGGAACCAATTAATATTGATGTTATCAACTAATCGAGTATTTTTCAAGGGACCGGGAAAAAATGTTCACTAGATAAAACGATGATTTTGTAATGAAGAAAATTAGGAAAGACAAAATTCAGGATGACACGGCACACAGGGACCGGGAAAAAATGTTCACTTTATCGAGAGATTCAAATTTACGAGTTTCAAATTATCAAAATATATCTTTTTTTATATATAAGTTTATAGAGAATTGTTTTAACAAATGTTTGTTAGACAAACCTTTACTCGGGTAAAACTCGGGCGAAACCGGGTACATCCGCTTATATTTGAATAAAAACATTTAATCAAGTAAAACCTGGGCGTTTCCCGGGTCATTCGGCTAGTGTACAATAATTTAGGTTTGAATTTCATCCTGTTAATATTTTAATATGTTATTCAATTAGATTAAAATCGAGACCTAGACCACACCTCTGAAGGGCTCCACCCTTGTCGCCCTCCAGCGTGACAGACAACCCTAATTCAATATGCCCCCGTCTGTATTTTCATTTTCTAGGATACTACTATAATATAATACTACATATTATTGCATAGAGAATGTTAATTTACAATATTTTTCATAAGTAGAACACGCCTTTATGTGTGAAAAATACACAATTTTACACCTTGATAAACAGAATAATTAAATAAAAATGAAATTTAACCTAGCAAAGCCACTATGGTCTTAAAGCCCATTTGGATATCATTATAAACTCCAATATAAATACTTATATCATTTTCAGAAGTGATTCTTGAAAATCTCAATTTATTTTTCAATACTTTAGGTCGAATTTCATCCTGTTAATTTTCGAATATAATATTTAATTAGATTAAAATCGCGACCCAGACTACACCTCTAAAGGGCTCCACTCACGTTCCCTCCCACATGACAGACTACCCAATTCAAACTGGCCCCCGTCTATATTCTCACTTTCTAGTAAACCTTTTTTTCGGTCCTATAATACTGTTTATCATTACATAGAAAATTTGAATTACAATATTTTTGTTTAGTAAATCACGCCTTTATGTGTGATAGATACACCCTTTTTATACATCAATAAACCGAAAAATTAAATAAAATAGAAATCAATCCAGCAAAGACCCCTATGGTCTTAAACGCCATTTCGATATCATTGCAAACTCCAATTCAAATACTTATAATACTTCAGAAGTGATGCTTGAAAAGCTCAATTTATTATTCAATACTTTAATTTTATATTTCATCCTTTTAACATTTAAATATAATTTTCAATTAGAATAAAATCGCGACCCTGACCACACCTCTGAAGGGCTCCACCCACGTCGCCCTCCAGTCTGACAGACAACTCCAATTCAATCTACCCTGCCTGTATTATCACTTTCTAGTAAACTTACTTTGTTCCTATAATACTGCACATTATTACAGAGAAAATGTTGAAGTACAATATTTTTCATAAGTAGAGCATGCCTTTATGAGAGATAAATAAACACATTTTTAGAGCTTTTCAAACAGAATAATTCAATAAAATAAAGTACAACCCAACAAAGAACACTATGGTCTTAAACGCCATTGCGATATCATCGTTGCAATCTGCCCTATTCAGCCTTATATCATTTTCAGGAGTATTGATATAAAAGCTTAATTTGATATAAATATTTTTGTGTAAAACACTCATCCTGATAATCTTTGAAAATAATATTCAATTAGATTAACTAACGCGATTCAGGCCGCACATCTTAAGGGCTCCACCCACGTTGCCATTCAGTGTGACAGACAACCCTAATTCAAACTGTTCCGTCTGTATTATAACTTTCTAGGAAACTAATTTTGGTCCTAAAATACTGCATATAATTAAATAGAAAATGTTGAATTATAATTTTTTTCATGAGTAGAGAACGCCTTTATGAGTCATAAATACAGAATTTTTGACCTTATTAAAAAGAATAATTGAATAAAATAAAATTCAACTTAGCAAAGACCACTATGAATTCAATCGCCATTGCGATATCATCGTTGCAAACTGCCCTATTTAATTACTCATATCATTTTCATAAGTACGATTAAAGGTAAAGACTCTTCTAGTAAGTTATATCAATTAAGGAGGATCAGAAGATGAGTTTCTTTTATTGAATGAATGCTACGAGCTTTCGGGCAAAAACCCTTCGACAGGCAAAAATATAACTATACAAATAAAGATAACGATTTATGTATGTTAATCTTAACTGAAAACCGATTTTTGAATAAAGTAAATATTAAATCTGCTGTCTGAGACCACGAGACGGCGCATGGTTTGGGCTATTGAAATAAACATGTGGGAGGTTTAAATGTAGTTTGTGTAGGCTGCGGGGATGTCTATTTTTCTATTTATGCTGTGTAGTTTGGATGAAACTATGGATTCTAGAACCAATCTCTGGTGTAGGTTGGAGATATTTTTGTAGTGAATGGTTGGGTTAGCAGTGTCAAAGGAATGGCCAGAAGATGCAATGTGTTGGAAAATAAGGGAACGGGTATCTCGGTTGGTGATGTTGCGTGTGTGTTCGGTCATTCTGATGGCGATGGTTCTACCGGGCTCCCCCACATAGGTGGCAGAACATTGTTGGCACGAGACCGAGTAGACTGCTCCAGAAGATGTTAGAGGATCAGTGGAGGAGTCGGTTTTTGTGATGGGATGCCTAAGGAGTGAATGAAGATCCTTAGGCATCCCATCACAAAAACCGACTCCTCCACTGATCCTCTAACATCTTCTGGAGCAGTCTACTCGGTCTCGTGCCAACAATGTCCTGCCACCTATGTGGGGGAGACCGGTAGAACCATCGCCATCAGAATGACCGAACACACACGCAACATCACCAACCGAGATACCCGTTCCCTTATTTTCCAACACATTGCATCTTCTGGCCATTCCTTTGACACTGCTAACCCAACCATTCACTACAAAAATATCTCCAACCTACACCAGAGATTGGTTCTAGAATCCATAGTTTCATCCAAACTACACAGCATAAATAGAAAAATAGACATCCCCGCAGCCTACACAAACTACATTTAAACCTCCCACATGTTTATTTCAATAGCCCAAACCATGCGCCGTCTCGTGGTCTCAGACAGCAGATTTAATATTTACTTTATTCAAAAATCGGTTTTCAGTTAAGATTAACATACATAAATCGTTATCTTTATTTGTATAGTTATATTTTTGCCTGTCGAAGGGTTTTTGCCCGAAAGCTCGTAGCATTCATTCAATAAAAGAAACTCATCTTCTGATCCTCCTTAATTGATATTTTCATAAGTGATGTTTAAAAAGCTTAATTAATTATAAAATACCTTGGTTCAAATTTCTTCATGTTGATCTTCGAATATTATATACAAATAGATTTTTTTTAAATGAGACCCAGACCACACCTCTGATGGGCTTCACCCACGTCGCCCTCAGCGTGACAGACAACTCAAATTCAATCTGCCTCCATCTGTATATCATTTTCTTAGAAATTTCTTTCGGTAAAAAATACTGCATTTTATTACATAGGAAATTTTGAATTACAATATTTTATAATTATAGCACGCCTTTATATTCTAATAAACACCATATTTAAGATCCAGTTATTCATATGCACATATATAAGCATTATCATACAATACATATATGTTTTCTTATATTATGTATAAATATCAGTTTTATATTTATAAATGCAAGTTTTAAATGAAATTTATGTTGAAAGATAAAAATAAAAGCAATATAGCAATTTATACCTTAACAACCCAATTTTAACAAATTTTTATATATAGAGAAAAAAGAAAAATATTATGTGTATTGAACTAATTGCATAGAAAGTTGAAAGATTATTTTTGAGAACAAAATCCTTTTATTATCTTCTCAGATATAAAAGTCAATGTCTGTTGTCTCGCGATAAATTAAAAAATTGCTGAACCAATTGACATCAAATTTTGCATAACGCTTTTTATAAACCTGTGGAAAATATTCAGTAACATACAATTAGTATTTTTGGCTATTTATATTTTTTATTTGAATAACTTTTTCACGCGGAGTAAATATGAGGCGAAGTAACAAAATCAGGCAAATTGAGCGCCCAATGAGATTTCCTTTTTTTTTTCAATTTGCTTTTTGTTTGCAATATCTTTTTATACGAGTGTTAATTTTTATTTACAATAGTATTGAGTATTGAGAGAGAAATTTATATTACTACGTTACGATATGTGCACACAATGCAATTAATAAAAACATTAAAAAGTTAGCGTTTTTGTATGTAAATAATGGCTTTCCTATTTTTTATTAATTTTTGTTCTGGCCATTGTTTTTTATCTCTTTTTGAAAGATAAATCGTTTAATATTCAGTCGTGGTCACTAGAAAGCACGTTTTCGCTTAATTCCCATGTGCCATTTATAAAAAATATTTACATGACAGTATTTTGGATTAATTTTTCTATAAAACTATTTTTTTTCTTATTCTTACTGAGAAGATGGGCATCGAAGTCACTCACTAAACTCAGGTAATTTCAAGGGTTAATGCGCTGGGGCGGGTATCTGGTGGGTTTGATTTTGAAACAACTAAATGATTTTCAAAAAATAATTGAATCAAATATCTAAACACGGATATGATACAATTTTTGCCATCGCACACACTTTTTGCCTATTGTTTATGTGTTACTTCTGTATTGCTATTCTATGGCACTTCTACTATTTATTATTGATGTACTTTCAGTATGAAGGAAATTGCTCAAATTAAAAATAAATTGAAATGAATATACATGCCTTCGAGCTCAAATTCCAATTATGTTAATCTGTGAATAGAATATTCATATAGGTTAACAAACGCGACCCAGACCACACCACTGAAGAATCCCAACCAAGTGAAGGAACAAAACATTGTCATATTTATATTTTCAAAGAACATATATGATAATTCATCTCTCTGAGGTCTTTCTAAATTATTTTGTATTTAACTTGATTACCAAAAGGAGTTTAATATGTATATTTTTCAGCTTTAAAGTTATTTATTCGAAATACTTAATTTATGAACTACATTACAGAATGATTTGAATAATCCATATTTTGCTCTGTCTTCACCTTAGAAAATTTGTTATCTATATGATTCAATCCATTTGTGTTTCTAATTAACCTAAATTACCAACTTAATAATGCTAGGAGAGTCTTAAATAATTTCAATAATTTTAATGTTCATTTTCGTCAATCTTTAAATAGATAATTGTAAAACATGACTAAGAAGTATTAAAGTAAATCTAAACGGCAAGGAAGAAAATACATTGTTATATGACGAATACAACATACAATAAGAATCACACCATGTTAAAATATTCCCCTTGGTTGTTTGCATTGGTGGTCTTATTTTTTAAGGTAGGCGGCAAAGTCGGAAGGAAGCACGTTGCATCGCTCCTCGCTTTTAAAGATAAGTGCACTTATTGCTTTCTTCAATCTTTCTTCTATTTTATGTTTCATATATTTAAGAATAATTCCATAGAATTTTCAAATTATCTAATATAAACATATTTAAGCATTTGGAAGAAAAATATGTTTGTTTATACTAATTTGCATATTCGCGTTTTTAACAACATACATTATTACCCAAGTAAAAAATCCCCTATATGCTAAACTATGTCATAGATGCGCTGAATTATAACCGATTGAATAAAATATTCAAATAGTTTTAATATATATACGAAAGCGATGAAAATAATAAGATAACATAGGATACTTGAAAGCAACAATAAAAACAGATTAAGAATTGTGAATCGGAAATAATAAAAATTGACCAGAATCTAAATTGAATACAGGAATGCATAGAAACCATATTATATCAAGGAATACTAGGCAAAAAAATGATATCAATAGGAAATAATATACATATGCAGATATAATCAGAAGCAGAATAGATAAATCCATTCAGATATTATATGCAACAAAGGAACAAACTTCAATCGTTACAGCTAATGAGATTCAAAATATATCTTTCATTCACCAAAAGGTGAGTGACTATGTGAAACATCTACGTCAGGAAGGAAATAAAGCAGAAATAACCAGAATTTATATATAGAAAGGCACGATTATAAAATAACCTGATGAAAAAGACATTGATCGGTTGATTAAGAGTTTCAAGAAAGCTGATGAAATCAATTATTTAATTAAAATATACAAACTTAAGATATGCGAGGCCCAACAGTAGTTATAAAACCAATCAATAAAATTACTGACATAGTAAATTTACGGACTATCATTTGTGAGATGAATTGAGAACTAAATGACTTTGAAAACGAAATTAAAGTACTTTTTTCTAACAAATACAATAGGTAAGAACATGATATCGTATTGAGAGTTTCTCCTCAAGTGTACCAAATTATTATTGAAAATAACTAAATATATACGGATATTCTCTCCACTATGTGAAGTACTGTATAACGTACTGGTATATCCATGCCAGAATTGCATTCAATTAAATTCTAACCATTGCAAAACAATTGCCCAAATATTAATAAAATTATCAACTGCGGCCGGGAGGACCAACACTAATTCTCTAACAATAATAATTGTTGAAATTACTCAAAATTTCCGTGTTTTATAAATAGAAATTCAAAACATAGTTCTAATTTAAGAGAATGCCCTATCTAAGGTAAGCAAGCAGATTTAATAATACAAAGAACTGAGCACAAAATTCTAGAATATAAATTTTAAGCAATTAAATAGCATAATTAATCATTTTAATGATTTTCATTTTTTACAAAATGCAAATTAATAAGATTGAAATTGTACAATTAAATTAAGGAAAGGTATTATATGTATAAACAATCTTTACGCTCACAATGAAATTATGACAGCAGCTATAATATCAGGAATATGATGGAGTGTGTAAGTGTTGAGACTTTAATTTGAGAACTCCGTTATGGTATGATTCAAAGACAAATTACCAAGGCCATAGATTATTTCCTATTATATATATTATTGTTATGATTATACGCAATGATAGAACACCAACATGCAGGAATGCCAGTGTAATTGATTTGATATTGACAAATGAAAATACGACAACTTTTAAAAAATGGCGTACACAGCAAAAATCCCAAATATCTGATTGCGCTGCGATAATATTTGATCTAGTTATGAACAATTTTCAACCACAACCCTATGTTCAACATGAAAATTCAATGAGAAAAGAGCAGATTGGCCAAGATTCACATAATGTGAATGACGTTGACAAGATGTGACGTATGTCAATAATGAACTTACTATTCATATTTATCCCTTGATCAATTTTCAGATATCCGTTTTACTGGGGCTATCATTGCTCCAAAGACCCGAGCTTTCTTTATTTTTTCATCAAGGTTTGTCATCCTATACACCACAAGACTCGTTAAGTATATTGTGGGTCGATGAGTAAATAGGTAAAAAATTTCCAAAAATATGAAAATAAATAGAAATTATTATCTAATTGAAGACAGGTTCAAGCTATCCCGGGATTGATATTCATTATCGTCATTCTACGCCAATAAGCATATCCTTTATTTCGGTTTATTTTCAAATTTCTCTTTTATATAGTGACAATAATGTGGCACTTAATTTAATAAGTTTAATTTGAAGGTAATATATCTTTTGCCTGTTCTAATATGATTATTTGTCAAATTAATCATGATTACACTTTCTCTAAATACATTTATAAGTAATTATAATCATAATTACTAACAGTAGCCTAATTGCAATGATTTATTTATAATTATATAAAATGTAATCATGATTGTATCTTTCCCAAATATATGTTAATGTTTAGAAATAAAACAACACCGTTTTAAAACCATTGAATCATTTTATTTTAAGGATAAAAATTCAATTTCGAGAAAGATTTAAGCGTAGGAAATATAATTTGTCAAGGGTTATATTATGAAAATTAGATCGTATTTTATTGCATAGGTATCCAGAAGTGGGAAAGGCTCTTTCTTATTCCATAGATGTTAGAGTATTGACACACATTCTCTAAATAGTCCTCGTTTAGGCAAACTGGGCATAAATATTGACTTCGTGGTTAATCATAGTTGAGTAGGATGTGGAATCTGGTATAGGAATTGCAATTGAAGTTGGAGTGGTATATAGCCTCAATAAATTCTTATAATCGGCGCTCAATTATAGATGGCCATTCGTTTGTGATGGTTGACGGCGCTCTTTTATAATGTGAGGAGGTTTCAAATTATCCGCTAGATTTCCTACTTCGGCCATTTGTTCTTGTAATGGTTTAAAACGCAAAGGCAATTTAACAGTAAAGTCTTTTATATTTTATCTTTTACTAACTGGGCTTTCTAATTGTTCAGATATTAAAGGATGATAGATGTTTTATATTTATCGCTCTTTTAATATTCTCTTTTGGAGATACTTTTACAAATCTTTGTTGAGAGAATGAGACTGTTTTTCAAGATCCTCTAGAAGAAATATACTGTTGCTTTCGCAGTCAAAATCGTAGCATCGCGTCTACAAACGCAAGCTGCCACAGCCGCCTGTAATGGTATTAGTGTAGAAATTATTCACGTCATGATATAAAAACTTAATAAGTTAGACAAAGGCTTGCATTAACGCCTTCTGATCCACTGACTTCACACTGAGGCGTCTCTCTTCAACATGTTCAATAAACTATCTCAACGTGTTTTGGAGTTGAGAATGATACACATAATGGTGGGGATTTTCTTCTCTTTCCGCATGTAATTCAGTAAAATATCGTTATTCAGCGGCGGTTGTTTAGTCAATTTCACAACCACACGAGCTAGTTTCGTGACTCCATAATTTCCTATATCTGGATATAAATTCTAATGGTAATCAAAATTATCAAGCCTACGACAACGTTTGGTGGAACCCAATTCTAAAACAACTCGCCAACAACTTGGAACAGCTACGATTTCTCAAACTCTAGGGAAATGATTTTTAAGGCTTCTCAATAAGCTCGCTATACTCGATAAAAATAGAAACACTCTTCAAAATACATTTTCTTATTTGGTTCTATATACAAGCATAGGCAGACTTGTAGTCGGAAAATATCTATGTAATCCTCTTGCCAGTAAATGTATTTAACTGCGCATACTTGAAGCTCTCTTTAATATGAGTAAATTTCAAAATGTTCATTCACTCGCTGTAAAATGACATCAGGCATCATCAAGCTATATTACTCTAGGTTCGATACTAAGACCAACATTAGAGTTTGGGGGTAAGATTAAATGGAGGTTTTGAAAGCGCAAAAGAAGTGATCGAAAGATTAGAAATCTTCTGGAAAAATTATCTTACTGTCAGAGAGACTTGAATACAAAGATATTTAAACGGTTTTCATTTTGAATTTGTGGTCCCTTACATCAATTAAGAATCTTGCGTATGGTGAGAAGCAGCTTTAAACAATAAATTTGCTAATAGCTTTACCTTCCTATAAAATCATTCACTAGAAATATCTGAAAGGCAATATGAACAACTGCATTATCGACCGCTTGAACCATTTTCAACACTAGAAATATAACCTCTATGACAATATATATTAGTTTTATATCTCCAGAAAGCCAGCATCAAAGACAGGTATTCTGAGTGTCAGTTGCACTACCGTCCATATGGATTTAGACTGAAGGTAATCGAATACGATAGTAGCACATCAGGAGAGTCGCCTCAGATTTTCTGTTGGATGAATCTAATAATAAAAAGATATGAAGACTCCACACTCTGTCGAGGGCTATAAAAAAACTACCATCATCTTATCTGAAATTTCCTGATTTTGCAGTCTAAATATAAACTATGAACTCCCCCTGCCTGGTCATAATAGAATGTTTGCCAGCTCACAGAAAGATTTGTTGATTGAGTCAGAAATCTCAAAAACTAACGGCCGACTTCAAAAACCGATATCTTCTTTTCTCAATTAACTGAATCTTCTGTTGTATAACTTACAGTTCATAAGATTTTGCACCTCCCCCTCCCTTTGAACCCCCACTCCCTCACAATAGATTGTCACAAAATCTCCCCCCCACCTATCTTTTACTTTTCATTTATAACTTTTTTTACTTTCATTAAAAAAAAGTATGCACATCTTTATTATTCCAAATCCCCTATTTCTTTCAAACTATTCTTCCTCACTCCAGTTTTTAATATTCTACAATACCTTGAAATTAAATTTATTAAAATATACTAACTGGACTCAATAAGATTTGTCATATAAGAAACATAAAATGCAAGCCAAATGCTAGGTTAAAAAGAACCTATTTTACTGCGAACGCTTTAAAGCATATTCATTACTTTTGAATTCAACATGAACACATCTTTTACAATTATACTCTAGCACACTCACAATGTTCAGCTATATATATTCCATTTTACAGAAATAAATATGAATTTATACTATTCTCTTGTAGTACGCTCCAGGAATCTGGGTTACATCAAAAGAGAGAGAGCATACCGTTTTTCCTTTTCTATTATCTCGTAAATATTTACGGTAATAAAATGTCTACAGTAGAATAAACAGGTCAATAAGTAACATTAGGATTATTGACTCGATATCTAATTACTGATTGTTGATTTAGAAACATACTTTACATGATGAACAATAACAAAATAGTATTTTTGAAATGCAAAATTCTATTCATCTATTATACAACTAGAGAGATAATCCCAATTAATATAGATAATATTTAAAAGACAAAATAATTTTGATAAATATTTATATTATTTAGGATAATAGGATTTAGGATCTTATTATGAATTGTAAAGATAGATTGTAAAATGCATTTATCACAACCATTTCAGAATACCTTCCTTCTAAATTAATAGTTCACTTCTTGGAAATAACTAGTACTTTCTTTTTACACACACAATTGAAAAAAATGAAATTTCTTAATAGGTGATACTCTTCCGGAAATAGTGGTTTGAATATATCATGAAATATCATAGTGATGTAAACGCTAAATATCATAATTCAAGGTTAATAATTTAAATGTAATTACAGTTTGATTTACTCCACGGACTGCAAAGCTTGTGGTCAGAGCCTCTCGAAGGGAAGCGCCTTTTGTAGAAGTCTGAGACATGTAAGACTCCTGGGGGAAGTCCCTAAAACCAAAATAACAAGTATTTTAGAGGAGCCTGCTACTACTTCAACTTATATATACTTCACTTTCTACGTGTTCAAAGAGTAGACCTAGTTCTCTCTCATTTCCTCTCTTTTTGTGAAAGTAAAATGAGGGTTTATTACAGTGTTGACCAGCTCAATGGGTTTTGTTAGTCCTGCGACAGCTGTCGACATTAAACTTTTTTTTGCAAAAATATAGAGAAAAACACACTTATTGTTATTTATATGAAGCAACAAATGTCTTTATTCGTCGTTCGAACGATACTTCGATTATTAAATTATTAATAGTGTACCGGTGTGGGATCAAAACATAACAAAGTATATTCTATAATACACCATACCTAAGTGATGTACATAATTGTTAATTTGTTTTGCATAATGTTTCATTTATAAATTATTCTCCTAATTTAGTATGTGAAAATAAAAATATTGGACTGGTAACAAAGACAAAACTGAAAATAGATGCGCAATGTTATGTAGTTATGATATATAATTAATTGTGGTGTTATATAATTAATTGTGATGGTTATGTAATTTTGATCTTCATTGTATAAATATATATAAAGATCAAATGTGTTTTAAACTTCAATAACAAGCACAAAACAACTGGCGACGAGGAAAAGCGAATTTCTTTTAAAAACAAAGAAATTGATCTGACAGAAGAAATTATACTTCAAATATGTCTTCAGGTACGTTTAAGAAATTTGATGAGAATTTAGAAAATGTGGAAAATTATATATATCGCTTAAAACAATTTATGTTAATTTCTAAAACAAAGGACGATTTTAAGACGCCGTTTCTTATTACAATATAGGCTCTAAATATTTTAGTATCTTGCGAAATATAGTTTTTACAGAGGAAGTTGGTCAAGTTCCTTTTGATAAATTATTTATGATCTTATTAAAATATTTTAATATAAAAACTAATATAATAAATGAAAGATTCATATTTCAGAAAATGGATCAAAAGTTCGGAGAAACTATTTCGAAATATATGATACACCTAAAAGACAAAGCTCAAAAATGTTCTTATGGAGATTTTTTACAATAATCCATACGTGACAGATTCGTTGCTGGCATCGTAGATTCAACTACCTACAAGAAAAACTTAACTTTTGATGGTGCAGTGGACTAAGCTCTGTCTGCGGAATCAGCGGATAATGAGCTACAAAATATCAAAGGATCCGAAAATGCCCATCAGTCCCCACTATACATGTATATTCACGCCATTAATAATACTTGTATACATTGTGGTAAGACTAACCATCTTCATTATAATTGTTTCTTCAAATCTTCTACTTGTAAAGTTTGCGGTGAATTAGGTCATATTTCCACAATATGTTATAAAAAAAAGGCATCAGGCCTGACCATAATTTGCCTATAAATTCTAAAAATAATTCTAATAAATTTAAGTCGCAACCTAATTTAAATGATCTTTCAAATTCTCAAAATAGTTTATCATTGTTTAACATGAATTTACATCCTCCTTTAACTGAAACTGTGTATGTAAATGAGATTGAACTTTTAGCTGAAATTGATACTGGTGCAGCCATTACTTCTTTAACCAAATGTATTCACTTTAAATATTTTTAAAATATTGAGTTGAACAAATGTAATACCATCTTAACAGGCTATAGTAGCTCTGAAATACCTATATTAGGTAAGGTTAAATTTGAAATAAAATTTAGAAATGTTTCTAGGGCGATTGATATACTCATAACTGATTTAAATTTCTCTAAATTTCTTTTGGGAAGAGATTTCCTTAGTTCTTTTGATATTTCTTTCATTTATTTACATAAATTCAACTCTTTTAATGTGAATTCACTTATAAATAATTATAAATCCATTTTTGAAAACAAATCTGGCCCTATTAAAGGTATCAAATGCCATCTTGATGTAAAGGCTGACTTTATCCCAAAGTTTTACAAATTCAGACAAGTTACTTTTGCCTTGAAACAACTAGTGGAAGATGAAATTGATGAATTGGTTGATTTAAATATTTTGTCTCCTATAGATAGAAGTGATTGTGCTTCTCCACCTGTTTCTGTTGCAAACCCAGATGGTCAAATTAGACTTTGCGCTGATTTTAAAAATATTTTAAATCCTTTCTTAGAGGATGTTAAACATCCTATCCCTAATATTGATCCAGTCTTAAGTAATTTTCAAGGATAGATACTATTTACTAAATTAGATCTGTCAAAGGCTTACCATCAAATTGGGATGGATGATAATTCAAAAAAGTATTTGGTTGTCCCCTTCACAGAGGTCTATATAAATATAATCGTTTGGCTTTTGGTATAAAAAATGCTTCAGAAATATTTCAGAAAACAATGGATTCCTTTTTCTCGGGAATCAATGATGTTTACATTTATTTTGGTGTTATTCTTATTGCATCATAAGATTTGGAAAACCATTCAGATATTCTTAAGAGAACACTTAATATTCTAAAATAAAATAATTTTACAATAAACAAAAATAAGTGCTTATTTGTGAAAAATGAGATTTAAAAATAATGTGAAATGGTCTTGGAATGTTTAGACAAATAGATCTTTCAATTCCTGTAAAAATGCGTTAGATGAGACCACATATTTATCGCATTATTCCCTAAATTTTCCCTTTGATTCTTTCTTGTGATGCAAGTCAGGTGGGAATAAGAGCAACCTTTTCACATTTGAAGGATTGGGAGGAAACGCCTGTGTGTCTCATTTCCAGAATTTTAAATGTTCATGAAAAAAAATATTATCAAGTTGAAATAGAAGGACCTGCAATTTTTTTTGCAGTATATATAATAAATGATTACCTATCTGGTAGGAAATGCAACATTTATACTGATCACAGGCCCTTAATAACTATTTTTGGAGATAAAACAAATTTGCCTCCAATCATTGCAAATAGACTTCATAGATATGCTCTAACTCTTTCAATTTTTAATTTTTAAATTAAATATAAAAATGGAAAGGATAATATCATTACAGATTTCCTTTCTAGATTTTCAGAGTTCAAAAGAATAGTTTTGAATATAATGATGGGAGTGGTGAAATTTTACTCTTAAATACTTCCATCATTGACCATGTTCTTGTGGCTCATGAAACACATTTAGACAGAACTTTAATAAAATTGTATAATATTATTGAGACAGGGGGGTTACCCTCAAGTCCCAATGATGATCTCATATCTTATTTAAAAAGGATTGATGACTTTATCATTTTCCAAAAATGTATTTTTCTTGAGAATAGAATGGTTTTTCCAAAAGGTCTACATGAAAAGGTACTTCAATTATTACATGAAAGTCATGCAGGGACTAATAAAATGGAAATTATGGCTCGTTCATCTATTTGGTGACCCGGCATGGACTCCTCAATAGAAATATTATAAAAAATTGTAGAACTTGTCTTTCTAATGAAGGTTTGCCTCATCAAAAGCCTGAGAGTTGGCCTAAATACACAGGACCATAGAAGAGAGTTCACATGGACTATTTCAATTTCAAAAATAGACAGTTTTCACTAGCAGTAGATTAATTCTCTTCATGGGTTGAAGTTTCTGAAGTACCATCTACCAGTGCATATTTTTGTATATATTTTATGAGAAATTGTATTGCTCGTTACGGATTTCCACAAGTAGTGGTTTCTGATAATGGTCCTCCTTTCTTTAGTAGTGACTTTGGTGATTTTTTGTCTAAGAAGAGCATATTACATGTGACATCTACCCCATATCACAAATGGATAAGCAGAAGTCTCCGTTAGAGAGGTAAAGAAATTGCTAAAAAGGCTATTATATGAAAACGAGCAGGTGGAACTAGATTTGGCTCTGTCCAGGGTTTTGTTCTTTATAAGGACAGATGTAAATATTGGAAAAGGGACATCACCTGCGGAACTGTTTTTCGGAAGAAAGATCAGTTCAAGACTTTCTGTGTTGTCAAAAGAAGAAGTAAAAGTCTCAAAAGTCAATGGTCAATATGTTAACAGTAATTTAAAGTGGATGAGACTGTGAAATTTAGGTGGATCACTGATAATTATCCCTCTTGGTATACAGGAAAGATAATTAAAATACCAGGAAGGAATGTTTATTTAATAAAACATGGTGACACTAAGAAAAAAGTTCATCAAAACTACATTAAAAAAATGTTGCCTGGTAAATCACATCCCACTAATATGGATGATGATGAATATGTGCCAACTCCAATCTCAGAGGAGAAGAGTGTTACAATCCCCAGGTACCCTCAGAGGGAGCGCAGATGTCCACAGAGATATTAAAAATATTTTTTTTAAATAAATAAGAGGGGCCAAGCGTAAGAAGGGGGAATTGATTTATATAATTGTTATTTGTTTTGCATACTATTTCATTTATGTCTGTGAAAATAAAAATATTGGACTGGTGACAAAAACAAAATTGAAAATAGATGGCTTAATGTTATGTAGTTTTGATATATAAAAATTTGTGAGGTTATGTAATTTTGATATTCATAGAATAAAATATATAAAGTTTAAATGTCATTTAAACTTTAATAACAAGCACAAAACACTAAGATTCCGTTTTATATATTCGCATATATAAGCATTATCGTACAATACAGTATTAGATCTTTGAAAGCAGTCTGGTTGATCAAATTGGCGAAACCGCTAGGAGGGTTCACCACTGATGAGCCAAGCCCTCCTATTATTTTTCATCTCAGTAACAACGGTAGATATTTGTATTATTTGTAAAAGAAAATTTCGTGCTTAATCTTTTATTTTTATTACATATGTATATATACCAATTTTTATATTAATGAATGCAAGTTTTATATTAAATTTATGTTCAAGGACAGAAATAAAAACAATACAGGAGAATCTATAACTGACAAATAAATCCAAGCATATTTTTTTTTATTGAGAGAAAGAAAGGAATAATATTAAACTAATTGCATAGAATGTTGAAGGGTATATTTAAGGTAAAAATCCTTTTATTATATATATTCAGTGACACAACGAATAAAAAGCTTTGTGACCTAAAATATAAACCCACTTTTTTTAACCGTTACCGTTATAAGATATATATATATATATATATATATTTCATATAAATGGAAAAAAATAAAAATAGAAAGGTCAGGTGTTGATATTAAAAATATAATAAAAGGCAAATGTGCTCCTGGCCATGATATGCCTTTTTTATTTCAAAAATATATAGGTATATATATTGTTTATACGTGATAATTATATTTAACATGCCTTTTAAATGGTTTATGTTGCTAGTAAGAGAACAGTATGTGAATCCAAGAATCTGTTGAGTAATATCGGCAATAAGAAAGTTTTAAATAAATTTCTTACTTCTGGGACAGCTGTCGACAATAATTAAATCTTTGGCAAAAAATAATAAAGAGAAAAACTATTGGTATTAATAGAAGAAACACAAATGTATCTATTCGTCGTTCATAGGGACAATTCATATCAAATTGAGAAATCACATATCCTTTAAAATAATTAACTCTATATATTCCTTAAATGACTAACAGTGTACCGGAGTGAGATCAAAACATAACAAAGTAGATTCTATAAAATCTCTAAATGTCCTACACACAAGTTGGATTAAACAACAACGTCTAATAGAGAAAATTATACTTCAGCTATATGGAAGGTTTCGAAACAATAACAATATTAATAACCCTTTCTTAAAATTTGGTAACAAATTTTAATTGAAGTATAAAAAGGTCAAGAGATGCAACAATAGCCTTCAGAGTAAGAAATAATTTGTCACACTTGCCGTAGTTGCAAATTTTGAATTTTTCTGTGGATATGAAAAGGAAGTTTCATAGCCTAAGAACAATCCTGAATAAATTCAACAATAACTATCTTCACTGTCTATTGGGAGTTTACACACACGTTCAAAATGTTATAAAGATGCTTTTAACCTGAGGACAACTATATTTCGATTAGTGTTAGGCCTTAAAGGCTCCAGGAAGCATAGTTAACTTAATATAGTCGCTCTATTCTCTAAGATTCGTCTTACTGAACATTAGATAGCTACTCTCAAATTCATTCTGATTAGAAAAAAAATATATATTCAGATAAATAGTCCTTCTAAAATAATATAAAATATGATATCGTACAAAAGAAATGTTGGGGATTGTTTGTAAATAAGTTGAAATATATCAACTTACACTTATATTCTGCTTTATTAACAAATTATTATACGATGCTCTGATTAGTAGTGTTCTGCTCTTTAAAAATCCTGATTTCAATTTATATTCATTTAGACTGCTAAGATTCACTCTTCCCTCTGGATAGCACAATGACTTGTTAAAATCATTTTGATCGACTAGGTAAAAAAGAGGCTTTTTTAAATAATTAAATCACGTATTATACTCTAGAAATGGGTTATAAATACACACATATATGAACGAAGAGAGCATACAGACTTGGTATGAATTCTCATATCAATTAGAGAATGTGTTTGGGAAAAAAAAGAAAATTCGAAATTGCAAGCGGAGAAGAAACTTAAAACACGGGCGCAATTAAAAGGTGAGAATACCGAATTTTACCGACATCCAGGATGTCCTGTGCTCGTGTAAAGAGGTTGATCTTCAAATGAGCGAGGTAGATAAAATCTCCCACTTCATGAAGAGGATAGTGAAAGAGTTTAATCAAGCACTCCTACCGAGGGATGTACAGAGCACCGAGGAATTCATTACAGAATGTCGCTGTGTCGAAGCGCTCCGTTGTAGGCGAGTTACCCCAACCAGGTACGAGCGCCTACCAAATGTAGCTTCTCTCTGTGCCCAGGATGACGGAGAAGATCTATCATAGCTGATCCGAAAAATTGTCCGCGAGGAGATACAGAAAGCTTTGCACTCTCTTAAAGAGGAGCCTAATATCGCTGCCATTGAATATTTAGTGAGGGAAGAGATTGTAAAGACCTTGGCACCTAGATCAAAACCTACAATAAGTCCCCCTCAAGCACCCAGGCCGGTATCAAATCCTAGATTCGAGGCTCAACCTATAACTCCTCATCCTAAAACTCAGTATCAGAAACAAAGAAGAAGACGCGACACCAATGAATGGCGGACAACTGAGGGAAAGCCAATCTGTTTCTACTACGGACGCCCAGATCACGTCGTCCGCTATTGCCGCAACAGGAAGAGACACAATGAGGAAAGAAGAAATGAATATTTCCAAAGAAAGCAAGGCGCGTATTATACAACTTTCGAGCTGAATCTCAGGAGCCCTACGACGAATCTTCGAGGAAATATTTCAGTCACTACCGAAGCCCTACTTCATATCCCGGTCGAAACAGACAACTTTTCTCACCTGCTAGAAGATCTAGCTGGACGTCCCGCCATGAAAACTAGATGATAGACCATATTGGAGGTGAGGCCGCAAAGTTAGAAAATCCTCCCTTGCCGACCACAGTAGACATAAGAAAAAACTACATTGACGTAAATATAGACCTACCAAGCCTTCATGAAGAAGATATCCCCGCTGAACGAACACAACAACCACAGACCCGCGAAGAGATCTCAGGCCATTTCACCCGTTCTCGAGCCTTGAGACTGAGGATGTAAGTCTCCTGCTGAGCATCGGGTCGATGCTCTTTATAGGAGGAGGCTATGTGGCGAATAAATATTTTATCATGTAATTTAATTTAATATTATTCAATGAAAATATTCAACAGATTATGAAAATATTCGAAAATCTGTATTTGTAAAATCATCCTAATATATTTCTTTGCTTGCTTGTTCAAGATTCCCTAGCTGTAGATAGTTTTGTTGATAATTGACGACTAGTCGTACTGACGCCATCTATCAATACCTTTACATATTCCAAGACGATTTCTACGCAACAATATATATATATTAAAAATAAAGAAGGCATCTCCTGACCACAAGCACATGTGCTTTTTAGATGGCAGAGCGCCATCTAGTGGAGTAAAATAAACTAAACGTTTATTTAGCTTGCTCCGTGATATTAGAAAATCCTCCCTTGCCGACCACAGTAGGCATATGAAAAAACTACATTGACGTAAATATAGACCTACCAAGCCTTCATGAAGAAGATATCCCCGCTGAACGAACACAACAACCACAGACCCGCGAAGAAATCTCAGGCCATTTCACCTCATTTTTGGGTTGGCCAAATATCAGGAGCAAGTTAAATAAACGTTTAGTTTATTTTTGCTCCACTAGATGGCGCTCTGCCATCTAAAAAGCACATGTGCTCGTGGTCAGGAGATGCCTTCTTTATTTTTAATATCAACACCTGACAAACTTATCTTTTATTTTTTTCTATTGTTTTTTCATATATATATATATATATATATATATTATAATTAAAAAAGCATATATTGGATCAAAATATTATATATGCTTTCAATAATTTTAATTGATGGTAAGACGACAGTATGTGATTCCAAGAGTCCGTTGAGTAATATCAATTTAGAAATCAATTTATAATAAGAAAATGTTCAAAGAATATTTCAATCCTGTGATTAATGTCGACAATGGTTTTTTTTTTTCAAATTACATATAGAGATAAACTATTGTTATTCAAAAGAAACACCAGAAATTTCTCTGATCGTCTTTGGTAAGATACTTCGAGCGATATCAAGTCGAAAAAAATATTAAGAAATTGCATTACTTTATGAATATTTAACTCTATATATTCGGTAACTTACTAATAGTGTACCGAAGTAGGATCAGAACATAACAAAGTGGATTCCATAAAATATCTAAGTCCTACACAAGATGGATTAAACAATAACGTCTAATACAAAATATTATACTTCAGCAATATGGAAGGTTTCGAAGCAATAGCATTATTAATAACTCATTTTTGAAAATTTGGCTTCAATTTTTTATTTAAAATATAAAAACATCATAGGGTGGAACAATAGCGTTCAGAGTAAGAGATCATTTGTCAAACTTGCCGTTGTTGCAAGTCTTGGATTTTTCTGTGGATATGAAAAGGAAGTTTCGTAGCCTAAGAACAATCCTGAATAAATTCAACAAGAACTATTTTCAATGTCTATTGAGAGGTTGCACACTTTCAAAATGCTATAAGATACTTTTAACCTGTGAACCACAAGAATTACATTAGTGTTATCTTAATATATTTGCTCTGTCTCCTAAGATTCGTCTTACTGAGCATTAGATAACTACTCTATAGCATTCATTCTGATTAGACAAGTAAATATATAGATGAAGAGATCTTCTCGAATATTATAATAATGATTGCATATTCAATTCAAGAGACACCATGGGAATTCACTTTGTGAGATGATATCTATCAATCCACTCTTATATTTTTCTTTATGAACGTATTATTCTCCGATGCTCTGCTTAAAAGTGTTCTGCTCTTTATGAATCCTAGTTTCACTTTATATTTATTCAGTCTGTCAAGATTCACTCTTTCACCTAGAGATAAAGATATCATAGATACTTTCTAAAATAATATAAATTCACGTATTAAACTCTAGAAATGGGTTAGAAATATACATGTATATATAGGTTGATAGCGGTTAACTTACTTCTTTTTATATCGCCATGTACTGAGGAATTTTATATGTTTTTATTCATTGGCGTTCAGAGCACCAAGAGAGAGAACCCAGGTTTTGTCTTTATTTCCGTTTGGTCGACCAAGATTCGCCATTCTGGACACCACTTTATTTGTAAAATTCAACGTTTAAGAGTTCATAAGAATATGATAACATGTTTTTCTCAAATGGAGAGCATCTCGAAAATATGCATACTTTCTCAATTCGATGACAATGCAAATGATTGTTGATTATATATAGAAATAAAGATATAAATAATTTAAATATAAGTAATTGAATATATATTTTGAAAATAAAATATGTTTTTTTATTATATTGCACTAGAAATATCAAATAATATATCCATATGAATCATTAAAAAGTAATATAGGTGTTTTTAAACTGAAGCAATTAATATCTTTATCTGTAAATAAAATATTAGCTTAATTGGATTAAAAAACTTCGATGATGGAAGACAAGCTGCCCCTTGGAAAAAATGGGAACTTTATTTATACCTATTTATGTATATATTGTTACGCCGGGTTGCAGTTTACGCAAGGTCATCGACCATTATTTTCTTTTCAATAACTATTTAACTATACATTTCAGTCAAGATCTATGATACTGAACTTAGAATATAAACAAAGGGAATGTGTCAAGAGCGAAATGTTCTCAAAGCTGAGATATCGAATAATTTCTTCAAATATCTTCACAATCATGCCTTTAATACGTCCAGGGTAGCCTAGTGGACATGGCACCTGCCCGGTAAGCAGAAGGTTGTGGGTTCGATTCCCGCCCCTGGACACTTTTATTTTCCCGTTCGCCATTACTCTTCATATTTTCATCCTTCATACTTCATTCAAAAAGTTAGAAATAGTAAATATTTCTCTTTGAAATAAATATTGATTTTTCACAAAAAAGAAACTTATGCGGTATAACTTTAAGTATTGTTTATAATCACACGCCGCAGTCCTTTATAGATAATATTATAATTAATTATTTTAAAATAGCTTTTTTTTTCAAAAAAAAAACTTTATTGTTAAAATCAAATTAAAAGAAATATATATATTAAAATTTCTAGCTTCCACAATCAACAATTAAAATTATTTTCGAGTCAAAATAAAAGCGGCAGGGGCGATCATTGCATATTGAAGAAAGAGTTAACATATTTATTAGATCATTAAAACTTGCTAATCAGCTTCTTTATATCAAATCACATTAAGTTCAACATTTTTATGGTCGTTCTCCGCCGCCTCTTATAAATCGAATTATTTAAAGGCTGAAGCTGAAATATTTATCTTCTCGAAAATAGTGCATTTTAATAAAAGCTTTTCAAAAAAAATATTTTATGAATTATTTAATTTTTTTTATTTAATTTTTTAGTTCTGATTTATAAATGTAAATTTTAAATACTTAGTTACTTTTTATTTTAGTTGTTATTAATATTTATATATTTCTGAGAGACACTATATTTATATATTCTTCCAATTATCCATAGCTCTTCTTCATGCTAAAGACTTCATTTAAGGCCAGCCTATCATTACGCTAATAACGGTTGATCCCATTTTCTTCCTTTGATATATACAAATTATATTATATAGTCTTTTCCACACCATCAGAACATTCGAGTAGTCAGATATTATGAACACTTGCGGTGTTATCTTAACTATGTGAGTTAATAAAATATTTAACTTCTACGTTGTCTAAAAGTATATTGAAAATTAGTCACAAAATTTGAAAAGTATTATAGAAATTAGTCCAATCGGAACAACACAAAGGTCTAAATTTTTTTAGACCAGCATTGTTAGACTAATCACGCAAATATACAAAATATCTGAACTCTATATGGCCTGAAATTATATTAAACTAGATCACACAAAAATATAAAGGAAATATAGAAATTAATCGAGTCCCCACTACTCGGTCATATTTTATGGAACTCAATGTGCCCAAGAAAATGGCTGCGCCTAATTTCTGTTCATTTGAAAGGAAATTCTCTCTCGTCCATTTCCGATCCTCGCGGCCATCTAGAGTCAGATATTCTGTGCATTTTCAAAGTTAGTTGTGTTGAGTTATTCTAATACCATACTTCTAGGTAGTCAGAAAATATATGAATATTGATCACAAAATTTATAGAAGAAATAACCCATAACGATCACTCAGAAGGCTGGAATTTTTTCAACTTTAATTATCAACTCTATTGAGCGGGTCTACATATTTTAAGACTTCTGGGCGTTCTGTAAATATATTGAATTAGATATAATATATCACATCTGATATAATTCTATATATATATATATTTGATTATTTTGAATGTGACGCTTAAATGTGTTGATTATATTCATTTCTAATTATTTACATATCAGCGTCAACTTGGTGTTTCTATGAAAGTCTTTGCCATTCCAACATTGGAATTAGCAAACTGACAACTCATATGATATTAGAATATTCATTAATATTTTTTATCCATTTAAATTATCTAATTTCTAACCTTTTGTTCAAAGAAACCAACGAAATGCGTTTTTATTCATTTGTATTATTTTCTTAGTGTGTTGTTAGACAGTATAATAATCGAATGTAGTGTTCACGAGTCACGTTAAAATGCCTTTATTGATGTATTTTACTTTCTTTGTATATTAGAGGGGCGTAATGATGTTAAATTATTTTTTTAAAATATTGATAGAAACAAATTTATAAAAACATTAATTCATAACAGTTCATCTGTCTGTCTTTTTCTACAAATGAGAGAGAGAGATAGGTTTGTTCTTAAGAGAATATATTCTACAAGAGAAAATACCATTAACGCCCTATTATGATATTTCCCGGACTAATTCTCAGAGATTATTGGTAATTTGCTTTATTGACTACTTGCTGGGAGACTTGTCCTTTCTAGTGGATGTCAATCTCTGCATTACAGACCAGCCACATCAGCGATCATTGCTAACATGTAAGCATATATATAGGAATCCTTTATATATACTCTGGGCTATTTTACAAATTTTAAAATAAGTATATAAACGTTCAAAGTTTAAGTCTAAATTCTATATATCACACAGAATTAGGCTTGATATAGGCATTTGAATCCTTACTTTTCAACCATGTCTAAAGGAATCTTTATAAAAAGACCAAACTTTAACATATGAAGAATCGTTCTTCAAGTTTATATATATAGGAAGCATATTAAAAAATGGCGATTCGCGCGCTCTCCTCAATTCATGACAGAGGAATAGCTCCGACTAGATAGAAAAATTATTTCAAGATGTCATGTTGATGAAAGATGACAATTTATTTGAGTAGTTAAAGTAATATTGAATTATTATTGAATGTAAAATTGCCAATTTCGATGTCATAAAAAAAAAAGTAAAATAAAATGTTATCTAAAATTCTCAATCAATAGGTTTTTGGGTCATAAGATTAATGGATTAATAAACTTGCAAATTATTGAGTCTTAAATAGGTTGAGGTGAATCAATGAAAGCAATAGAATATACATTTGTTTTTTGAAAATTATTTATCGGAATATTCCAGAAGTTTGAAATAAATTTATATAATTTGATCAAATATATTGAACTTGTTAATATCAGAAACAAAGATTTTTAACCTATTAAATTCGAAGTCCAGTTTACAAAATATGAATATATTTTCAGCTACACTAACACATCATTACAAACGTCTTGCCGAGTAGTATTCAATAATGTTCGGGCGAGAAAATATTATTAGGCGAGTTTTAAATATGACAAATCCTTCAAGAAATTCATTTTTAAAATGATGTTGATGAATAAAAAATAAATGAGTTCCAAGATTTCCAAAGACTGGCGAATATAATACTCTGAATGAAGATGATTGATCTTAGATTCGCATATTCTGTTCTTTGTCCAAAGAAACAAATTGATAAAAGAGCATTGCACAATTCTAAGGTTAAGTGAGAAGCATTAAGCATTATAATTTCAGGAAGGAGGCATACATCGTCACATCATCATATAATGGATTCTTGAAATACATCTTATTTTGTTTCACAAGATTGCAACGTTGATCTTTTTAGAAGAAATTTGGACAAAAATCAAATGAAATTGATAGAGGTGTTTAAAGGCGTATTTTTGACAGCTTCAGTTTACAATATAATATTTAAAGATGATCAAAATAATTTTTAAAATCATAAAAATGTCAATCAAAATAATTATATTCTCCATAGGCCACTCTTAATTATTATTTCAAGCGGGATAATCAGTACCTGAGTCAGAAAAAAGAGTTTTTTTTTAATTGTTATATAAATTCACTGGTTTCCATAGCTAAAAATTCTATTTTCGTGTAGATAGTCTCTCAATTAAATATTATTTATTTGTACGTAGAAAGGTGAACAAAATATTTTCGAGAATCTCAAAATAAAGGATTAAAAAGAGATAATAACATTGATTTATTAAAATAAAGCATACATATTTTTTGCTTCATCATGCAATCCTTCCTAATAGAGTAGCAGGTTTATATAAATAAATTTAAATATTCAGAGATGAATACCCACACTTCAATGTTAACATTCCCTCTACTTATATAACCTCAGAACTAGAATGGTCATTCCTGGGCCAATGTGTCAATGACACCTGCGTCTTGGACACCTGTCCAGATGGGCCGTGGTATGTTTACATGAGTTTCATCCTGCTAAACTAAGAATCACTTGAATGTGTTATGTAAGTGAATATATATCATATTCTATCATATAGCACAGATTTTAGAACTACTAAAATGGGTCAAAGTCTGTAACCCTGATTCATAAAAATTAAATATGATTCACTTTTATATTTTAATTAATATGTTAATTTTCGCATCAAAAGAGTGTAAGGGGCACATTTAATTTTTAAAAGGTTGAAGAAGAAATATACCACTTCATAATACAAGAATCGCTTCACTAAAACAAATGTGAAAATAATGAAGAATCGCTCTCACCCTTCGATAAGTAAAAGTTTGCGAGATGGGATCAAGTGTTGTCAGACACTCACCGCAAAAAAAATCACCTCATCGCGGAACTAAACACAAGATAATAATTCTCTGTAGTGAAATGATTGAACTTATTTTTTTTCCGAAGGGACATTTAAGGACCATGAGACTGCTCCAAGTTCTCATAACTTTGGTCTCGGAAACACGGCAATTGATACATGTCTGTTAGATTGAGTAAGTTTTCTACAGGTCGGCACTCTATCTGTTGATCGATAAGTTGAAGACCAGTAAACTATAAGTGCTTTTTAGTTTTAGCCAAGACCATTGTAATGTGTCTAAAAATACCAAGACCATAACAGGAGCTTAGGAATACAATATAATTTAAACCACTACAATTGTCCACACACAACACAATGATTAGCCATTAAACCATATGATGAGTGACTAATATAATGACCATTTCAAAGAGCCCAGGACCTCGAGACTGTAGCAAGTGCTCTGTGAGTGGACTTCAAGCATTACATATACCATCCACATTGTATCGAGTGATATGAGACTGCTTCGGTAAACCTACAAAACACCAAGGACTCAGAAATAAGCCATGCTCTATAGGAATGAATTTGGTCAAACTGCAATGGAGCTAAGGAGAATAAAATTCTTGATCAAGAACTATAGACTACTCTCTAGATATTGTAATGAGCGAAGATGCGAAATACTGTGTCATGTGCTATGAGACATTCATCTTTTTTTTCGAATCACTCTGATATAAGTCCCACAGAGGAACTATTTATAGGATTATTTACACTTAGAATCTTTCAAGCCTACGCCCTCATATTTTCTCAACTAAAATACCCTAATCAAGCTCTGATCTAACAATCTCCAAACAGGGGATTCAAGCGCAACAAATTAAACGGACTTGAAGAGAAAATTTCCATTAACTATCTTCAAACCTCACATAAGAGTATTTTTTTCTGTGAAATTCAAAAGAAATTTGGTCTGAACCATTTATTTTTATAAAATGGCAATAGGGTTTACAAACCAACGATTACCCTTTTAAGCCCAATTCATTCTCATCATAGTGTTGTTTTCACTTTCGAATGGAACTCTCTTTTTTATTTTAAACTTTATTTGTGTTTTTTATTACTGTTTCTATCTAATTTTCATTTTGGAACTCGACTTAGAAAACCTTTTCGTATTTTCCTATTTATATATACAGTAGAGAGAGCGAATAGAGGAATCAACAGTAATATCGAGATCTTTGATTCTAAATGTGATAACTGAATATTGATTTAGAAACACACTTTAACGCTAGACAATAACAAAATAGTATTTTGAAGAAAAGTAAAATTCTATTCCTCTATTATACAACTAGAACAAACTGCTTATTAATATGGAGAATTTCTGAAAACAAATAACTTCCAAAAATATTAAGATTATATAGTATAATATATAGTACAATTTTATCATATGATTTTTGAGACGGATTGTGGAATTAGTAATAACAATGCATTTGTCACTACCATTTCAGAATATTTTACTTCTATAAAAAGGTTCACTTCTTGTGAATTACTAGCACTCTTCCTTTCCACGACTGAAATAAATTAATATTTCTGAATAGGTAATACTTTTCAGAAGATAAATGGTTTGAAAAATCACTAATTATCATGGTGATGTCCACTCTAAATATACTATCCACTTCAAATGTAATTACAGTTTGATTCATTCCACGGACTGCCAGGCTTGTTGGTCAGAGCCTCTCAAAGGAAAGCGCCTTTTGTAGACGCCAGCGACATGTACGGCTCCTGAGAAAGCCCCTAAAACCAAAATAACAAGTATTTTATAGGAGCATGCTACTAACTCAAATTACTTCACTGTCTACATGTTAAAATTGTGACAAACCTAGAGATACCTTTTGTGGAAGCAAAATGAGAATCTATTACAGTGTTGACCAGATGTTTCTATATCATGTATATGTATTTCTACTGTATCCTAAAATCATATTTCCATATTTGGTAAAATATCATACCTAAGACTCAATTCTACATTGTCGCCTATATATCGCACAATATATTATTAGATATATGAAAGCAGTCTGGTTGATTTAATTGGCGAAACCGCTAGGAGGGTTCAAACTTATGAGACAACCCCTCCCACTTTTTAGGGCAGTAAAAAAGCAGATTTTTGTATCATTCGTAAAATAAAATATCGTGTTTAGTGGTTTTATTTCATAGATATATATATAAATTTAACAGTTTTTATATTAATGAATGAAATATTAAATGTATGTTTTGAAATATAAAACTAATATCAGAGAGAGAGAGAATATAACTAAACAAACAAATTCAAACAAATTTTTCTATGAAGAAAAATATTTTGGGTATTTAATTAATTGAATAGAAGGTTGAACAGTTTAGAAAAGTGGATTTATATTTGAGGTCAAAGTTATCTATTATATATATGTGATGAGGTCCCTGTTGACTCTTGTATAATCCTGTCGACTTAAAATGTGATGAGGTATCCAGTCGTCTTAAACTATGGTGTGAGTCCCTGTCAACTCTCGCTATACTGTGTTGACCGAGAGGAACAGTCAGGATAAGGAGTTTTCCAGTACCTCTCTGCACCTTGGAATGTCCACACAAAAAACGAAGACACAGTTGCACTAAGAAAGTTCCGTGAACAGATAAAGGTTGAGCTAGGAGCGAAAGATGGAGAGATGGAAGAATTCTTACTGGTCTACATGGTGGATGAGGTGGACCTGGGGTACAACCGACGAAGGCTCACGCAGATGGTGAAGTGACTGTCAAGTGACTATATTTTTGGCTAAGACGGGGGCCTTATATATATTTTCCGAGAAAAGAAGTATTGTATTTCAGCAGATGTGAAGAGTGTGGATCGTCTGGCAAAATTGGACACTGGCGCCGTGGCAGTTTCCATCTTTAGACCTTGTTGTTTTGGGAATGCTATATGCTCTATCTCTGCTTTAGCTCAACTCTTAATCTATTACAGAGTTATATTTATTTATCCTCTGTTAGTACAAATTACATTACAAATGGTGATGTAATGACACATGCCAATAATGCGTATAATCATTTACAGATGTGTTTCTATTATACAACATGAAAATCTTGTTATAAGTTATACACAATATGGGGTTGTTGGTTCAAATTACCATGTATATATTTTTAATTAAAAGGGCATATATTAAATCAAAATATTATATAGGCTTCTCAATACTTTTAATTGATGGTGAGAACGACAGTATGTGATTCCAAGAGTCCGTTGAGTAATATCAATTTAGAAATCAATTTATAATAAGAAGTGTTCAAAGGATTTTTCAATCCTGTGACTAATGTCGACATTGGTTACTTTTTTCGAATTAAATAGAGAGATAAACTCTTGTTATTCAAAAGAAGCAACAGAAATGTCTCTGATCATCTTTGGGGAGATACTTCGAGCGGTATCAAGTCGGAAAAAATTGAGAAATTAGATTACTTTATAAATATTTAACTCTATATATTCAGTAAATTACTAATGGTGTACCGGAGTGGGATCAGAACATAACAAAGTAGATTCCATAAAATATCTAAGTCCTACACAAGATGGATTAAACAACACCATTTATTACAGATAATTATACTTCTAACAATGTGGACGGTTTCGAAACAATAGCAATATTAATAACTCACATTTTGGAAATTTGCTTTAATTTTTTATTTAAAGTATAAAAACATCATAGGGTGGAACAATAGCGTTAAGAGTAAGAAATCATTTGATATTTCTGTGGATATGAAAATTAATTTTCATAGTCTAAGAACAATCCTGAATAAATTCAACAAGAACTATTTTACATGTCTATTGGGAGGTTGCACACTTTCAAAAAGCTATAAAGATACTTTTAACCTGTGAACCACTAGAATTACATTAGTGTTATCTTAATATATTTGCTCTGTTTCCTAAGATTCGTCCTAATGAACATTGGATAACTACTCTCAGATTCATTCTGATTCGACAAGTAAATATATAGATGAAGAGATCTTCTAAAATATTATAATATTGATAGCATCTTTCAAGAAACACCATGGGAATTCACTTTGTGAGATGATATCTATCAATTCAATTCAATCCAATTCAATCTGACCCCGTCTGTAATATCACTTACTAGTAAACTTATTTCGGTCCTATAATACTGCATATTATTACATAGAAAGTTTTGAAGTACAATATTTTTCATTTATAGAGCACTCCTATATGTGTGATAAATACACACAATTTTACACTGTAATAAACAGAATGAAAGGATAAAATAAAATTTAACCCATAGGAGTCCCCTATGGTCATAAACGCCATTAAGATATAATTTCAAACTCCTTATTCAAATCCTTATAACATTTTTAGGAGCGATGCTTAAAAAGCTCAATATAATATACAATAATTTAAGTCTGAATTTCATCCTGTTAATCTTTGAATATAATATTCAATCAGAATGAAATCGCGACCCTGACCACACCTCTGAAGGGCTCCACCCACGTCGCCCTCCAGCGTGACAGACAACCCCAATTCAATCTGCCCCCGTCTGTATTTTCACTTTCTAAGACATTTATTTGGGTCCTAAAATACTTCATATTATTACATAGAAAATTTTGAATAACAATATTTTTCAGGAATAGAGCACGCATTTATGTGTGATGAATAAACACAATTTTACACCTTAATAAACAGAATAATTCAATAAAATAAAATTCAACCTAGCAAAAATCTTTATGGTGTTAAAGGCTATTTAGATATATTTGCAAACTACTTATATCATTTTCAAAAGTGAGGCTTAAAAAGCTTAATTTAATATACAATAATTTAGGTTTGAATTTCATCCTGTTAATCTTTGAATATAATATTCAATCAGATTAAAATCGCGACCCTGACCACACCTCTGAAGGGCTCAAACCACGTCGCCCTCCAGTGTGACAGACACCCCAATTCAATCTGCCCCCGTCTGTAATATCACATAATAGTAAACTTATTTTGGTCCTATAATACTTAATATTATTCCATAGAAAATTTAGAAGTACAATATTTTTCATTTAGAGAGCACGCCTATATGTGTGATAAATACACACAATTTTACTCTGTTTTAATCAGAATAAATGGATAA
>CP092880.1:30735531-30806628 GCA_030710605.1 Cordylochernes scorpioides | reverse complement strand
TTTTAAATTGAGCTTTTCAAGCTAACTTCTGTAGAAGGTATAAGTATTTGAATAAGGAGTTTGCAATTATATCTTAATTGCGTTTATGACCATAGGGGACACATATGGGTTAAATTTTATTTTATCCATTTATTCTGTTTATTACAGTGTAAAATAGTGTGTTTTTATCACACATAAAGGCGTGCTCTACAAATGAAATATTTTGTGCTTCAATATTTTCTATGTAATTATATGCAGTATTATAGGACCGAAATAAGTTTACTAGTATGTGATATTACAGACGGGGGCAGATTGAATTGGGGTTGTCTGTCACGCTGGAGGGCGACGTGGGTGGAGCCCTTCAGAGGTGTGGTCAGGGTCGCAATTTTAATCTGATTGAATATCATATTCAAAGATTAACAGGATGAAATTCGAACATAAATTATTGTATATTAAATTGAGCTTTTTAAACATCACTTCTGAAAATGATATAAATAGTTTGCAAATATATATAAATAACCTTTAAGACCATAAGGATTTTTCCTTGTTTGAATTTTATTTTATTAAATTATTCTGTTTTTTAAGGTGTAAAATTGTGTGTATTCATCACACATTAAAAGCCTGCTCTATTCCTGAAAAAATATTGTTTTTCAACATTTTCTATGTAATAATAAGCAGTATTATAGGACCGAAATAAATGTCTAAGAAGGGGTTAATACAGATGGTGACAGATTGAATTGGGGTTGTCTGTCACGCTGAAGGGCGACGTGGGTGGAGCCCTTCAGAGGTGTGGTCAGGGTCGCGATTTCATTCTGATTGAATATTATATTCAGATAATAACAGGATGAAATTCAAACCCCTAGTATTGTCTTTTAAATTGAGCTTTTCAAGCTAACTTCTGTAGAATGTATAAGTATTTGAATATGGAGTTTGAAATCATATCTCAATGCCGTTTGAGACCATAGGGGAATCCAATAGGTTAAATTTTATTTTATTCAATTATTCTGTTTATTAAGGTGTAAAATTATGTGTATTCATAACACATAACAGCTTGCTCTATTCCTGAAAAATATTGTTATCAACATTTCTATATAATAATATGCAGTATTAAAGGACCGAAATAGGTTTACTAGAAAGTGATAATACAGACGGTGGCAGATTGAATTGGTCTGTCACGCTGGAGGGCGACGTGGGTGGAGTCCTTCAGAGGTGTGCTCAGGGTCGCGATTTCATTCTGATTGAATATTATATATAAAGAATAACAGGATGAAATTTAAACCCAAAGTATTGTCTTTTAAATTGAGCTTTTCAAGCTAGCTTCTGTAGAAGGTATAAGTATTTGAATATGAAGTTTGAAATTATATCTCAATGCCGTTTAAGACCATAGGGGACTTCAATGGGTTGAATTTTATTTTATTCAATTATTCTGTTTATTAAGGTGTAAAATTGTGTGTATTAATCACACATAATGGCGTGCTTTATTACTGAATTTTTTTTATTCAACATTCTCTATGTAATAATAAGCTGTATTATAGGACCGAAATAAATGTCTTAGAAAGTGAATATACAGACGGGGACAGATTGAATTGGGGTTGTCTGTCACGCTGGAGGGCGACGTGGGTGGAGCCCTTCAGAGGTGTGGTCAGGGTCGCGATTTCATTCTGATTGAATATTATATTCAAAGAATAACAGGATGAAATTCAAACCGCTAGTATTGTCTTTTAAATTGAGCTTTTCAAGCTAACTTCTGTAGAAGGTATAAGTATTTGAATATGGAGTTTGAAATTATATCTCAATGCCGTTTAAGACCATAAGGGACTTCAATGGGTTGAATTTTATTTTATTCAATTATTCTGTTTATTAAGGTGTAAAATTGTGTGTATTCATCACACATAATGGCGTGCTTTATTACTGAATTTTTTTATTCAACATTCTCTATGTAATAATAAGCTGTATTATAGGACCGAAATAAATGTCTTAGAAAGTGAATATACAGACGGGGACAGATTGAATTGGGGTTGTCTGTCACGCTGGAGGGCGACGTGGGTGGAGCCCTTCAGAGGTGTGGTCAGGGTCGCGATTTCATTCTGATTGAATATTATATTCAAAGAATAACGGGATGAAATTCAAACCGCTAGTATTGTTTTTAAATTGAGCTTTTCAAGCTAACTTCTGTATTAGGTATAAGTATTTGAATATGGAATTTGAAATTATATCTCAATGCCGTTTAAGACCATAGGGGAATTCAATAGGTTAAATTTTATTTTATTCAATTATTCTGTTTATTAAGGGGTAAAATTATGTGTATTCATCACACATAATAGCTTGCTCTATTCCTGAAAAATATTGTTATTCAACATTTCTATGTGATAATATGCAGAATTATAGGACCGAAATATGTTTACTAGAAAGTGATAATACAGACGGGGGCAGATTGAATTGGGGTTGTCTGTCACGCTGAAGGGCTACGTGGGTGGAGTCCTTCAGAGGTGTGGTCAGGGTCGCAATTTTAATCTGATTGAATATCATATTCAAAGATTAACAGGATGAAATTCGAACATAAATTATTGTATATTAAATTGAGCTTTTTAAACATCACTTCTGAAAATGATATAAATAGTTTGCAAATATATATAAATAACCTTTAAGACCATAAGGATTTTTCCTTGGTTGAATTTTATTTTATTGAATTATTCTGTTTTTTAAGGTGTAAAATTGTGTGTATTCATCACACATTAAAAGCCTGCTCTATTCCTGAAAAAATATTGTTTTTCAACAATTTCTTTGTAATAATAAGCAGTATTATAGGACCGAAATAAATGTCTAAGAAGGAGTTAATACAGATGGTGACAGATTGAATTGGGGTTGTCTGTCACGCTGAAGGGCGACGTGGGTGGAGCCCTTCAGAGGTGTGGTCAGGGTCGCGATTTCATTCTGATTGAATATTATATTCAGATAATAATAGGATGAAATTCAAACCCCTAGTATTGTCTTTTAAATTAAGCTTTTCAAGCTAACTTCTGTAGAATGTATAAGTATTTGAATATGGAGTTTGATATTATATCTCAAAGCCGTTTGAGACCATAGGGGAATCCAATAGGTTAAATTTTATTTTATTCAATTATTCTGTTTATTAAGGTGTAAAATTATGTGTATTCATCACACTTAACAGCTTGCTCTATTCCTGAAAAATATTTTTATCAACATTTCTATGTAATAATATGCAGTATTAAAGGACCGAAATAGGTTTACTAGAAAGTGATAATACAGACGGTGGCAGATTGAATTGGTCTGTCACGCTGGAGGGCGACGTGGGTGGAGCCCTTCAGAGGTGTGCTCAGGGTCGCGATTTCATTCTGATTGAATATTATATTCAAAGAATAACAGGATGAAATTTTAACCCAAAGTATTGTCTTTTAAATTGAGCTTTTCAAGCTAGCTTCTGTAGAAGGTATAAGTATTTGAATATGAAGTTTGAAATTATATCTCAATGCCGTTTAAGACCATAGGGGACTTCAACGGGTTGAATTTTATTTTATTCAATTATTCTTTTTATTAAGGTGTAAAATTGTGTGTATTCATCACACATAATGGCGTGCTTTATTACTGAATTTTTTTTATTCAACATTCTCTATGTAATAATAAGCTGTATTATAGGACCGAAATAAATGTCTTAGAAAGTGAATATACAGACGGGGACAGATTGAATTGGAGTTGTCTGTCACGCTGGAGGGCGACGTGGGTGGAGCCCTTCAGAGGTGTGGTCAGGGTCGCGATTTCATTCTGATTAAATATTATATTCAAAGAATAACTGGATGAAATTCAAACCGCTATTATTTTTTTCTGAATTGAGCTTTTCAAGCTAACTTCTGTATTAGGTATAAGTATTTGAATATGGAATTTGAAATTATATCTCAATGCCGTTTAAGACCATAGGGGAATTCAATAGGTTAAATTTTATTTTATTCAATTATTCTGTTTATTAAGGGGTAAAATTATGTGTATTCATCACACATAATAGCTTGCTCTATTCCTGAAAAATATTGTTATTCAACATTTCTATGTGATAATATGCAGAATTATAGGACCGAAATATGTTTACTAGAAAGTGATAATACAGACGGGGGCAGATTGAATTGGGGTTGTCTGTCACGCTGAAGGGCTACGTGGGTGGAGTCCTTCAGAGGTGTGGTCAGGGTCGCAATTTTAATCTGATTGAATATCATATTCAAAGATTAACAGGATGAAATTCGAACATAAATTATTGTATATTAAATTGAGCTTTTTAAACATCACTTCTGAAAATGATATAAATAGTTTGCAAATATATATAAATAACCTTTAAGACCATAAGGATTTTTCCTTGGTTGAATTTTATTTTATTGAATTATTCTGTTTTTTAAGGTGTAAAATTGTGTGTATTCATCACACATTAAAAGCCTGCTCTATTCCTGAAAAAATATTGTTTTTCAACAATTTCTTTGTAATAATAAGCAGTATTATAGGACCGAAATAAATGTCTAAGAAGGAGTTAATACAGATGGTGACAGATTGAATTGGGGTTGTCTGTCACGCTGAAGGGCGACGTGGGTGGAGCCCTTCAGAGGTGTGGTCAGGGTCGCGATTTCATTCTGATTGAATATTATATTCAGATAATAATAGGATGAAATTCAAACCCCTAGTATTGTCTTTTAAATTAAGCTTTTCAAGCTAACTTCTGTAGAATGTATAAGTATTTGAATATGGAGTTTGATATTATATCTCAAAGCCGTTTGAGACCATAGGGGAATCCAATAGGTTAAATTTTATTTTATTCAATTATTCTGTTTATTAAGGTGTAAAATTATGTGTATTCATCACACTTAACAGCTTGCTCTATTCCTGAAAAATATTTTTATCAACATTTCTATGTAATAATATGCAGTATTAAAGGACCGAAATAGGTTTACTAGAAAGTGATAATACAGACGGTGGCAGATTGAATTGGTCTGTCACGCTGGAGGGCGACGTGGGTGGAGCCCTTCAGAGGTGTGCTCAGGGTCGCGATTTCATTCTGATTGAATATTATATTCAAAGAATAACAGGATGAAATTTTAACCCAAAGTATTGTCTTTTAAATTGAGCTTTTCAAGCTAGCTTCTGTAGAAGGTATAAGTATTTGAATATGAAGTTTGAAATTATATCTCAATGCCGTTTAAGACCATAGGGGACTTCAACGGGTTGAATTTTATTTTATTCAATTATTCTTTTTATTAAGGTGTAAAATTGTGTGTATTCATCACACATAATGGCGTGCTTTATTACTGAATTTTTTTTATTCAACATTCTCTATGTAATAATAAGCTGTATTATAGGACCGAAATAAATGTCTTAGAAAGTGAATATACAGACGGGGACAGATTGAATTGGGGTTGTCTGTCACGCTGGAGGGCGACGTGGGTGGAGCCCTTCAGAGGTGTGGTCAGGGTCGTGATTTCATTCTGATTGAATATTATATTCAAAGAATAACAGGATGAAATTCAAACCGCTAGTATTGTCTTTTAAATTGAGCTTTTCAAGCTAACTTCTGGAGAAGGTATAAGTATTTGAATATGGAGTTTGAAATTATATCTCAATATGCCGTTTAAGACCATTGGGGACTTCAATGTGTTGAATTTTATTATATTCAATTATTCTGTTCATTAAGGAATACAATTAAGTGTATTTATCACACATAACAGTTTGCTCTATTTCTGAATAATATTGTCATTCAACATTTCTATGTAATAATATGCAGAATTATAGGACCGAAATATGTTTACTAGAAAGTGATAATACAGACGGGGGCAGATTGAATTGGGGTTGTCTGTCACGCTGAAGGGCTACGTGGGTGGAGTCCTTCAGAGGTGTGGTCAGGGTCGCGATTTTAATCTGATTGAATATTATATTCAAAGATTAACAGGATAAAATTCGAAAATAAATTATTGTATATCAAATTGAGCTTTTTAAGCATCACTTCTGAAAATGATATAAATAGTTTGCAAATATATATAAATAACCTTTAAGACCATAAGGATTTTTGCTTGGTTGAATTTTATTTTATTGAATTATTCTGTTTTTTAGGCTGTAAAATTGTGTGTATTCATCACACATAAAAGACTGCTCTATTCCTGAAAAATATTGTTTTTCAACATTTTCTATGTAATAATATGCAGTATTATAGGACCGAAATATGTTTACTAGAAAGTGAAAATACAGACGGTGACCGATTTAATTGGAGTTGTCTGTCACGCTGGAGGGCGACGTGGGTGGAGCCCATCAAAGGTGTATTCAGGGTCGCGATTTCATTCTGATTGAATATTATATTCAAAGATTAACAGGATGAAATTCAAACCCCTAGTATTGTCTTTTAAATTGAGCTTTTCAAGCTAACTTCTGGAGAAGGTATAAGTATTTGAATATGGAGTTTGAAATTATATCTCAATATGCCGTTTAAGACCATTGGGGACTTCAATGTGTTGAATTTTATTATATTCAATTATTCTGTTCATTAAGGAATACAATTAAGTGTATTTATCACACATAACAGTTTGCTCTATTTCTGAATAATATTGTCATTCAACATTTCTATGTAATAATATGCAGAATTATAGGACCGAAATATGTTTACTAGAAAGTGATAATACAGACGGGGGCAGATTGAATTGGGGTTGTCTGTCACGCTGAAGGGCTACGTGGGTGGAGTCCTTCAGAGGTGTGGTCAGGGTCGCGATTTTATTCTGATTGAATATTATATTCAAAGATTAACAGGATTAAATTCGAAAATTAATTATTGTATATCAAATTGAGCTTTTTAAGCATCGCTTCTGAAAATGATATAAATAGTTTGCAAATATATATAAATAACTTTTAAGACCATAAGGATTTTTGCTTGGTTGAATTTTATTTTATTGAATTATTCTGTTTTTTAGGGTGTAAAATTGTGTGTATTCATCACACATAAAAGACTGCTCTATTCCTGAAAAATATTGTTTTTCAACATTTTCTATGTAATAATATGCAGTATTATAGGACCGAAATATGTTTACTAGAAAGTGAAAATACAGACGGTGACCGATTTAATTGGAGTTGTCTGTCACGCTGGAGGGCGACGTGGGTGGAGCCCATCAAAGGTGTATTCAGGGTCGCGATTTCATTCTGATTGAATATTATATTCAAAGATTAACAGGATGAAATTCAAACCCCTAGTATTGTCTTTTAAATTGAGCTTTTCAAGCTAACTTCTGTTAAAGCTATAAGTATTTGAATATGGAGTTTGAAATTATATCTCAATGCCGTTTAAGACCATTGGGGACTTCAATGTGTTGAATTTTATTATATTCAATTATTCTGTTCATTAAGGAATACAATTAAGTGTATTTATCACACATAACAGTTTGCTCTATTTCTGAATAATATTGTCATTCAACATTTTCTATGTAATAATATGCAGTATTATATAAGACCTAAATATGTTTACTAGAAAGTGATAATACAGACGGGGGCAGATTGAATTTGGGGTTGTCTGTCACGCTGGAGGGTGACGTGGGTGGAGCCCTTCAGAGGTGTGGTAAGGGTCGCGATTTTAATCTGAATGAATATTATATTCAAAGATTAACAGGAAGAAATTCAAACCAAAATTTTTGTATATCAAATTGAGCTTTTTAAGCATCACTTCTAAAAATAATAAAAGTAGTTTGCAAATATATCTGAATAGCCTTTAAGACCATAAGGATCTTTACTTGGTTGAATTTTATTTTATTCAATTTTCTGTTTATTGAGGTGTAAAATTGTGTGCATTCATCACACATAATGGCGTGCTCTATTCCTGAAATTTTTTTATTCAACATTCTCTATGTAATAATAAGCTGTATTATAGGATCGAAATAAATGTATTAGAAAGTGAAAATACAGACGGGGACAGAATGAATTGAGGTTGTCTGTCACGCTGGAAGGCGACGTGGGTGGAGCCCTTCAGAGGTGTGGTCAGGGTCACGATTTTATTCTGATTGAATATTATATTCACAGATTAACAGGATGAAATTTAAACCCAAAGTATTGTCTTTAAAATTGAACTTTTCAAGCTAGCTTCTGTAGAAGGTATAAGTATTTGAATATGGAGTTTGAAATTCAACCTCAATGCCGTTTTAGACCATAGGGGACTTAAATGGGTTGATTTTTATTTTATTCAATTATTTTGTTTATTAAGGGGTAAAATTATGTGTATTCATCACACTTAACAGCTTGCTCTATTCCTGAAAAATGTTGTTATTCAACATTTTCTATGTAATTATATGCAGTATTATAGGACCGAAATAAATTTACTAGTATGTGATATTACAGACGGGGGCAGATTGAATTGGGGTTGTCTGTCACGCTGGAAGGCGACGTGGGTGTAGCCCTTTAGAGGTGTGGTCAGGTTCGCGATTTTTTCTGATTGAATATTATATTCAAAGATTAACAGGATAGTTTTCAAACCCCTAGTATTGTCTTTTAAATTGAGCTTTTCAAGATAACTCCTGTAAAAGGTATAAGTATTTGAATATGGAGTTTGAAATTATATCTCAATGCCGTTTAAGACCATAGAGGACTTCAATGGGTTGAATTTTATTTTTTTCAATTATTCTGTTTATTAAGGGGTAAAATAGTGTGTATTCATCACACATACAGGCTTGCTCTATTTTCCTGAAAATATTGTTATTCAAAATTAACTGTGTAATAATATGCAGTATTATAGAGGACTGAAATAAGTTTACTAGAAAGTGATAATACCTACGGGGGCAGATTGAATTGGGGTTGTCTCTCACGCTGGAGGGCGACGTGGGTGGAGCCCTTCAGAGGTGTGGGCTAAGTCGCGATTTTAATATAATTGAATATTATATTAAAAAAGAACATGATAGAATTTAAAACTAAATTATTGTATATTATATTGAGCTTTTTAAGCATCGCTTCTAAAAATGATATAAGGATTTGAATGAGGAGTTTGCAATTATATCTTAATGGCGTTTAAGACCATAGAACACTCCTATGGGTTAACTTTTGTTTTATTCATTTATTCTGTTTGTTACAGTGTAAAATTGTGTGTATTTATCACATTTAAAGTCGTGCTCTATAATTGAAAATATTGTACTTCAATATTTTCTTTGTTATAATATGCAGTAATATAGGACTGAAATAATTTTACTAGTAAGTGATATTACAGGCGAGGGCAGTTTGAATTGGGGTTGTCTGTCACGCTGGAAGGCGACATGGGTGTATCTCTTCAGAGGTCTTGTCAGGGTCGCGATTTCAATCTAATTGAATAATTTATTCAAATAATAACAGGATGAAATTTAAACCCAAAGTATTGTCTTTTAAATTGAGCTTTTTAAGCAGTACATTATAAAAAGTATAAATATTTCAATATGGACTTACAATTATATCACAAGGGCGTTTATGAACATTGGGGACTTTGATGGGTTATATTTTATTTCATCCATTTATTCTGTTTATTACGGTGTAAAATTGTGCATATTTATCACACATAAAAGCGTGTCTTTAAATGAAAAATATTGTACTTCAACAATATCTATGTAATAATATGCAGTTTTATAGGACCGAAATATGTTTACTAGAAAGTGAAAATAAAGACGGGGGCAGATTGAATTGGGGTTGTCTGTCACGCTGGAGGGCGACGTGGATGGAGCCCTTTAGAGGTGTGGTCTGTGTCGCGATTTTAATCTAATTGAATATTATATTAAAAAAATATTTATTACGGTGTAAAATTGTGTGTATTTATAACACTTAAAGGCGTGCTCTATAAATGAAAAATATTGTGCTTCAATATTTTCTATGTAATTATATGCAGTATTATAGGACCGAAATAAATTTACTAGTATGTCATATTACAGACGGGGGTAGATTGAATTGGGGTTGTCTGTCACGCTGGAGGGCGACGTGGGTGAAATAAGTTTACTATTAAGTGATATTACAGACGGGGGCAGATTGAATTGGGGTTGTCTGTCACGCTGGAGGGCGACGTGGGTGGAGCCCTTCAGAAGTGTGGCTTGGGTCGCGATTTTAATCTTATTGAATATTATATTAATAAAGTAGAGGATAATTTTCAAACATAAATTATCGTGTATTATATTGAGCCTTATTAGCATCGCTTCTAAAAATGATATAAGGAATAAATAACAGTTTGAAATTATATCCTAATGGCGTTTATGACAATAGGGGACTCCTATGAGTTTAATTTTATTTTATTCCTTTATTCTGTTTAATATAGTGTAAATTTGTGTGAATTTATCACACATAAAGTCGTGCTCTATAATTTATTGCAGAATTATAGGACCGAAATTTGTTTACTAGAAAGTGATAATACAGACGGGGGCAGATTGAATTGGGGTTGTCTGTCACGCTGGAGGGCGACGTGGGTGGAGTCCTTCAGAGGTGTGGTCAGGGTCGCGATTTTAATCTGATTGAATATTATATTCAAAGATTAACAGGATGAAATTCGAACATAAATTATTGTATATTAAATTGAGCTTTTTAAGCATCACTTCTGAAAATGATATAAGTAGTTTGCAAACATAGATAAATAACCTTTAAGACCAAATTTTTTCTTGGTTGAATTTTTTTTATTGAATTATTCTGTTTTAAGGTGTGAAATTGTGTGTATTCATCACACATAAAAGCCTGCTCTATTCCTGAAAAAATATTGTTATTCAACATTTTCTATGTAATATAATATGCAGCATTATATGACCGAAATAAATGTCTTAGAAAGTGAAAATACAGACGGGGGCAGATTGAATTGGGGTTGTCTCTCACGCTGGAGGGCGACGTGGGTGGAGCCCTTCAGAGGTGTGGTCAGGGTCGCGATTTTATTCTGATTGAATATTATATTCAAAGATTAACAAAATGAAATTTAAACCCAAAATATTGCCTTTTAAAATAAGCTTTCCAAGCTAACTTCTGTAGAAGGTATAAGTATTTGAATATGGAGTTTAAAATAATATCTCAATGCCGGTTGACCACAGGGGACTTCAATGGGTTGAATTTTATTTTAATCAATTTTTTTGTTAATTAAGGGGTAAAATTATGTGTATTCATCACACATAACAGCTTGCTCTATTCCTGAAAAATATTGCTATTTAACATTTTCTATGTAATAATATGCAGTATTATAGGACTGAAATGTGTTTACTGGAAAGTGATAATACAGATGGGGGCAGATTGATTTGGGGTTGTCTGTCACGCTGGAGGGCGACGTGGGTGGAGCCCTTCAGAGGTGTGATCTGGGTCGCGATTTTAATCTGATTGAATTATATATTCAAAGATTAACAGGATGTATTTCGAAAAGAAATTATTGTATATTAAATAGAGCTTTTTAAGCATCATTTCTGGAAATGAAATAGGTAGTTTGCAAATATATATAAATAGCCTTTAAGACCATAAGGAATTTCACTTGGTTGAATTTCATTTTATTCAATTATTCTGTTTATTAAGGTGTAAAATTGTGTGTATTTATCACACATAATGGCGTGCTCTATTCCTGAAATTGTTTTTATTCAACATTCTCTATGTAATAATAAGCTGTATTATAGGACCGAAATAAATGTCTTGGAAAGTGATAATACAGACGGGGGCAGATTGAATTGGGGTTGTCTGTCACGCTGGAGGGCGACGTGGGTGAAGCCCTTCAGAGGTGTCGTCTGAGTCGCGATTTTAATCTAATTGAATATCAAATTCAAATATTTACAGGATGAAATTCAAACCCCTAGTTCTGTCTTTCAAATTGAGCTTTTTAAGCTAACTTCTGAAAAAGTACAAGTATTTGAATATGGAAATTTGCAATTATATCTCAATGGCGTTTAAGACCATAGGGGACTTCAATGGGTTGAATTTTATTTTATATAATTATTGGGTTCATTAAGGGGTAAAATTGTGTGTATTCATCACACATAAAGGCGTACTCTATTCTTGAAAAATATTGTTATTCAACATTTTCTATGTATTATTATGCAGTATTATAGAACTTAAATAAGTTTACTAGTAAGTGATATTACAGACGGGGGCAGATTGAATTGGAGTTGTATGTCACGCTGGAGGGCGACGTGGGTGGAGCTCTTCAGAGGTGTGGTCTGAGTCGCGATTTTAATCTAATTGAATATCATATTCAAATATTTACAGGATGAAATTCAAACCCCTAGTTCTGTCTTTCAAATTGAGCTTTTTAAGCTAACTTCTGAAAAAAGTTCAAATATTTGAATATGGAATTTTGCAATTATATCTCAATGGCGTTTAAGACCATAGGGGATTTCAATGGGTTGAATTCTATTTTATATAATTATTGGGTTTATTAAGGGGTAAATTTGTGTGTATTCATCACACATAAAGGCGTGCTCTATTCTTTAAAAATATTGTTATTCAACATTTTCTATGTATTAATATGCAGTATTATAAAACTGAAATAAGTTTACTAGTAAGTGATATTACAGACGGGGGCAGATTGAATTGGGGTTGTCTGTCACGCTGGAGGGCGACGTGGGTGGAGCCCTACAGAAGTGTGGCTTGGGTCGCGATTTTATTCTTATTGAATATTATATTAGAAAAGAAGAGGATGATTTTCAAACATAAATTATCGTGTATTATATTGAGCCTTTTTAGCATCGCTTCTAAAAATGATATAAGGATTTAAATAAGGAGTTTGAAATTATATCCTAATGGCGTTCAGGACAATAGGGAACTCCTATGAGTTTAATTTAATTTTATTCATTTATTCTGTTTAATATAGTGTAATTTTCTGTGTTTTTATCACACATAAAATTGTGCTCAATAAATGAAAATATTGTACTCAATATTTTCAATGTAATAATATTCAGTATTATATAAGACTGGAATAAGAAACTAGTAAGTGATATTACAGACAGGGACAGATTGAATCGGGGTTGTCTGTGACGCTGGAGGGCGACGTGGGTGAAGACCTTCATAGGTGTGGTCAGGGTCACGATTTAAATCTGATTGAATATTATAATAAAAAAGAACAGGATAAAATAAAAACCTAAATTATTGTATAATATATTGAGCTTTTTAAGCATCGCTTCTAAAAATGAATCAAGAATTTGAATAAGGAGTTTGCAATTATATCTTAATGGCGTTTATGGCCATAGGGGACTCCTATTGGTTAAATTTTATTTTATCCATTCATTCTGTTTATTACGGTGTAAAATTGTGTGTAGTTATCACACATAAGGCGTGCTCTATAAATGAAAAATATTGTACTTCAACATTTTCTATGTAATAATATGCCGTATTATAGGACCAAAATAAATTTCCTTCTGAAAAAATGATATGTAGATTTGAATGGAGCAATTTGCAACTATGATATAGCAATGGCGTTCAAGACCATAGTGGTCTTTGTTGGGTTTAATTTTAATTAATTTAAAATTTCTGTTTGATGAGGTGTAAAATTGTGTTTTATTTATCACTTGTGAAGGCATTCTCTACTTATATATATATAAGTATTGTAAATTTGCAAAATATTGTAAATCAACATTATCTATGTAACGATATGCAGTATTTTGGCTGACATAAATTTCCAAGAAAGTGATAATACTGCAGGGTCAGATTGAATTATGGTTGTTTGTCACGCTGAAGAAGAGACGTGGGCGGAGATCTTTAGAGATGTAGTCTGGGTCGGGTTGGTTTATCTAATTGATTAATATATTTCACTAAGAACAACCTGAAAATATTTTATAATCAATATATTGATAAGTACAATATGGATTATGAATTATAAAACAAGGTAATAAGTACTTTTGTCGTAAGAGGGTAACAGCCCTGTTACCAAAACGTCATTCACTATTTATTTATTTGGTTTAGTGTTATTACCTTATTTTATAATCAATACATTGTAAATAAATTAAACTTTTTTAGCATTATTAATTAAAATTAAATAGCGATATTTAAAAGGAATGTTTGTAATGATTGAATCAGAATAAAGTTTAGGACCTTAATGGTCTTTTCTGTGTCGAATTTTATTCTTATGAATTATTCTGTTCAATAAATTCAGAGTTTTTTTTTGTAAATCACTCATAAAATGTGTTTACTGTTCATAGAAAATTTGTAATTCAACATTTTCTATGTAATGATATATACTATTTCTGAACAAATGAATAATGTGGTGTCCAGAATGACAAAACATGATCGAACAAACAGAAATAAAGAAAAAACCTGGGTTCTTGGAGCTCTTAATCCCGGTGAATCAAAGCAAATAAATTACCTCAGTACACGGCGATGAAAAAATAAGGTAAGTTTGCTGCTATTATCCTATATATACATTTGTATTTCTAACCCATTTCTAGAGTATAAATCCCTATTTGAATATAAAAAAGTCTATTCACTTGGTCTATCAGAATGATTTTAACAAGTTACTGAGCTATCCAGAGGGAGAAGTTAATCTTTGCATACTAAATAAATATGAAGTGAGACAATAATTTATAAGAAGCTGAAAACTACTATAAGAGTCTCGAATAGTAATCTGTTACTAAATCAAAATATAAATTTTAGTTTTTATATGATTCAACTTATTTACAAACAATATCTTACCTTTCCTTTGAATACGATATCATATTTTATATTATTATGGGTTTATTTATCTATATATATATTTGTCTAATCATAATGAATTCTAGAAGATTCAATAGAGGTACAGGAAGATTAATCTTAGAAAACAGAGCGATAATATTAAGTGAACTTTACTTCCTAAATCGTCCAATACCTAAAACTAATGGAATTCTAGTGGTTCTATTTGTTGCACACCATACCTTTCAAACTTTATTTAAAATTTACCAAATTTTAAGAATGGGTTATTAATATTGCAATTTTGTTGAAATCTTCCATATTGCCAGAGTATAATTTTCTCTATTAGACATTGTTTTTTAATCCATTTTGCGTTGGACTTAGAGCTTTTATATAATCAAACTTGTTATGATTTAGGACGACTCCCATACACTATTAGTAATTCAATTTTCAGGTATAAACAATATACATTTTTACTAAAAGAATGACCCGGCTTTACCCGAGTCTTCCACTGAGTGCAATTTCCTTTATACTGAAAGTACATTAATAATAAATAGTAGAAACGTCATTGAATAGCAATAGAGAAGTAACACATAAACCATTGGGTAAAAGTGTGTGCTATGGAAAAATTGTTTTATATTAGTGTTTAGGTATTTAATTTAATTATTTTTTGCAATCCAATCAGTTGTTTCTAAATTAAGATGGGAGGCGACGAGGATGGATTCTTCAGAATTGTGGCCTGATTCGCGTCTTTATATTAATTTATTCTGATTTATGAGTTCTGAAATTGTGTGTATTTATCACTCATAAATTCCTGCTCTATTTAAGGAATATGTTGTAATTAAACATTTTCTGTGTAATAATATACAATATTGAGGGGACCGAAATAAGTTCCTTAAAACGTGATAATTATGTCGGTGAAAGATTGAATTGAGGTTGTCTGTCACTCTGGAAGGCGGGTTGGGTGAAGCTTTTAAGAAGTGTGGTCTGGGTCACAATTTTAATATAATCGAATATTATTTCCAAATTTTAACAGGATGAATTTTAAACCCAAAGTATTGTATATTAAATTGAGCTTTTTAAGCATTATTTCTGTAAATGATATGAGGATTTGAATGAGAAATTTGCAACTATATCGAAATAGCGTTAAAGATCATAGGGGTCCTTTCTGGGTTGAATTTTATTCAAATATTCTGTTTATTAGGTTGTTAAGTGTATATATTTATCACATATAAAGCCGTGATCTACATATGAAAAATATTATAATTCAACATTTTCAATATAATAATATGTAGTATTATAGGACCAAAATAAGTTTCATATAAAGTGATAATACAGATGAAGACAGATTGAATTGGTTTTGTATGTCACGTTTGAGGGGGACGTGGGTGGAGCCCTTCGGAGGTGTGGTCTGGGTCGCGATTTTAATCTAATTGAATATTATATTCAAAGATTAACAGGATGAAATTCAAACCCCTAGTATTGTCTTTTTAATTGAGCTTTTCAAACTAACTTCTAAAAAAGGTATAAGTATTTGAATATAAGGTTTGCAATTATATCTCAATGGGGTTTAAGCCCATAGGTTACTCCAATGGGTTTAATTTTATTTTATTAAATATTCGGTTTATTAAGGGGTAAAATTGTGGGCCGAAATAAGTTTACTAGAAAAGGATAATACAGACGGCGGCAGATTGAATTGGGGTTGACTTTCACGCTGGATGACGACGTTGGTGGAGCCCTTAGACATGTGGTCAGGGTCGCGATTTTAATCTAATTGAATATTATATACAAATATCAACAGGATGAAATTTAAACCGCAGTATTGTCTTTTAAATTGAGATTTTCAAGCAGTACTTCTTAAAAAAGTACAAGTATTTGATTATGGACTTTGTAATCTTATCTCAAATGGCCTTTATGACCATAGGGGACTTTGATGGGTTAAATTTTATTATATTCATTTATTCTATTTATTACGCGGTCAAATTGTGTGAATTCATCACACATAAAGTCGTTCTCTATAAATGAAAAATATAGTACTTCAATATTTTCTATGTAATAATATGCAGTATTATAGGACTGAAATAAGTTTACTAGTAAGTGATATTACAAATGGGGGCAGATTGAAATGGGGTTGTCTGTCACGCTGGAGGGCGATGTTGGTGGAGCCCTTGAGAGGTGTGGTCAGGGTCGCGATTTTAATCTGATTGAATATTATATTCAAAGATTAATAGGATAAATTCGAACATATATTATTGTATATTAAATTAAGCACTTTAAGCATCACTTCTGAAAATGATATAAGTAGTTTGCAAATATATATAAATAGCCTTTAAGACCAAAAGGATTTTTGCTTGGTTGAATTTTATTTAATTGTATTATTCTGTTTTTTAAGGTGTAAAATTATGTGTATTCATCGCACATAACAGCTTGCTCTACAGAGGGTGTTCACACTTATAGGAAACAAGTTTTATTTTAAAATATTAAAAATTAACACCATATCTGAAAATTTTCAAATGTTCTATTTGAAAGCCCTTTTGTTTTTTTACAGAACGGCACCAAATTTCCACGATAGCAGACACTTTCTGATCATGGTCATACTCAAAAGATCCCATTCTTCCTTTACCACTTTCCAGAGACCTTCAATTGTCCTAGGGTGTCTTTTTCCAAGTGCTCTTTTAAGGGATCCAAAAATGCAAAAATCCATCGGGGCTAAATCAGGAGATTATACAGGGGTTTTATTCTTTGGAATAGTGTCGATTCCTGTTTTTTGCTTTAGATCTTCCAAATAAGCTTGGGTTGAAGATGAGGTATGACTTGTGGCGTTATCATGGTGAAACCAGACTTTGTTGCTCTGTTTTCCATAGATAGAGGGAATATCATTTAAAATTATAGGTTCTAAAATGTTGTTTTGATAGTACCCGGAGTTTATTTTGGCATTTCTTTCAACTTTTCTTATTTTTAATTTTCCTTCATATGATATACCGCATGCCACCATAAATCCTTTGGGGTAACTTTCGGCACATTCCTACACCTGAATTGGCCTAGATTTGTCCACCCTTTTTTGATAGTATATAGCTCTTTTTCTGTCTCAATCGGTTAAATATACCCATGCTTCGTCATATGTAACAAGAAATTTCCATCTATCAACAGCCAAGAAATTTTCATAAAAATATCTGCTGATAGTGTGTCGCTGACGAATATGGCTCTGAAACAATTTGTGAATCGCATGTTTTTTGTAGCTTTTAGGCCTAAATCTTTATTTATTATTTTACTAGACGAATGGCCCGGGCAACGCCCGAGGTTTACCCGAGTGCGAATATATTTTAAAAACGTTGTCTTGGGTGGTCGCTATTGACAGGGTGGTCTGTATAGACAGGTGGATGTATCACACAGCTGATAACAGGGTTGTCTAGAGTAGTCGCTATAGACAGGGTGGTGGTCGCTATTGACAGGGTGGTCTGTATAGACAGGTGGATGTTTCACACAGCTGATAACAGGGTTGTCTAGAGTGGTCGCTATAGACAGGGTGGTGGTCGCTATTGACAGGGTGGTCTGTATAGACAGGTGGATGTATCAGCTGATAACAGGGTTGTCTAGAGTGGTCCCTATAGACAGGGTGGTCTGTATAGACAGGTGGATGTATCACACAGCTGATAACAGGGTTGTCTAGAGTGGTCGCTATAGACAGGGTGGTCTGTATAGACAGGTGGATGCATCACACAGCTGATAACAGGGTTGTCTAGAGTGGTCGCTATAGACAGGGTGGTGGTCGCTATTGACAGGGTGGTCTGTATAGACAGGTGGATGTATCACACAGCTGATAACAGGGTTGTCTAGAGTGGTCGCTATAGACAGGGTGGTGGTCGCTATTGACAGGGTGGTCTGTATAGACAGGTGTATGTATCACACAGCTGATAACAGGGTTGTCTAGAGTGGTCGCTATAGACAGGGTGGTCTGTATAGACAGGTGGATGTATCACACAGCTGATAACAGGGCTGTCTAGAGTGGTCGCTATAGACAGGGTGGTCTGTATAGACAGGTGGATGCATCACACAGCTCATAACAGGGTTGTCTAGAGTGGTCGCTATAGACAGGGTGGTCTGTGTAGACAGGTGGATGTATCACACAGCTGATAACAGGGTTGCCTAGAGTGTCCGCTATAGACAGGGTGGTCTGTGTAGACAGGTGGATGTATCACACAGCTGACAACAGGGTTGCCTAGAGTGGCTGCTATAGACAGGGTGGTCTGTATAGACAGGTGAATGTAACACACTGATGATAACAGGGTTGCCTAAAGTGACCGCTATAGACAGGGTGGTCTGTATAGACAGGTGGATGTATCACACAGCTGATAACAGGGTTGCCTAGAGTAGTCGCTATAGACAGGGTGGTGGTCGCTATTGACAGGGTGGTCTGTATAGACAGGTGGATGTTTCACACAGCTGATAACAGGGTTGTCTAGAGTGGTCGCTATAGACAGGGTGGTGGTCGCTATTGACAGGGTGGTCTGTATAGACAGGTGGATGTATCAGCTGATAACAGGGTTGTCTAGAGTGGTCCCTATAGACAGGGTGGTCTGTATAGACAGGTGGATGTATCACACAGCTGATAACAGGGTTGTCTAGAGTGGTCGCTATAGACAGGGTGGTCTGTATAGACAGGTGGATGCATCACACAGCTGATAACAGGGTTGTCTAGAGTGGTCGCTATAGACAGGGTGGTGGTCGCTATTGACAGGGTGGTCTGTATAGACAGGTGGATGTATCACACAGCTGATAACAGGGTTGTCTAGAGTGGTCGCTATAGACAGGGTGGTGGTCGCTATTGACAGGGTGGTCTGTATAGACAGGTGTATGTATCACACAGCTGATAACAGGGTTGTCTAGAGTGGTCGCTATAGACAGGGTGGTCTGTATAGACAGGTGGATGTATCACACAGCTGATAACAGGGCTGTCTAGAGTGGTCGCTATAGACAGGGTGGTCTGTATAGACAGGTGGATGCATCACACAGCTCATAACAGGGTTGTCTAGAGTGGTCGCTATAGACAGGGTGGTCTGTGTAGACAGGTGGATGTATCACACAGCTGATAACAGGGTTGCCTAGAGTGTCCGCTATAGACAGGGTGGTCTGTGTAGACAGGTGGATGTATCACACAGCTGACAACAGGGTTGCCTAGAGTGGCTGCTATAGACAGGGTGGTCTGTATAGACAGGTGAATGTAACACACTGATGATAACAGGGTTGCCTAAAGTGACCGCTATAGACAGGGTGGTCTGTATAGACAGGTGGATGTATCACACAGCTGATAACAGGGTTGCCTAGAGTGGCCGCTTTAGACAGGGTGGTCTGTGTAGACAGGTGGATGTATCACACAGCTGATAACAGGGTTGCCTAGAGTGTCCGCTATAGACAGGGTGGTCTGTGTAGACAGGTGGATGTATCACACAGCTGACAACAGGGTTGCCTAGAGTGGCTGCTATAGACAGGGTGGTCTGTATAGACAGGTGAATGTAACACACTGATGATAACAGGGTTGCCTAAAGTGACCGCTATAGACAGGGTGGTCTGTATAGACAGGTGGATGTAACACACTGCTGATAACAGGGTTGTCTAGAATGGCCGCTATAGACAGGTGTATGTATCACACAGCTGATAACAGGGTTGTCTAGAGGGGGGCGGGCAGGGAGGTCACGTGTTTGCTGGCAGCCAATGGGCGCGCATTCTATCCGTGAGCTTCAGACAAACAGACAAACAGACAGAATAAGGCAAATATATAAGTAGATATATTGTTGACACTGATGTTCCTATTAATTTGCCTATATCTCTTTGTGGCATAGGATTTTCTTTTGTAATATATTTTTTCACTTTTTTGACAGTTGCAGGAGTTCTCACAGATATAGGGTGATAATCTTTTGTCTATTTCTCTGTAGGTGCTTTGAATAAAAACTTGATATTTTTGTCGTGAATAATATTATAAATACCTTTTTTAGAAAAGTTGATATCATCTTGTTTGCATATTTTAATTATGTCCAAATAGGTAAGATTAGCTCTGGAAAGTGGTAAAGGAAGAATGGGATCTTTTAGGTATGACCATGATCAGAAAGTGTCTGCTATCGTGGAAAATCAGGTGCCGTTCTGTAAATAAACAAAAAGGCTTTCAAATAGAACATTTGAAAATTTTCAAACATGGTGTTAATTTTTTATATTTTATAATAAAAGTTGTTTCCTATAAGTGTGAACACCCTCTGTATTCCTGAAAAATATTGTTATTCAACATTTTCCATGTAATAATATGCAGTATTATTGGACCGAGATAAGTTTACTAGAAAGTGTTAATACAGACGGGCGCAGATTGAATTGGGGTTGTCTGTCACGCAGGAGGGCGACGTGGGTGGAGCCCTTCAATGGTGTGGTGTGGGTCGCGATTTTAATCTGAATGAATATTATATTCAAAGATTACCAGGAAGAAATTCAAACCAAATTTTTGTATATTAAATTGAGCTTTTAAGCATCACTTCTAAAAATGATAAAAGTAGTTTGCAAAGATATCTAAATAGCCTTTAAGATCATAAGGATCTTTACTTTGTTGAATATTATTTTATTCAATTATTCTGTTTATTAAGGTGTAAAATTGTATGTATTCATCACACATAATGGTGTGCTCAATTCCTGAAAGATTTTGTTATTCAACATTTTTTATGTAATAATAAGCAGTATTATAGGATCGAAATAAATGTCTTAGAAGGTGATAATACAGATGGTGACAATTGAATTGGGGTTGTCTGTCACGCTGGAGGGCGACGTGGGTGGAGCCCTTCAGAGTTGTGGTCAGGGTCGCGATTTTAATCTAATTGAATATTTTATTCAAATATTAACAGGATAAAATTTGAACCCCAGTATTGTCTTTTAAATTGAGCTTTTTAAGTAGTACTTCTAAAAATGATAAAAGTAGTTTGCAAAGATATATATATAGCCTTTAAGACAATAAGGATCTTTACTTGGTTGAAATTTATTTTATTCAATTATTCTGTTTATTAAGGTGTAAAAATGTGTGTATTCATCACACATAATGACGTGCTCTATTCCTGAATTTTTTTTAATTCAACATTCTCTATGTAATAATAAGCTGTATTATAGGACCGAAATAAATGCCTTAGAAAGTGAAAATACAGACGGGGACAGATTGAATTGGGGTTGTCTGTCACTCTGGAGGGCGACGTGGCTGGAGCCCTTCAGAGGTGTGGTCAGGGTCGCGATTTCATTCTGATTGAATATAATATTCAAAGAATAACAGGATGAAATTCAAACCCCTAGTATTTGATGTATATAATTGTTTATTTGTTTTGCATATTTTTATTTTAAAATTAATCTCATAATTTAATCTATGAAAATAAAAATATTGGACTGGTGACCAAAAACAAACTGTAAATATAGATAGCTTAATGTTGTTTAGTTTAGCATAATTGTTTTGTGAAGGATATTATTAAATGTAATGTCTAATTAATTTTGATCGTAATTGAATAAAATATATAAAATATAAAGGAGTTTTAAATACTAAGGACAAGCACGAAACAACTGGCGACGAGGAAAAGCGAATTTTGGAAAGAAAAAAGAAATTGATTTGTGAGAAGAAATTATACTTCAAATATGTCTTCAGGTATGTTTGAGAAATTTGATGAGAATTTAGAAAATCTGGAAAATTATATATATCGCTTAAAACAATTTATGTTAATTTCTAAAACAAAGGAAGATTATAAGACGCCATTTCTTATTTCAAGTATAGGCCCTAAATATTTTAGTATCTTGCGAAATTTAGTTTTTCCGGAGGAAGTTGCTCAAGTTCCTTTTGATGAATTATGTACGATCTTATTAAAACATTTTAATCCAAAAACTAATATAATATATGAAAGATTCATATTTCAGAAAATGGATCAAAAGTCTGGAGAAACTATTTCTAAATATATGATATGCCTAAAAGACCAAGCTCAAAGGTGTTATTTTGGAGATTTTTTACAAGAATCCCTACGTGACAGATTTGTTGCTGGCATCATTGATTCACCTACCCAAAAGAGACTCCTACAAGAAGAAAAAATAACTTTTGATGGTGCAGTGGACATAGCTCTGTCTGCGGAATCAGCGGATAATCAGCTACATAATATCAAAGGATCCGAAAATGCCCATCAGTCCCCACAGTATCTTCACGCCATTAATAATACCTGTAAACACTGCGGTAAGACTAACCATCTTCATTATAATTGTTTCTTTAAATCTGCTACTTGTAGAGTTTGTGGTAAATTAGGTCATATTTCCACAATATGTTATAAAAAAGACAGGTCTAACCATAATTTGCCCATAAATTCTAAAAATAATTTTAATAAATTTAAGTCGCACCCTAATTTAAATAATCCTTCAAATTCTCAAAATAGTTTGTCATTGTATAATATAAATTTACATCCTCCTTTGACTGAAACTGTGTATGTAAATGATATTGAACTTTTGGCTGAAATTGATACTGGAGCAGCCATTACTACTTTAACTAAATGTGTTTACTTTAAATATTTTTAAAATGTTGAATTAAACAAATGTGATACCATCTTAACAGGCTATAGTAATTCTAAAATACCTATTTTAGGCAAGGCTAAATTTAATATAAAATTTAGAAATGTTTCTAGCATCATTGTGTGAGATACTCATAACTGATTTAAATTGCTCTAAATTTATTTTGGGAAGAGATTTCCTTAGTTTTTTTATATTTCTTTCAATTATTTACATAAATTGGACTCTTTTAATGTTGATTCACTTATAAATGATTATGGATCCATTTTGAATACAAATCTGGCCCTATTAAAGGTATCAAATGCCATCTTGATGTGAAGGCTGACTTTATCCCAAAATTTTACAAATTCAGACAAGTTCCTTTTGCCTTAAAACAACTTGTGGAAAATGGAATTGATAAATTGGTTGATTTGAATATTTTGTCTCCTATATATATATAGATAGAAGTGATTGTGCTTCACCTCTTGTTTGTGTTGCAAAACCAGATGGCCAAATTAGACTTTGCGCTGATTTTAAAAAGAGTTTAAATCCTTACTTAGAGGATGTCAAATATCCTATCCCTAACATTGATTTAGTCTTGAGTAATTTTCAAGGAAAGAAATTATTTACTAAATTAGATTTGTCAAAGGGGCTTACCATCAAATTGAGATGGATGATATTTCAAAAAAGTATTTGGTTGTCTCCACTCACAAAGGTTTATATAAATATAATCGTTTGGCCTTTGGTATAAAGACTGCTTCTGAAATATTTCAGAAGACAATGGAATCCTTCTTCTCTGGAATCAATGATGTTTACATTTATTTTGATGACATTCTTATTGCATCAGAGGATTTGGAAAGCCATTTAGATATTCTTAAGAGAACACTTAATATTCTTAAAGAAAATAATTTTACGATAAACAAAAATAAGTGCTTGTTTGTTAAAAATGAGATTGAATATCTTGGACATAAAATTAATGAACTTGGTATATACCCCTTGAAAGACAAGCTAGCTTGCATAAAGAATTGTCCAGTTCCTAAGAATATAACTGAATTAAAAAGCTTCCTTGGAATTTTGTCATTTTATAGTAAATTTTTGCCAAATCTTTCAGATTTAGCATATCCTTTATACAACCTATTAAAAAAGAATGTGAGATGGTCTTGGAATGTTGAGACGGATGGATCTTTCAATTCTTGTAAAAATGCATTAGATGAGACCTCATGTTTATCGCATTATTCCCTAAATTTGCCTTTGATTCTTTCTTGTGATGCAAGTCAGGTGGCAATAGGAACAAACCTTTCACATTTGAAGGATGGGGAGGAAAGGCCTGTGTGTTTCATTTCCAGAACTTTAAATGTTCATGAAAGAAAATATTCTCAAGTTGAAAGAGAAGGACTTGCAATTGTTTTTGTAGTAAATAAATTAAAAAATTACCTTTTTGGTAGGAAATTCACCATTTATACTGATCACAAGCCCTTAATGACTATTTTTGGAGATAAAACAAATTTGCCTCCACTCATTGCAAATAGACTTCATAGATGGGCTCTAACTCTTTCAAATTTTAATTTTGAAATTAAGTATAAAAAAGGAAAGGATAATATCATTCCAGATTTCCTTTCTAGATTTCCAGAGTTTCAAAAGAATAGTTTGGAATATAATGATGGGAGTGGTGAAATTTTACTCTTAAATACCTCCATCATTGACCATGTTCTTGTGGCTCATGAAACACATTTAGACAGAACTTTATTCAAATTGTATGAAATTATTGTGACAGGGGAGTTACCCTCAAGTCCCAATGATGATCTCATTCCTTATTTGAAAGGATTGATGACTTCACCATTCTCCAAAAATGTATTTTCTTGGGAATAGAATGGTTATTCCAAAAATTCTACATGAAAAAGTACTTCAATTATTACATGAGAGCCATGCAGGGACTAATAAAATGAAAATGATGGCTCGTTCATCTATTTGGTGGCCTGGCATGGACTCTTCAATAGAAATAATTACAAAAAATTGTAGAACTTGTCTTTCTAATGAAAGTTTGCCTCATCAAAGGACTGAGAGTTGGCCTAAATACGCAGGACCATGGAGGAGGGTTCACATGGACTATTTCAATTTCAAAAATAGACTGTTTTTACTAGCAGTAGATTCATTCTCTTCATGGGTATAAGAGCTACAGACCCTTATGTTTGAACTCAAACATTTCTAAAATCTTTGAAAAAATTATTAACAATAAAATAATCAAACACTATGAAGAAAATAAGATGTTCAGTAATCGTCAACACGGATTTACAAAATCACGATCAACAATAACAGCGCTAACTGACATAGTCAAAACTGCTTTAGACCACAAAGCTAAGGAATTTACGGCCATTATAACAATCGACATCAGTGGAGCATTTGATAATGCATGGTGGCCAATGGTGCTAAAAAGAATCGATGAAGATAATGTAAATGCATCTATTGTTAAACTTTTCAAGTCATATTTTGATAATAGGAAAATAAGATACAGATACACATCAATTGAAGTTCAAAAAACACTAAGCAAAGGATGCCCGCAGGGAGGACCTATTTCCCCTACAATATGGAATATAATCATGAACGATTTACTATGCAAGTATACTGAGCCGAATAGTGAAATCATCGGATACGCAGATGATATTACGGTGATATGTTGGAATAAAAACCTAATAGAACTTGAAAATACAATAGGAAGCATAATGAGAAAAATAACAAATTGGTGTGAAAGCAGCAAATTAAGAATATCCAAGGAGAAAACGAAGGTTTTGCCTTTGTTCAATAATAAAAAATTTACAATAACTTTGAATAACAATACCATTATTCCGGTAGATAGGGTAAAAATTTTGGGAATAACCGTCAAAAACCACAGAAATAAGAATAAACTTGATTTTATGCCGCACATTGATGATACTATCACGAAAACAACCAGAGCAAGTGGATATCTATTAGGATTAACAAAGAAGGCCTGGGGTCTTGACAGCAAAAGGAGAATTGTACTGTACAAAACACTATTTAGAAATACAATAATATATGGATCTACGATATGGTACCAATTCATCCCAAAAAAAGCCAAAGACAAATTAAACTCGCTACAGTATAAAATTCTCAAACATGGTATACAAGCATACAATACAACATCGTCAAATTGTACGCATATCATTGCTAGAACTCCAAAGCTCACTCACTTCATTGAATCAAATATATTGAAAATAAATATAGATTACAACCGATTTGTCCCAGCAAAAATAGTCATAATTTCTAACTTTATAAACCAGAAACAGCAGGAATATTACGAAGCGACCAATGAAAATTTCAAAAGTTTCTTCAGTGGCCCAAAAATTCCTAATTTTATTAAACCTAACTTCTATAATGTGCAATTCCTCACTGGACATGGCGACTTCAATTCATACCTGTTTAAAATTGGCAAAGCTGAATCACCTGGATGCTCGTGTGGAGGCGAAGAACAGAACCCCAGACACTTATTAACTGACTGCCCGCTGACCGCTGATCTTAGGGAACTAAATCAACTTCCCATAAATTTGCAACATCTGGTCTCCACTAAGGACATATACCAAAGATTCAACAAATTTTGCAGAATGTATTTAGCTAGTTAAGTGATTACTAATGTAATCAATTTGCATACTGATATGTAAATATGTATATATCTTCTTAACTACTTTTCTTTTGTGTCTTTCATTTAAATGTTTATATTTCACGCGCAAATATCTGAATTGTGGATATAGCGTGTACTCTGCAATTGATAAATAAAATAAAAATGGGTTGAAGTTTCTGAAGTACCATCTACCAGTGCATATTTTTGTATAAATTTTATGAGAAATTGTATTGCTCGCTACGGATTTCCACAAGTAGTGGTTTCTGATAATGGTCCTCCTTTCTTTAGTAGTGACTTTGGTGATTTTTTGTCTAAGAATGGCATATCCCATGTGACATCTTCCCCATATCACCCAAAATCGAATGGACAGGCAGAAGTCTCTGTAAGAGAGGTAAAGAAATTGCTAAAAAAGCTATTATATGAAAACGAGCAGGAAGAACTAGATTTGGCTCTGTTCAGGGCTTTGTTCTTTATAAGGACAGATGTAAATATTAGAAAAGGGACATCACCTGCGGAACTGTTTCTTGGAAGAAAGATCAGATCAAGACTTTCTGTTTTGTCAAAAGAAGAAGTAAAAGTCTCCAAAGTCAATGGTCAATATGTTAACAGTAAATTTAAAGTGGATGAGACTGTGAAATTTAGGTGGATTACTAATGGTCATCCCTCTTGGTATACAGGAAAGATAATTAAAATACTAGGAAGGAATGTTTATTTAATAAGACAAGTTGACAGTAAAAAAAAAGTTCATCAAAACTACATTAAAAAATTGTTGCCTGGTAAATCACATCCCGCTAATATGAGTGATGCTGAATGTGTGCCAACTCCAATCTCAAAGGAGAAAAGTGTTACAACCCCCAGGTATCCTCAGCGGGAGCGCAGATGTCCGCAGAGATATGGAGAGTAAATAAATAAATGAGGGGCCAAGCATAAGAAGGGGGAATTGATATATATAATTGTTTATTTGTTTTGCATATTTTTATTTAAAAATTAATCTCATAATTTAATCTATGAAAATAAAAATATTGGACTGGTGACCAAAAACAAACTGTAAATATAGATAGCTTAATGTTGTTTAGTTTAGAATAATTGTTTTGTGAAGGATATTATTAAATGTAATGTCTTATTAATTTTGATCGTAATTGAATAAAATATATAAAATATAAAGGAGTTTTAAATACAAAGGACAAGCACGAAACAGTATTGTCTTTTAAATTGACCTTTTCAAGCTAACTTCTGTAGAATGTATAAATATTTGAATATGGAGTTTGAAATTATATCTCAATGCCGTTTAAGACCATAGGGGACTTCAATAGGTTATATTTTATTTTATTCAATTATTCTGTTTATTAAGGGGTAAAATTATGTGTATTCATCACGCATAACAGCTTACTCTATTCCTGAAAAATATTGTTATTCAACATTTTCTATGTAATAATATTCAGTATTATAGGACCGAAATATGTTTACTAGAAAGTGATAATACAGATGGGGGCAGATTGAATTGGGGTTGTCTGTCACGTTGAAGGGCTACGTGGGTGGAGTCCTTCAGAGGTGTGGTCAGGGTCGAGATTTTAATCTAATTGAATATTATATTCAAAGATTAACAGGATGAAATTCGAACATAAATTATTGTATATTAAATTGAGCTTTCTAAGCATCACTTCTGAAAATGATATAAATAGTTTGCAAATATATATAAATAACCTTTAAGACCATAAGGAATTTTGCTTGGTTGAATTTTATTTTATTGAAATATTCTGTTTTTTAAGGTGTAAAATTGTGTGTATTCATCACAAATAAAAGCCTGCTCAATTCCTGAAAAATATTGTTTTTAAACATTTTCTATGTAATAATATGCTGTATTATATGAACAAAATAAATGTCTTAGAAAGTGAAAATACAGGCGGGGGCAGATTGAATTGGGGTTGTCTGTCACGCTGGAGGGCGACGTGGGAGGAGCCCTTCAAAGGTGTGGTCAGGGTCGCGATTTTATTCTGATTGAATATTATATTCAAAGATTAACAGGATGAAATTTAAACCCAAAGTATTGTCTTTTAAATAGGGCTTTTCAAGCTAAGTTCTGTAGAATGTATAAGTATTTGAATATGGAGTTTGAAATTATATCTCAATATGCCGTTTAAGACCATAGGGGACTTCAATGGGTTGAATTTTATTTTATTCAATTATTTTGTTTATTAAGGGATAAATTTATGTGTATTCATCACACATAACAGCTTGCTCTATTCCTGAAAAATGTTATTCAACATTTTCTATGAAATAATATGCAGTATTATAGGACCGAAATAAGTTTACTAGAAAGTGATAATACAGACGGCGCAGATTGAATTGGAGTTGTCTGTCACGCTGGAGGGCGACGTGGGTGGAGTCCTTCAGAGGTGTGGTCTGGGTCGCGAATTTAATCTAAATGAATAATATATTCAAAAAGAACAGGATAAAATACAAACCTAAATTATTGTATATTATATTAAGCTTATTAAACATCGTTTCTAAAAATGATATAAGGATTTGAATAAGGAGTTTTCAATTATATCTTTATGGCGTTTTTGACCATAGGGGACTCCTATGGGTTAAAGGCGTGCTCTATAAATGAAAATTTTTGTGCTTCAATATTTTCTATGTAATTATATGCAGTATTATAAGACCGAAATATGTTTACTAGAAAGTGAAAATACAGACGGGGACAGATTAAATTGGGGTTGTCTGTCACGCTGGAGGGCGACGTGGGTGGAGCCCATCAGAGCTGTTGTCAGGGTCTCGATTTCATTCTGATTGAATATTATATTCAAAGCTTAACAGGATTGAATTCAAACACCTAGTATTGTCTTTTAAATTGAGCTTTTCAAGTTAACTTCTGTTAAAGCTATAAAGATTTGAATATGGAGTTTGTAATTATATCTCAATGCCGTTTAAGACCATAGGGGACTTCAATGTGTTGAATTTTATTATATTCAATAATTCTGTTCATTAAGGGGTACAATTATGTGTATTCATCACACATAACAGTTTGCTCTTTTTCTGAAAAATATTGTCATTCAACATTTTCTATGTAATAATATGCGTATTATATAGGAGCTAAATATGTTTACTAGAAAGTGATAATACAGACGGGGGCAGATTGAATTTGGGGTTGTCTGTCACGCTGGAGGGCGACGTGGGTGGAGCCCTTTAGAGGTCTGGTCTGGGTCGCGATTTTAATCTGAATGAATATTATATTCAAAGATTAACAGGAAGAAATTCAAACCAAAATATTTGTATATCAAATTGAGCTTTTTAAGCATCACTTCTAAAAATGATAAAAGTAGTTTGCAAAGATATCTAAATAGCCTTTAAGACCATAAGGATCTTTACTTGGTTGAATTTTATTTTATTCAATTATTCTGTTTATTAAGGTGTAAAATTGTATGTATTCATCACACATAACAGCTTACTCTATTCCTGAAAAATATTGTTATTCAACATTTTCTATGTAAAAATATTCAGTATTATAGGACCGAAAAATGTTTACTAGAAAGTGATAATACAGATGGGGGCAGATTGAATTGGGGTTGTCTGTCACGTTGAAGGGCTACGTGGGTGGAATCCTCTAGAGGTGTGGTCAGGGTTGCGATTTTAATCTAATTGAATATTATATTCAAAGATTAACAGGATGAAATTCGATCATAAATTATTGTATATTAAATTGAGCTTTCTAAGCATCACTTCTGAAAATGATATAAATTGTTTGCAAATATATATAAATAACCTTTAAGACCATAGGGAATTTTGCTTGGTTGAATTTTATTTTATTGAAATATTCTGTTTTTTAAGGTGTAAAATTGTGTGTATTCATCACACATAAAAGCCTGCTCTATTCCTGAAAAATATTGTTTTTCAACATTTTCTATGTAATAATATGCTGTATTATATGAACAAAATAAATGTCTTAGAAAGTGAAAATACAGGCGGGGGCAGATTGAATCGGGGTTGTCTGTCACGGTGAAGGGCGACGTGGGTGGAAACCTTCAGAGGTGTGGTCAGGTGTCGCGATTTTATTCTGATTGAATATTATATTCATAGATTAACAGGATGAAATTCGAACATAAATTATTGTATATTAAATTGACTTTTTAAGCATCACTTCTGAAAATGATATAAATAGTTTGCAAATATATATAAATAATCTTTAAGACCATAAGGATTTTTGCTTTGTTGAAATTTATTTTATTAAATCATTCTGTTTTTTAAGGTGTAAAATTGTGTGTATTCATCCAACACATAAAGGCCTGCTCTATTCCTGAAAAATGTTGTTTTTCAACATTTTCTATGTAATAATATGCAGTATTATGAGACCGAAATATGTTTACTAGAATGTGAAAATACAGACGGGGACAGATTGAATTGGGGTTGTCTGTCACGCTGGAGAGCGACGTGGGTGGAACCCATCAAAGCTGTGGTCAGGGTCGCGATTTCATTCTGATTGAATAATATATTCAAAGATTAACAGGATGAAATTCAAACCCCTACTATTGTCTTTTAAATTAAGCTTTTCAAGCTAACTTCTGTAGAAGGCATAAGTATTTGAATATGGAGTTTGAAATTATATCTCAATATGCCGTTTAAGACCATAGGGGACTTCAATAGGTTAAATTTTATTTTATTCAATTATTCTGTTTATTAAAGGGTAAGATTTTGTGTATTCATCACACATAACAGCTTGCTCTATTCCTGAAAAATTTTGTAATTCAACATTTCTATGTACTAATATGCAGTTTTATAGGACTGAAATATGTTTACTAGAAAGTGATAATACAGACGGGGGCAGATTGAATTGGGGTTGTCTTTCACGCTGAAGGGCTACGTGGGTGGAGTCCTTCAGAGGTGTGGTCAGGGTCGCGATTTTAATCTGATTGAATATTATATTCAAAGATTAACAGGATGAAATTCGAACATAAATTATTGTATATTAAATTGAGCTTTTTAAGCATCACTTCTAATAATGATATAAATAGTTTACAAATATATATAAATAATCTTTAAGACCTTAAAAATGTTTGCTTTGTTAAATTTTATTTTATTGAATTATTCTGTTTTTAAGGTGTAAAATTGTGTGTATTCATCCAACACATAAAAGCCTGCTTTCTTCCTGAAAAATATTGTTTTTCAACATTTTCTATGTAATAATATGCAGTATTATGAGACCGAAATATGTTTACTAGAAAGTGAAAATACAAACGGGGACAGATTGAATTGGGGTTGTCTGTCACGCTGGAGAGCGCCGTGGGTGGAGCCCATCAGAGCTGTGGTCAGGTTCGCGATTTCATTCTGATTGAATATTATATTCAAAGCTTAACAGGATGAAATTCAAACCCCTAGTATTGTCTTTTAAATTGAGCTTTTCAAGTTAACTTCTGTTAAAGCTATAAAGATTTGAATATGGAGTTTGAAATTATATCTCAATGCCGTTTAAGACCATAGGGGGCTTCAATGTGTTGAATTTTATTATATTCAATAATTCAGTTCATTAAGGGGTACAATTATGTGTATTCATCACACATAACAGTTTGCTCTTTTTCTGAAAAACATTGTCATTCAACATTTTCTATGTAATAATATGCAATATTATATAGGACCTAAATATGTTTACTAGAAAGTGATAATACAGACGGGGGCAAATTGAATTTGGGGTTGTCTGTCACGCTGGAGGGCGACATGGGTGGAGCCCTTCAGAGGTGTGGTCTGGGTCGCGATTTCAATCTGAAGGAATATTATATTCAAAGATTAACAGGAAGAAATTCAAACCAAAATTTTTGTATATCAAATTGAGCTTTTTAAGCATCACTTCTAAAAATGATAAAAGTAATTTGCAAAGATATCTAAATAGCCTTTAAGTCCATAAGGATCTTTACTTGGTTGAATTTTATTTTATTCAATTATTCTGTTTATTAAGGTGTAAAATTGTATGTATTTATCACACATAATGGGGTGCTCAATTCCTGGAATATTTTGTTATTCAACATTTTCTATGTAATAATAAGCAGTAATATAGGACCGAAATAAATGTCTTAGAAGGTGATAATACAGATGGTGACATTGAATTGGGGTTGTCTGTCACGCTGGAGGGCTACGTGGGTGGAGCCCTTCAGAGTTGTGGTCAGGGTCGCGATTTTAATCTAATTAAATATTTTATTCAAATATTAACAGGATGAATTTTAAACCCCAGTATTGTCTTTTAAATTGAGCTTTTTAAGAAGTACTTCCAAAAATGATAAAGGTAGTTTGCAAAGATATCTAAATAGCCTTTAAGACAATAAGGATCTTTGTTTGGTTGAAATTTATTTTATTCAATTATTCTGTTTATTAAGGAGTAAAATATTGTGTGTATTCATCACACATAATGGCGTGTTCTATTCCTGAAATGTTTTTATTCAACATTCTCTATGTAATAATAAGCTGTATTATAGGACCAAAATAAATGTCTTAGAAAGTGAAAATACAGACGGGGACAGATTGAATTGAGGTTGTCTGTCACGCTGGAGGGCGACGTGGGTGGAGCCCTTCAGAGGTGTGGTCAGGGTCGCGATTTAATTCGGATTGAATATTATATTCAAAGAGTAACAGGATGAAATTCAAACCCCTAGTATTGTCTTTTAAATTGACCTTTTCAAGCTAACTTCTGTAGAATGTATAAGTATTTGAATATGGAGTTTGAAATTATATCTCAATATGCCGTTTAAGACCATAGGGGACTTCAATAGGTTAAATTTTATTTTATTCAATTATTCTGTTTATTAAGGGATAAAATTATGTGTATTCATCACACATAACAGCTTACTCTATTCCTGAAAAATATTGTTATTCAACATTTTCTATGTAATAATATTCAGTATTATAGGACCGAAATATGTTTACTAGAAAGTGATAATACAGATGGGGGCAGATTGAATTGGGGTTGTCTGTCAGGCTGAAGGGCTACGTGGGTGGAGTCCTTCAGAGGTGTGGTCAGGGTCGCGATTTTAATCTAATTGAATATTATATTCGAAGATTAACAGGATGAAATTCAAACATAAATTATTGTATATTAAATTGAGCTTTCTAAGCATCACTTCTGAAAATGATATAAATAGTTTGCAAATATATATAAATAACCTTTAAGACCATAAGGAATTTTGCTTGGTTGAATTTTATTTTATTGAAATATTCTGTTTTTTTAAGGTGTAAAATTGTGTGTATTCATCACACATAAAAGCCTGCTCTATTCTTGAAAAATATTGTTTTTCAACATTTTCTATGTAATAATATGCTGTATTATATGAACAAAATAAATGTCTTAGAAAGTGAAAATACAGGCGGGGGCAGATAGAATTGGGGTTGTCTGTCACGCTGGAGGGCGACGTGGGTGGAGCCCATCAGAGCTGTTGTCAGGGTCTCGATTTCATTCTGATTGAATATTATATTCAAAGCTTAACAGGTTTGAATTCAAACACCTAGTATTGTCTTTTAAATTGAGCTTTTCAAGTTAACTTCTGTTAAAGCTATAAAGATTTGAATATGGAGTTTGTAATTATATCTCAATGCCGTTTAAGACCATAAGGATCTTTACTTGGTTGAATTTTATTTTATTCAATTATTCTGTTTATTAAGGTGTAAAATTGTATGTATTCATCACACATAACAGCTTACTCTATTCCTGAAAAATATTGTTATTCAACATTTTCTATGTAAAAATATTCAGTATTATAGGACCGAAATATGTTTACTAGAAAGTGATAATACAGATGGGGGCAGATTGAATTGGGGTTGTCTGTCACGTTGAAGGGCTACGTGGGTGGAGTCCTCTAGAGGTGTGGTCAGGGTTGCGATTTTAATCTAATTGAATATTATATTCAAAGATTAACAGGATGAAATTCGATCATAAATTATTGTATATTAAATTGAGCTTTCTAAGCATCACTTCTGAAAATCATATAAATTGTTTGCAAATATATATAAATAACCTTTAAGACCATAGGGAATTTTGCTTGGTTGAATTTTATTTTATTGAAATATTCTGTTTTTTAAGGTGTAAAATTGTGTGTATTCATCACACATAAAAGCCTGCTCTATTCCTGAAAAATATTGTTTTTCAACATTTTCTATGTAATAATATGCTGTATTATATGAACAAAATAAATGTCTTAGAAAGTGAAAATACAGGCGGGGGCAGATTTAATCGGGGTTGTCTGTCACGGTGAAGGGCGACGTGGGTGGAAACCTTCAGAGGTGTGGTCAGGTGTCGCGATTTTATTCTGATTGAATATTATATTCATAGATTAACAGGATGAAATTCGAACATAAATTATTGTATATTAAATTGACTTTTTAAGCATCACTTCTGAAAATGATATAAATAGTTTGCAAATATATATAAATAATCTTTAAGACCATAAGGATATTTGCTTTGTTGAATTTTATTTTATTAAATCATTCTGTTTTTTAAGGTGTAAAATTGTGTGTATTCATCCAACACATAAAGGCCTGCTCTATTCCTGAAAAATGTTGTTTTTCAACATTTTCTATGTAATAATATGCAGTATTATGAGACCGAAATATGTTTACTAGAATGTGAAAATACAGACGGGGACAGATTGAATTGGGGTTGTCTGTCACGCTGGAGAGCGACGTGGGTGGAACCCATCAAAGCTGTGGTCAGGGTCGCGATTTCATTCTGATTGAATAATATATTCAAAGATTAACAGGATGAAATTCAAACCCCCACTATTGTCTTTTAAATTAAGCTTTTCAAGCTAACTTCTGTAGAAGGCATAAGTATTTGAATATGGAGTTTGAAATTATATCTCAATATGCCGTTTAAGACCATAGGGGACTTCAATAGGTTAAATTTTATTTTATTCAATTATTCTGTTTATTAAAGGGTAAGATTTTGTGTATTCATCACACATAACAGCTTACTCTATTCCTGAAAAATTTTGTAATTCAACATTTCTATGTACTAATATGCAGTTTTATAGGACTGAAATATGTTTACTAGAAAGTGATAATACAGACGGGGGCAGATTGAATTGGGGTTGTCTTTCACGCTGAAGGGCTACGTGGGTGGAGTCCTTCAGAGGTGTGGTCAGGGTCCCGATTTTAATCTGATTGAATATTATATTCAAAGATTAACAGGATTAAATTCGAAAATTAATTATTGTATATCAAATTGAGCTTTTTAAGCATCACTTCTAATAATGATATAAATAATTTACAAATATATATAAATAATCTTTAAGACCTTAAAAATGTTTACTTTGTTAAATTTTATTTTATTGAATTATTCTGTTTTTAAGGTGCAAAATTGTGTGTATTCATCCAACACATAAAAGCCTGCTTTATTCCTGAAAAATATTGTTTTTCAACATTTTCTATGTAATAATATGCAGTATTATGAGACCGAAATATGTTTACTAGAAAGTGAAAATACAAACGGGGACAGATTGAATTGGGGTTGTCTGTCACGCTCGAGAGCGACGTGGGTGGAGCCCATCAGAGCTGTGGTCAGGTTCGCGATTTCATTCTGATTGAATATTATATTCAAAGCTTAACAGGATGAAATTCAAACCCCTAGTATTGTCTTTTAAATTGAGCTTTTCAAGTTAACTTCTGTTAAAGCTATAAAGATTTGAATATGGAGTTTGAAATTATATCTCAATGCCGTTTAAGACCATAGGGGGCTTCAATGTGTTGAATTTTATTATATTCAATAATTCAGTTCATTAAGGGGTACAATTATGTGTATTCATCACACATAACAGTTTGCTCTTTTTCTGAAAAACATTGTCATTCAACATTTTCTATGTAATAATATGCAATATTATATAGGACCTAAATATGTTTACTAGAAAGTGATAATACAGACGGGGGCAAATTGAATTTGGGGTTGTCTGTCACGCTGGAGGGCGACATGGGTGGAGCCCTTCAGAGGTGTGGTCTGGGTCGCGATTTCAATCTGAATGAATATTATATTCAAAGATTAACAGGAAGAAATTCAAACCAAAATTTTTGTATATCAAATTGAGCTTTTTAAGCATCACTTCTAAAAATGATAAAAGTAATTTGCAAAGATATCTAAATAGCCTTTAAGTCCATAAGGATCTTTACTTGGTTGAATTTTATTTTATTCAATTATTCTGTTTATTAAGGTGTAAAATTGTATGTATTTATCACACATAATGGGGTGCTCAATTCCTGGAATATTTTGTTATTCAACATTTTCTATGTAATAATAAGCAGTAATATAGGACCGAAATAAATGTCTTAGAAGGTGATAATACAGATGGTGACATTGAATTGGGGTTGTCTGTCACGCTGGAGGGCTACGTGGGTGGAGCCCTTCAGAGTTGTGGTCAGGGTCGCGATTTTAATCTAATTAAATATTTTATTCAAATATTAACAGGATGAATTTTAAACCCCAGTATTGTCTTTTAAATTGAGCTTTTTAAGAAGTACTTCCAAAAATGATAAAGGTAGCTTGCAAAGATATCTAAATAGCCTTTAAGACAATAAGGATCTTTGTTTGGTTGAAATTTATTTTATTCAATTATTCTGTTTATTAAGGAGTAAAATATTGTGTGTATTCATCACAAATAATGGCGTGTTCTATTCCTGAAATTTTTTTATTCAACATTCTCTATGTAATAATAAGCTGTATTATAGGACCAAAATAAATGTCTTAGAAAGTGAAAATACAGACGGGGACAGATTGAATTGAGGTTGTCTGTCACGCTGGAGGGCGACGTGGGTGGAGCCCTTCAGAGGTGTGGTCAGGGTCGCGATTTAATTCGGATTGAATATTATATTCAAAGAGTAACAGGATGAAATTCAAACCCCTAGTATTGTCTTTTAAATTGACCTTTTCAAGCTAACTTCTGTAGAATGTATAAGTATTTGAATATGGAGTTTGAAATTATATCTCAATATGCCGTTTAAGACCATAGGGGACTTCAATAGGTTATATTTTATTTTATTCAATTATTCTGTTTATTAAGGGATAAAATTATGTGTATTCATCACACATAACAGCTTACTCTATATCTGAAAAATATTGTTATTCAACATTTTCTATGTAATAATATTCAGTATTATAGGACCGAAATATGTTTACTAGAAAGTGATAATACAGATGGGGGCAGATTGAATTGGGGTTGTCTGTCAGGCTGAAGGGCTACGTGGGTGGAGTCCTTCAGAGGTGTGGTCAGGGTCGCGATTTTAATCTAATTGAATATTATATTCGAAGATTAACAGGATGAAATTCAAACATAAATTATTGTATATTAAATTGAGCTTTCTAAGCATCACTTCTGAAAATGATATAAATAGTTTGCAAATATATATAAATAACCTTTAAGACCATAAGGAATTTTGCTTGGTTGAATTTTATTTTATTGAAATATTCTGTTTTTTTAAGGTGTAAAATTGTGTGTATTCATCACACATAAAAGCCTGCTCTATTCCTGAAAAATATTGTTTTTCAACATTTTCTATGTAATAATATGCTGTATTATATGAACAAAATAAATGTCTTAGAAAGTGAAAATACAGGCGGGGGCAGATTGAATTGGGGTTGTCTGTCACGCTGGAGGGCGACGTGGGTGGAACCCTTCAGAGGTGTGGTCAGGGTCGCGATTTTATTCTGATTGAATATTATATTCAAAGATTAACAGGATGAAATTTAAACCAAAAGTATTGTCTTTTAAATTGAGCTTTTCAAGCTAGCTTCTGTAGAAGGTATAAATATTTGAATATGAAGTTTGAAATTATATCTCAATTCCGTTTAAGACCATAGGGGACTTCAATGGGTTAAATTTTATTTTATTCAATTATTTTGTTTATTAAGGGGTAAAATTATGTGTATTCATCACAAATAACAGCTTGCTCTATTCCTGAAAAATGTTGTTATTCAACATTTTCTATGTAATAATATGCAGTATTATAAGACCTAAATAAGTTTACTAGAAAGTGATAATACAGACGGGACAGATTGAATTGTCGCGATTGTTAATAGATATAATATGTTAATAAATAGTTGCGATTTTAATCTAATTGAATATCATAATCAAATATTTACGGGATGAAATTCAAACCCCTAGTTCTGTCTTTCAAATTGAGCTTTTTAAGCAAACTTCTGAAAAACGCACAAGTATTTGAATATGGAATTTTGCAATTATATCTCAATGGCGTTTAAAACCAAAGGGGACTTCAATGGGTTGAATTTTATTTTATATATTTATTGGGTTTTTAAAGGGGTAAAATTGTGTGTTTTCATCACACATAAAGGCGTGATCTATAAATGAAAATGTTTGTGCTTCAATATTTTCTATGTAATAATATGCAGTATTATAGGACCGAAATAAGTTTACTTGTATGTGATATTACAGACGGCGGCAGATTGAATTGGGATTGTCTGTCACGCTGAAGGGCGACGTGGGTGGAGCCCTTCAGAGGTGTGGTCAGGGTCGCGATTTCATTCTGATTGAATATTATATTCAAAGATTAACAGGATGAAATTTAAACCCAAAGTATTGTCTTTTAAATAGGGCTTTTCAAGCTAAGTTCTGTAGAATGTATAAGTATTTGAATATGGAGTTTGAAATTATATATCTCAAAGCCATTAAAGACCATAGGGGACTTCAATGGGTTGAATTTTATTTTATTCAATTATTTTGTTTATTAAGGGGTAAAATTATGTGTTTTCATCACACATAACAGCTTGCTCTATTCCTGAAAAAGTTGTCATTCAACATTTTCTATGTAATAATATGCAGTATTATAGGACCGAAATAAGTTTACTAGAAAATGATAATACAGACGGGGCAGATTGAATTGGGGTTGTCTGTCACGCTGGAGGGCGACGTGGATGGAGCCCTTTAGAGGTGTGGTCTGGGTCGCGATTTTAATCTAATTGAATATTATATTAAAAAAGAACAGGATAAATTTCAAACCTAAATTATTGTATATTATATTGAACTTTTAAAGCGTCACACCTAAAAATGATATAAGGATTTGAATAAGGAGTTTGCAATTATATCTTAAAGGCGTTTATGACCATAGGGGACTCCTATGGGTTAAAATTTATTTTATCCATTTATTCTGTTTATTACGGTGTAAAATTGTGTGTATTTATAACACTTAAAGGCGTGCTCTATAAATGAAAAATATTGTGCTTCAATATTTTCTATGTAATAATAGGCAGTATTATAGGACCGAAATAAGTTTACTAGTATGTCATATTACAGACGGGGGCAGATTAAATTGGGGTTGTCTGTCACGCTGGAGGGCGACGTAGGTGGAGCCCTTCAGAGGTGTGGTTAGGGTCGCGATTTTTAACTGATTGAATATTATAATAAAAGATTAACAAGAAGAAATTCAAACCTAAATTTTTGTATATCAAATTGAGTTTTTTGAGCATCACTTCTGAAACTGATAAAAGTAGTTTGCAGAGATATCTAAAGAGCCTTTAAGACCATAAGAATTTTTACTTGGTTGAATTTTATTTTATTCAATTATTCTGTTTAATAAGGTGTAAATTTGTGTGTATTCATAACACATAATGGCGTGCTCTATTCCTGAATTTTTTTTATTCAACATTTTCTATGTATAATAAGCTGTATTATAGGACCGAAATAAATGACTTAGAAAGTGAAAATACAGATGGGGGCAGATTGAATTGGTGTTGTCTGTCACGCTGGAGGGCGACGTGGGTGGAGCCCTTCAGAGATGTGGTCTGAGTTGCGATTTTAATCTAATTGAATATCATATTCAAATATTTACAGGATGAAATTCAAACCCCTAGTTCTGTCTTTCAAATTGAGCTTTTTAAGCAAACTTCTGAAAAACGTACAAGTATTTGAATATGGAATTTTGCAATTATATCTCAATGGCGTTTAAAACCATAGGGGACTTCAATGGGTTGAATTTTATTTTATATATTTATTGGGTTTTTCGAAGGGTAAAATTGTGTGTATTCATCACACATAAAGGCGTGCTCTATTCCTGAAAAATATTATTATTCAACATTTTCTATGTAATAATATGCAGTATTATAAAACTGAAATAAGTTTACTAGTAAGTGATATTACAGACGGGGGCGGATTGAATTGGTGTTGTCTGTCACGCTGGAGGGCGACGTGGGTGGAGCCCTTCAGAAGTGTGGCTTGGGTCGCGATTTTAATCTTATTGAATATTATATTAAAAAAGAAGAGGATAATTTTCAAACATAAATTATCATGTATTATATTGAGCTTTTTTAGCATCGCTTCTAAAAATGATATAAGGAATAAATAAGGAGTTTGAAATTATATCCTAATGGCGTTTATGATAATAGGGGACTCCTCTGAGTTTAATTTTATTTTATTACTTTATTATGTTTAATATAGTGTAAATTTGTGTGTATTTATCACACATAAAGTCGTGCTTCATAAATGAAAATATTGTACTCAATATTTTCAATGTAATAATATGCAGTATTATAGGACTGAAATAAGAAAATAGTAAGTGATATTACAGACGGGGACAGATTGAATCGGGGTTGTCTGTCACGCTGGAGGGCGACGTTGGTGGAGCCCTTCAGAGGTGTGGTCAGGGTCGCGATTTAAATCTGATTGAATATTATACTCAAAAATTAACAGGTTAAAATTCAAACCTAAATTATTGTATATTAAATTGAGCTTTTTAAGCATCACTTCTGAAAATGATATAAGTAATTTGCAAAGATATCTAAATAGCCTTTAAGACCATAAGGATTTTTGCTTTTTTGAATTTTAATTTATTGAATTATTCTGTTATTTAAGGATCAAAATTGTGTGTATTCATCACATATAATCGCGTGCTCTATTCCTGAAAAATATTCTTATTCAACATTTTCTATGTAATAATATGCAGTATTATAAGCCCGAAAATATGTGTTAGAAAGTGAAAATACAGACGGTGGTAGATTGAATTGGGGTTGTCTGTCACGCTGGAGGGCGACGTGGGTGGAGCCCTTCAGAGGTGTGGTCAGGGTCGCGATTTTATTCTGATTGAATATTTTATTCATATATTAACAGGATGAAATTCGAACCCAAAATATTGTCTTTTAAATTGTGCTTTTTAAGCAGTACTTCTGAAAAAAGTATAAGTATTTGAATATGGACTTTGCAATTATATCTCAATGGCGTTTATGACCATTGGGGACTTCGATGGAATATATTTTTTTATCCATTTATTCTGTTTATTACGGTGTAAAATTGTTTTTATTTTTCACACATAAAAGCGTGCTCTATAAATGAAATGTTTTGTACTTCAACATTTTCTATGTAATAATATGCAGTATTATAGGACCGAAATATGTTTACTAGAAAGTGATAATACAGACGGGGGCAGATTGAATTGGGGTTGTCTGTCACGCTGGAGGGCGACGTGGGTGGAGCCCTTCAGAGGTGTGGTCTGAGTCGCGATTTTAATCTAATTGAATATTATATTAAAAAAGAACAGGATAAAATTCAAACCTAAATTATTGTATATTATATTGAGCTTTTTAAGCATCGCTTCTAAAAATGATACAATAATTTGAATAAGGAATTTGCAATTATATCTTAATGACGTTTATGGCCATAGGGGACTTCTATGGGTTATATTTTATTTTATCCATTCATTCTGTTCATTACAGTGTAAAATTGTGTGTATTTATCACACATAAGGCGTGCTCTATAAAAAGAACAGGATGAAATTCAAATCCAAAGTATGGTTTTTCAAATTGAGCTTTTTCAGTATCACTTCTAAAAATGATATAAGGATTTCAATAAGTAGTTTGCAATTATATCGAAAGAGGATTTAAGACAATAGGATTCCTTGCTGGGTTGAATTTTATTTTATTCAAGTTTCCTTTTTTTCAGGTGTAAAATGGTTTAAATTTATTACACATAAAGGCGTGCTCTATTTATGAAAAATATTGTAATTCAACATTCTCTATTTAATAATATGCAGTATTATAGGACCGAAATAGGTTTCCTAGAAAGTGAAAATACAGACGGTGGCAGATTGAATTAGGGTTGTCTTTCACGTTGGAGAACGAAGTGTGTGGAGCTCTTCAGAAGTGTGGTCCGGGTCGCGATTTTAATCTGATTGAATATTATATTCAAAGATAAACAGAATGAAATTCAAACGCAAAGTTTTGAATAAAAAATTTAGCTTTTCAAGCATCGCTTCTGAAAATGACAGACCATAAACCTCTCATTGGCCTTTTCAACCCTAGTAAACCGATACCTCAAGTTTTAGCACCTCGCATGTTAAGATGGTGCCTAACTCTGTCTGCATATTCATACTCTATAGAATATAAACCAGGAAGAACAAATGGGAATGTAGATGCACTCAGCAGACTACCATTGAATGAATCACCAAGTAAAGTTCCAAACCCACCTGAGGGTTTTTTTCATTGAGTCAGAAAATGCTGCTGTTAGTTTTTCTGAAGTTGCAAAGTTAACTAATAAGGATCCTATTCTGTCTAGGTTAAAATTTTGGGCAATGAATGGGTGGCCTGAGCAGAGGTTTGAGGAGAAATTTGAAGATTTTTCCAACAGGTCTAGTGAGATTTCAGTTCACAAAGATTGCTTGCTGTGGGGGAGCAGAGTGATAATTCCTGAAAAGTTGAGAAGAGACATCTTAAATCTCTTGCATGACACTCATATTGGCATAGTGGAAACAAAAGCGCTAGCTCGAGGATTATGCGGGTGGCTCGGGATGGATAAAGATATTGAACGGATGATATCCTTGGATTTGGCCATCAAGACCTTGGTCGAGACTACATATTGATCATGCTGGTCCTTTTCAAGGAAAACTTTTTCTGGTTGTGGTAGATGCCTATTCTAAGTGGATTGAGGCTAAAATCGTGTCTACAACATCTACTGAAACTACCATCAATAGTCTAAGGGAAATATTCGCGACTCACGGGTTGCCGGATGTGATAGTTTCAGATAATGGTACATCCTTCACATCGGAACTTTTCAAGACTTTCTTAAAAAGAAATGGCGTAAGGCACATCTTGTGTGCGCCTTATCATGCAGCGTCAAATGGGCAGGTGGAGAGAGCTATTCAAACGCTTAAAAATCTGCTAAGAAAGAACAGCTCAGGAAATTGGACGACTAGGTTATCTAGATCTTTGTTATCTATGAGAATAGCTATAAACAGCACGACGCAGAAATCCCCAGCTCAGTTGTTGATGAACAGAAACCTGAAGAGTCTCATAGATAAATTTCATCCTGAAAGTGTGTCGGAGGGAAGGATACGACAAGAAGACAGGTTTATAAGAAATTGGAAACCCCATAGAGAAGTAAATAAAGGACAGGCAGTTATAGCACGAGGGTACGATGGCCCCAGATGGTTACCAGGTGTAGTGCATGAAAAAACTGGTCATGTTTCTATTAAGGTAGAGACTGATGACGGATAAATTTTAAACCGGCATTTAGATCAAGTCAGAGATTGTGGAGAAAGTGAAGCAACTCCGTCTACATCATCAACTCCACAAGAGTCAACTAAAATTGAAGACCCCCAAGCTGGTCAGGAAATAGATCCTACGGGTGAAGCGTCGAGTCCTATTTTGAGAAGGTCCTCAAGATTAAGAAGGCCTTCGAAGTTTTTTTAAATATAAATTTTTGTTGTGGGGAGAAGTGGTTATGTATTAATATTCATAGAGATTATTTATCATCATCATTTACTGTATAAATATTTTGTTTTTAATTAAAATAGATGTATGCAAGATGCATGGCTAGCGTTGCGTCATAATTTTTTAAGTAGATACATAATAATTTCGCAATGACGTTCAAGACCATAGTGGTCTTTATTGGGTTTAATTTTATTTAATTTAAATTTTCTGTTTGATGAAGTGTAAAATTGTGTTTTATTTATCACTCGTAAAGGCGTTATCTACTTATATATATATAAGTATTGTAAATTTGCAAAATATTGTAAATCAACATTATCTATGTAACGATATGCAGTATTTTGGATGACATAAATTTCCAAGAAAGTGATAATACTGCAGGGTCAGATTGAATTATGGTTGTTTGTCACGCTGAAGGGGAGACGTGGGCGGAGCTCTTTAGAGATGTGGTCTCATATTTTACAAAGAACAACCTGATAATATTTTATAATCATAATATTTTTAAGTACAATATGGATTATGAATTATAAAACAAGGTAATAAGTACTTTTGTAGGAAGAGGGTAACAACGCTGTTACCAAAGCGTCATACACTATTTATTCATTTAGTTTGGTGTTATTACCTTATTTTATAATCAATATATTGTAAATTAAATTAAACTCTTTTAACACTATTAATTAAAATTAAATAGCGATATTTAAAAGGAATGTTTGTAATGATTGAATCAGAATAAAGTTTAGGACCTTAATGGTCTTTCTTGGGTCGAATTTTATTCTTATGAATTATTCTGTTCAATAAATTCAGAGTTTTTTTTTTTTTTTTTTTGTAAATCACTCATAAAATGTGTTTACTGTTCATAGAAAATTTGTAATTCAACATTTTCTATGTAATGATATATACTACTTTTGAACAAATGAATAATGTGGTGTCCAGAATGACAAAACATGATCGAACAAACAGAAATAAAGAAAAAACCTGGGTTCTTGGAGCTCTTAATCCCGGTGAATCAAAGCAAATAAATTACCTCAGTACACGGCGATGAAAAAATAAGGTAAGTTTACTGCTATAATCCTATATATACATTTGTATTTCTAACCCATTTTTAGAGTATAATTCCTTAATTAAATATAAAAAGTCTATTTACTTGGTCTATCAGAATGATTTTAACAAGTTACTGTGCTATCCAGAAGGAGAGGTTAATCTTTGCATACTAAATAAATATGAAGTGAGACAAGAATTTATAAGAAGCTGAAAACTACTATAAGAGTCTTGAATAGTAATCTGTTTTAATAAATCAAAATATACTAAGATCAAAGAACTTGCGCATAAAATTAAATCCAAAAGACAAAAAACCTCTCGCAATTAGTATCTTTTATTACAAATAACAGACGCTAGCTTTCGAACAATTAGTTCTTCAACGGGCGTTCTTACAAAACGAAATCAGATTCTTATTAATATATAGAGGTAATCGAAAAAATAAATATAAATATTCGCTCAAAGATATTCTAAAAGGTAAATTAGAGAATTAAAAGATAATCAGATATGCAAAAAAAAAATTAAAACTAAATTAAGTTTAAAACTAAGTGGGGAAGGGGACATAGCTGAATTCGTTCTTCAAACTCTTTTAAAAAAGCAGCGGAACTGTTCCGGGACATCTATTCTTCTGTTGTAAAGACAGCATAAACAGAAGAATAGATGTCCCGGAACAGTTCCGCTGCTTTTTTAAAAGAGTTTGAAGAACTAATTCAGCTATGTCCCCTTCCCCACTTAGTTTTAAACTTAATTTAGTTTTAAAAAATGTTTGCATATCTGATTATCTTTTAATTCTCTAATTTACCTTTTAGCATATCTTTGAGCGAATATTTGTATTTATTTTTTCGATTACCTCTATATATTAATAAGAATCTGATTTCGTTTTGTAAGAACGCCCGTTGAAGAACTAATTGTTCGAAAGCTAGCGTCTGTTATTTGTAATAGAAGATACTAATTGCGAGAGTTTTTTTGTCTTTTGGATTTAAATCAAAATATAAATGTTAGTTTATATATGATTCAACTTATTTACAAACAATATCTTACCTATTCTTTGAATACAATATTATATTTTATATTATTTTAGGTTTATTTATCTATATATTTATTTGTCTAATCATAATGAATTTTAGAAGATTTAATAGAGGTACAGGAAGATGATTCTTAGAAAACAGAGCGATAATATTAAGTGAACTTTACTTCCTAAAGCGTCCAATGCCTAACACTAATGGAATTCTAGTGGTTCTATTTGTTGCACACCATAACTTTTTATACTTTATTTAAAATTTACCAAATTTTAAGAATGGGTTATTAATATTGCAATTTTGTTGAAATCTTCCATATTGCCAGAGTATAATTTTCTCTATTAGACATTGTTGTTTAATCCATTTTGCGTTGGACTTAGAACTTTTATATAATCAAACTTGTTATGATTTTAGCCGACTCCCATACACTATTAGTCATTCAATTTTCAGGAATAAATAATATACATTTTTACTAGAAGAATGACCCGGCTTTACCCGAGTATTCCACTGAGTGCAATTTCCTTCATACTGAAAGTACATTAATAATAAATAGTAGAAACGCCATTGAATAGCAATAGAGAAGTAACACATAACCCATAGGGTAAAAGTGTGTGCTATGGAAAAATTGTTTTATATTAGTGTTTAGGTATTTAATTTAATTATTTTTTGCAATCCAATCAGTTGTTTCAAAATTAAGATGGGAGGCGACGAGGACGGATTCTTCAGAATTGTGGCCTGATTCGCGTCTTTTTATTAAATTATTCTGATTTATGAGTTCTGAAATTGTGTGTATTTATCACTCATAAATTCCTGCTCTATTTATGGAATATGTTGTAATTAAACATTTTCTATGTAATAATATACAGTATTAAGGGGACCGAAATAAGTTCCTTAAAACTTGATAATTATGTCGGTGAAAGAATGAATTGAGGTTGTCTGTCACGCTGGAAGGCGGGTTGGGTGAAGCTTTTAAGAAGTGTGGTCTGGTTTACAATTTTAATCTAATTGAATATTATTTCCAAATTTTAACAGGATGAATTTTAAACCCAAAGTTTTGTATATTATATTCAGCTTTTTAAGCATTATTTCTGTAAATGATATGAGGATTTGAATAAGGAATTTGCAACTATATCGAAATAGCGCTTAAGATCATAGGGGTCCTTTCTGGGTTGAATTTTATTCAAATATTCTGTTTATTACGATGTTAATTGTATATATTTATCACACATAAAGCCGTGATCTACTTATGAAAAATATTATAATTCAACATTTTCAATATAATAATATGTAGTATTATAGGACCGAAATAAATTTCATATAAAGTGATAATAAAGATGAAGACAGATTGAATTGGTTTTGTATGTCACGCTTGAGGGGGACGTGGGTGGAGCCCTTCGGAGGTGTGGTCTGGATCGCGATTTTAATCTAATTGAATATTATATTCAAAGATTAACAGGATGAAATTCAAACCCGAAGTATTGACTTTTAAATTGACCTTTTGCGCAGTACTTCTGAAAATTATAAATATTTGAATATGGACTTTAGAATTATATCTCAATGGCGTTTTTGACCATTGGAGACTTGATGGGTTAAATTTTATTTAATTTTATTATTCAGTTTATTAAGGGGTAAAAGTGTGTGTATTCATCACACATAAAGGCGTGTTCTATTCCTGAAAAATATTGTTATTCAACATTTTCTATGTAATAATATGCAGTACTAGCCGAATGACTCGGGCAATGCCCGTGTTTTACCCGATTGAATGTTTTTATTCAAATACTATTTGTTACAATTATAAATTGGCGCCTTTAATAAATGCATATATTAGTTAATAACTATAGCCTATGTGCTTTATCTGTCTATGTACTGTTGGCTTCCGTAGGCGTCTCTTACTGGGAAAAAGAAAGAGAGGATTACATTTGGTTATTATCTAATATATGCATTTATTTAGGGAGCGACCCGCTCCAACACAATAGTTATAAAAACCAAAAAGCGAGTGGGGGGTGGGGGGCAAAGGTGGCGTGATCGTAGCCAACCAATAGGAGAGCGCCATTCCAAAAAAAAAGCAAACGGTGACAGAGATGAAGGATTAAGAACGCATGACGCTCGTAACTGTATATAGAATGATTAATAAAAAAGGGCATTTGGCAATTGTAGAATAATAAAAAAAAATCAACGATGTGTTGATATTTATTCCGACAGATGTGCAAGCCATCAGCAAATTTTAGTTGCACGATTAGAGAATTTCGTTTTTATATATATATTATTTTAATATATATATTTATTTTTAAAATAAAGTTTTTAATTTTAAAATGTTTTTCTTTTTTTTTTATATATAATTTTCATCGATCAGTAGACCTATCTTTCTGTCGGCGAGCACGTTACCTCCCTGTGCGCGCGCATCCGTGACAGAGGCGGCCGGCCAATGACTGACTGATCAGGAAAGACTCTCGTGACTATATATAGTAATAATAAAAAGGCATATATATTGAATTGAAAAAGAGATGTATTTGCCAGTATTTGCTTTTTTTTTTAATCTAATGATTTTAAATTTGGATTGTTCTATTTTCAAAATATAAATATATCTATATTAATATGTGAGAAATGATATAAGTATTTGTTCAAAATCTTAATTTATTAGTTAGGTATGAGTACATTTTGTGTAGAAATGGGGGGGGCAAAGGTGGCGTGACCGTAGCCAACCAATAGGAGGGCGCCATTCCAAAAAAAAAAGCAAACGGTGACAGAAATGAAAACTGATTATTAGGAGATGAAGAATGACGCTCGTAACTGTATATAGAATATATATGTATATATATCAATTATTTCATCTATTTATTCATATATTTATCAATTATATAACCATATTTATTCATATTTATATTTATTCTGTACTAGCGGACGTACCCGGCTTAGCCCGAGGTTTTACCCGTGTAAAGGTTTGTCTAGCGAACATTTGTTAAAACAATTCTCTAAAAACTTTTAAAAAAAAGATATATTTTGATAATTTGAAACTCGTAAATTTGAATCTCTCGATAAAGTGAACATTTTTTCCCGGTCCCTGTGTGCCGTGTCATCCTGAATTTTGTCTTTCCTAATTTTCTACATTAGAAAATCATTGTTTTATCTAGTGAACATTTTTTCCCGGTCCCTTGAAAAATACTCGATAAGTTGAATAAAATCAATATTAATTGGTTCCCTCGGTAATTAGAAGTTAAAGGAATAGTATCTTCGCCTTGGAATTGTATAATTTTTCTTGTCTCAAATAAATTGCCGTGTCATCCTGAGATAATCTTACTTTTGATAAATAATATTTAAGATAACAAACTTAGTGATAAGAAAACTTGTTATCATCGTCACAATGGGGGCTCTGCTTGCGAAGTAAATATACAAATCTGCAAATAAATGTGTGCTCTATTCCTGAAAAATATTATTATTCAACATTTTATATGTAATAAAATGCAGTATTATAGGACCAAAATAAGTTTACTAGAAAGTGATAATACAGACGGGGGCAGATTGAATTGTGGTTGTCTGTCACGCTGGAGGGCGGCGTGGGTGGAGCCCTTCAGAGGTGTGGTCGGTTTCGCGATTTTAATCTATTTGAATATTTTATTCAAATATTAACAGGATGAAATTTAATCCCCAGTATTGTCCTTCAAATTGAGCTTTTTAAGTATAACTTCTGAGAAAAGTAAAAGTATTTGAATATGTACTTTGCAATTATATCTCAATGACGTTTATGACCATTGGAGACATTGATGGGTTAAATTTTATTTTATCCATTTATTCTGTTTATTACGGTGTAAAATTGTTGAATTCATCACACATAAAGTCGTTCTCTATAAATGAAAAATATTGTACTTCAATATTTTCTATGTAATAATATGCAGTATTATAGGACTGAAATAGATTTACTAGTAAGTGATATTACAAATGGGGGCAGATTGAAATAGGGTTGTCTGTCACGCTGGAGGACGATGTTGGTGGAGCCCTTGAGAGGTGTGGTCAGGGTCGCGATTTTAATCTGATTGAATATTATATTCAAAGATTAACAGGATAAATTCGAACATATATTATTGTATATAAAATTAAGCTCTTTAAGAATCACTTCTGAAAATGATATAAGTAGTTTGCAAATATATATAAATAGCCTTTAAGACCAAAATGATTTTTGCTTGGTTGAATTTTTTTATTGTATTATTGTGTTTTTTAAGGTGTAAAATTATGTGTATTCATCGCACATAACAGCTTACTCTATTCCTGAAAAATATTGTTATTCAACATTTTCTATGTAATAATATTCACTATTATAGGACCGAAATATGTTTACTAGAAAGTGATAATACAGACAGGGACAGTTTGAATTGGGGTTTTCTGTCACGCTGAAGGGCTACGTGGGTGGAGTCCTTCAGAGGTGTGGTCAGGAACGCGATTTTAATCTGATTGAATATTATATTCAAAGATTAACAGGATGAAATTCGAACATAAATTATTGTATATTAAATTGAGCTTTTCAAACATCACTTCTGAAAATGATATAAATAGTTTGCAAATATATATAAATAACCTTTAAGACCATAAGGATTTTTACTTGGTTGAATTTTATTTTATTCAATTATTCTGTTTATTAAGGTGTAAAATTGTGTGTATTCATCACACATAATGGCGTACTCTATTCCTGAAAAATGTTGTTATTCAACATTTTCAATGTAATAATAAGCAGTATTATAGGACCGAAATAAAGGTCTTAGAAAGTGATAAAACAGATGGGGACAGATTGAATTGGGGTTGTCTGTCACGCTGAAGGGCAACGTTGGTGGAGCCCTTCAGAAGTGTGGTCAGTGTTGCGATATTAATCAAATTTTAACAGGTGGAAATTTAAACCCCAGTATTGTCTCTTAAATTGAGCTTTTTAAGTAGTACTTCTGAAAAAAGTAAAAATATTTGAATATGGACTTTCCAATTATATCTCAATGACGTTTATAACCATTTGAGACTTTGATGGGTTAAATTTTAGTTTATCCATTTATTCTGTTTATTATGGTGTGAAATTTTGTGAATTTATCACACATAAAGTCGTGCTCTATAAATGAAAATATTGTACTTCAATATTTTATATGTAGTAATATGCAGTATCATAGGACTGATATAAGTTTTACTAATAAGAGTGATATTACGAATGGAGGCAGATTGAATTGGGGTTGTCTGTCACGCTGGAGGCGTTGTCAGTGGAGCCCTTCAGAGGTGTTGACAGTGTCGCGATTTTAAGCTGATTGAATATTATATTCAAAGATTAACAGGATGAAATTTGAACATTAATTATTGTATATAAATTGAGCTCTTTAAGCATCACTTCTGAAAATGATATAAGTAGTTTGCAAATATATATAAATAGCCTTCAAGACCAAAAGGATTTTTGCTTGGTAGAATTTTATTTTATTCAATTATTCTGTTTATTAAGGGGTAAAATTGTGTTATTCATCACCCATACAGGCTTGCTCTATTTTCCTGAAAATATTGTTGTCGCATACCTCGAGATATTTGCATAGTATTGTTTTGTTTTATATATTTTTACATTTTGTCTCTTATGAAAGGATGACATATTTGCATGTCCGCGAGAAGCGTGATATATAAATATAGGTCAAGAGAATAATAAAGTTAGAGTTTCTATTGTTATAGATCTTCTCTTTTTCTGCGGAACTGATTCTTTTACTTAGAACACCACAGTATGGCGCACCCGACAGGATCGACCATTGAAAGCCTCATCAGGGCGATGGCTGACCAACAGCGCTTGATGAGGGAGAAGCAACGTTTGATGATGAACATTATTTTCGAAAATAAAAAAGAAGAAGTTGAAGAAAGTGAAAAAGCTCAAGTTGATAAAAAGTCAGTTCTAAAAACTGAAAGTGCAGAGCCTCTTACGAAAGAGGTAGATGTTATTGCTGATAGTGGAATGGAGCCTAAAGATTCTACAGAACCTGTTAATGGTGCGGAAGCCAAAGATGAAGAAGAAGATGGGGAAGAAGATGAGGAAGAAGAAGAAAGCCTTGAGTCTCTAGAGAGCCGTGGGTCTCTAGAAAGCCTTGAGTCTGGAGAAAGACTTGAGTCTCTGGAGAGCCTTGGGTCTCTAGAAAGCCTTGAGTCTCTAGAAAGTATTGAGTCTCTAGAAAGCCTTGAGTCTCTAGAAAGTATTGAGCCTCTAGAAAGTATTGAGTCTGTAAAAAGCATTGAGTCTGGAGAAAGCCTCGAGTCTGGAGTAAGTCTTGAAAAGTCTGGAGTAAGTCTTGAAAAGTCTGAAATAAATCTTGAGTCTGAAGAAAGTAGTGAATCTGAAGATAATTTTACTGACTGGTCTGCAGAATATTTGGACGAGTCTAAAAAGGATTTAGAGGTTGATTGTGCTTCCGAGAAATCTAAATTATTCTCTGCGAAACTGCCTCCTTTAATTCATAATATATCTGCTGATTGGGCAAAGAATTATGCTGAAATAGAACCTACTAAGGAGTCTGGTACTGGCGAAAAAGAACCTACTAAGGAGTCTGTTACTGGGGAAATTGATAGAGATACAGAGAATACAGAAGAACTTTCTAATTGCATTATTGATGTTCCTAACACCCAAGTTGAGAAAAAATCCGTTGAAGTAGATGAAAGCAGAAGCATAATGAGATTTGACTAGCTCTTCTGGGGTAGAAAGTTAGTCCCTGTTGGAAAAGGCACATGGCCAAAATGTTTTTTAAGGGATGTTACTGATAATGGCGGATCTTCTGTTTATAGAATTGAACATATTTCTGAATATAGGAATCCAAATATTGATCATAGAAAAAATTGGTCTTATATTTCTCCTAGAACGATTAATAAGGAAATAAATATTTTTGATGCTTTAAGGACCTTACAAGGTAGTGCTTAAGCCAATCTTTGTTATCCTAAAGATTTTTGGATTTTTCATGATTTGGGATCTAAACATTTTTAAAATATTATTGAAGATAGTGAAAAGAATAATTTGGATATGAATGATATGAATTTATCTCATTTTGTCGTTTTTCATCCTGAATATGGAGGGAAATCTCTAAAGAAAGTATTGGAAAATGGAAAACTTTTGCCAGAACAATTAATGAGCATTCTTTGTCAGATTTGTATTTTGATGAGTCATGCTGAGCAAAACATCGGGTTGGTTCACAATGAAATAAGTCCCAGAAATATTCTGATACGACCGACTGCTCAAAGGGTTTTGAACTACGATATTGGAGGAGAGAATTATGAAATCCCAGCCAACAAATGCATTGCCAAGTTGATATATTTTGAGATATCTCGACTTGTAGAGAATGATGGTCCTAATCCGAATGTTTTTACGAGAATGTTTCTCAGCTAATTTGGACCCATAATGAAATGCGAGAATTTAACTCTGCTTGTGAAATACATACTGAATTCATTGAGGAGACATCCACGCAGGATATAACCATCACCAAGTGGCCGGAGGACAATTTCATCATAGACCACCAGGAGTCCCATCAGAGGAGTGATGAGAGGTCATGGAGGGGGAGTCTGTTGCATACCTCGAGATATTTGCATAGTATTGTTTTGTTTTATATATTTTTACATTTTGTCTCTTATGAAAGGATGACATATTTGCATTTCCGCGAGAAGCGTGATATATAAATATAGGTCAAAAGAATAATAAAGTTAGAGTTTCTATTGTTATAGATCTTCTCTTGTTTTGCGGAACTGGTTCTTTTACTTAGAACACCACAATTGTTATTCAAAATTTTCTATGTAATAATATGCAGTATTATAGAGGACCGAAATAGCTTTACTAGAGAGTGATAATACAGATGGGGGGAAATTGAATTGGGGTTGTCTGTCACGCTGGAGGGCGACGTGGGTGGAGCCCTTCAGAGGTGTGGGTTGGGTCGCGGTTTTAATCTAAATGAATATTATATTCAAAAGAACATGATAAAATGTAAAACTAAATTATAGTATATTATATTGAGCTTTTTAAGCATCGCTTCTAAAAATGATATAAGGATTTGAATAAGGAGAGTTTGCAATTATATCTTAATGGCGTTTATGGCCATAGGGGACTCTTATGGGTTAAATTTTATTTTATCCATTTATTCTGTTTACTACAGTGTAAAATTGTGCATATTTATCACACATAAAGTCGTGCTCTATAATTGAAAAATATTGTACTTCAATATTTTCTATGTAATGATATCTAGTAATATAGGACTGAAATAATTTTACTAGTAAGTGATATTACAGACGGGGGCAGTTTGAACTGGGGTTGTCTGTCACGCTGGAAGGCGACATGGGTGTAGCCCTTCATGGGTGTGGTAAGGGCCCCGATTTTAATCTAATTGATAATTATATTCAAATAATAACAGGATGAAATTTAAACCCGAAGTATTGTCTTTTAAATTGAGCTTTCTAATCAATACTTCTGAAAAAGTATAAATATTTGAATATCGACTTTAGAATTATATCTCAATGGCGTTTATGACCATTGGGGACTTCGATGGGTTATATTTTATTTTATCCATTTATTCTGTTTATTACGGTGTGAAATTATGCATGTTTATCATACAAAAAAGCGTTTCTATAAATGAAAAATATTGTACTTCAACAATATCTATGTAATAATATGCAGTTTTATAGGACCGAAATATGTTTACTAGAAAGTGCTAATACAGACGGGGGCAGATTGAATTGGGGTTGTCTGTCACACTGAAGGGCGACGTGGATGGAGCCCTTTAGAGGTGTGGTCTGGGTCGCGATTTTAATCTAATTGAATATTATATTAAAAAAGAACAGGATAAATTTCAAACCTAAATTATTGTATATTATATTGAGCTTTTTAATCATCGCTCCTAAAAATGATATAAGGATTTGAATAAGGAGTTTGCAATTATATCTTAATGGCGTTTATGACCATAGGGGACTCCTAAGGGTTATATTTTATTTTATCCATTTATTCTGTTTATTACGGTGTAAAATTGTGTGTATTTATCACACATAAAGGCGTTGTCTATAAATGAAAATATTGTGCTTCAATATTTTCTATGTAATCATATGCAGTATTATAGGACCGAAATAAGTTTACTAGTATGTGATATTACAGACGGGGGCAGATTGAATTGGGGTTGTCTGTCACGCTGGAGGGCGACGTGGGTGGAGCCCTTCAGAGGGGTGGTTAGGGTCGCGATTTTAAACTGATTGAATATTTTATTCAAAGATTAACAGGATGAAATTCTAACATAAATTATTGTATATTAAATTAAGCTCTTTAAGCATCACTTCCGGAAATTATATAAGTAGTTTGCAAATATATATAAATAGCCTTTAAGACCAAAAGGATTTTTGCTTGGTTGAATTTTATTTTATTGAATTATTCTGTTTTTATAAGGTGTGAAATTGTGCGTTTTTATCACAAATAACAGCTTGCTCTATTCCTGAAAAATATTGTTATTCAACATTTTCTATGTAATAATATGCAGTATTATAGGACCGAAATAAGTTTACTAGAAAGTGATAATACAGATGGGGGCATATTGAATTGGGGTTATCTGTCACGCTGGAGGACGACGCGAGTGGAGCCCTTCAGGGGTGTGTTCAGGGTCGAGATTTCATTCTGATTGAATATAATATTCAAAGATTAACAGGATGAAATTCAAACCCCTAATATTGTCTTTTAAATTGAGCTTTTCAAGCTAACTTCTATAGAAGGTATAAGAATTTGAATAAGGAGTTTGCAAATATATCTTAATGGCGTTTATGACCATAGAGGACACCTATGGGTTATATTTTATTTTATCCATTTATTCTGTTTATTACAGTGTAAAATAGTGTGTATTTATCACACATAAAGTCGTGCTCTATAATTGAAAAATATTGTACTTCAATATTTACTATGTAATAATATGCAGTAATATTTTGTCTCAAATAATTTTAGTAGTAAGTGATATTACAGACGGGGGCAGTTTGAATTGGGGTTGTCTGTCACGCTGGAGGTCGACATGGGTGTAGCCCTTCAGAGATGTGGTCAGGGTCGCGATTTTTATCTAATTGAATAATATATTAAAATAATAACAGGATGAAATTTAAACCCAAAGTATTGTCTTTTAAATCGAGTTTTATAAGCAGTAACGCTGAAAAAAGTATAAGTATTTGAATATGGACTTTGCAATTATATCTCAATGGCGTTTATGACCATTGGGGACTTCGATGGGTTATATTTTATTTTATCCATTTATTCTTTTTATAACTGTGTAAAATTGTGTGTATTTATCGCACATAAAAGCGTGCTCTATAAATGAAAAATATTGTACTTCAGCATTTTCTATGTAATAATATGCAGTATTATTCGACCGAAATAAATGTCTTAGAAAATGAAAATACAGACGGGGGCAGATTGAATTGGGGTTATCTGTCACGCTGGAGGGCGACGTGGGTGGAGCCCTTCAGAGGTGTGGTCATGGAGGCGATTTTATTCTGATTGAATATTATATTTAAAGATTAACAGGAAGGAATTCAAACCCCTAGTATTGTCTTTTAAATTGAGATTTTCAAGGTAACTCCTGTAAAAGGTATAAGTATCTGAATATGGAGTTTGAAATTATATCTCAATGCCATTTAAGATCATAGAGGACTTCAATGGGTTGAATTTTATTTTATTCAATTATTCTGTTTATTAAGGGGTAAAATAGTGTGTATTCATCACACATACAGGCTTGCTCTATTTTCCTGAAAAATATTGCTATTTAACATTTTCTATGTAATAATATGCAGTATTATAGGACCGAAATAAGTTTACTAGAAAGTGATAATACAGACGGGGGCAGATTGAATTGGGGTTGTCTGTCACGCTGGAGGGCGACGTGAGTGGAGGCCTTCAGAGGTGTGGATAGGGTCGCGATTTTAAACTGATTGAATATTATTTTAAAAAAGAACAGGATAAAATTCAAACCTAAATTATTGTATATTATATTTAGCTTTTTAAGCATCGCTTCTAAAAAATGATATAAGGATTTGATTAAGGAGTTTGCAATTATATCTTAATGGCGTTTATGACCATAGGGGGACTCCTATGGGTTAAATTTTATTTTATCCATTTATTCTGTTTATTACGGTGTAAAATTGTGTATATTTATAACACATAAAGGCGTGTTCTATAAATGAAAAATTTTGTGCTTCAATATTTTCTATATAATAATATGCAGTATTATAGGACCGAAATAAGTTTACTAGTATGTGATATTACAGACGGGGGCAGATTGAATTGGGGTTGTCTGTCACGCTAGAGGGCGACGTGGGTGGAGGCCTTCAGAGGTGTGGTTAGGGTCGCGATTTTGAACTGATTGAATATTATATTCAAAGATTAACAGGAAGAAATCAAAACCTATATTTATCTATATCAAATTGAGCTTTTTAAGCATCACTTCTGAAAATGATAAAAGTAGTTTGCAAAGATATCTAAATAGCCTTTAAGACCATAAGGAGTTTTGCTTGGTTGAATTTTATTTTATTGAAAAATTCTGTTTTTTAAGGTGTAAAATTGTGTGCATTCATCACACATAATCGCCTGCTCTATTCCTGAAAAATATTTTTATTCAACATTTTCTTTTTAATAATATTCAGTATTATATGACCGAAATAAATGTCTTAGAAAGTGAAAATACAGACGGGGACAGATTGAATTGGGGTTGTCTGTCACGCTGGAGGGCGACGTGGGTGGAGCCCTTCAGAGGTGTGGTCAGGGTCGCGATTTCATTCTGATTGAATATTATATTCAAAGAATAACAGGATGAAATTCAAACCCCTAGTATTGTCTTTTAAATTGAGCTTTTCAAGCTAACTTCTGTAGAAGGTATAAGTATTTGAATATTTAGTTTGAAATTATATCTCAATGCTGTTTAAGACCATAGGGGACTTCAATGGGTTGAATTTTATTTTATCCAATTATTCTATTTATTAAGGGGCGCAATTATGTGTATTCATCACACATAACAGCTTACTCTATTCCTGAAAAGTATTGTTATTGAACATTTTCTATGTAATAATATTTAATACAAGCGGATTTGCCCGGCTTCGCCCGGGTTTTTACCCGAGTAAAGGTTTGTCTAACGAACATTTGTTAAAACAATTCTCTATAAACTTATTTAAAAAAGAAGATATATTTTGATAATTTGAAACTTGTAAATTTGAATCTCTCGATAAAGTGAACATTTTTTCCCGGTCCCTGTGTGCCGTGTCATCCTGAATTTTGTCTTTCCTAATTTTCTACATTTCAAAATCATCGTTTTATCTAGTGAAAATTTTTTTCCGGTCCCTTGAAAAATACTCGATAAGTTGAATAAAATCAATATTAATTGGTTCCCTCGGTATTTGGAAGTTAAAGGAATAGTATCTTCGCCTTGGAATTGTATCATTATTCTTGTCTCAAATAAATTGCCGTGTCATCCTGAGATAATCTTACTTTTGATAAATAATATTTAAGATTTATTATATATATTATATTATATATATATTACACGTTATTTGTTTTCTTGGCCGACTGTTTTACATATGGTGTTATCTTAAAATTGCTTGTTTTGAATATTTTTTTAGATTGAGATTATTAGCTAGTATGTAAAAAAATTAACTCTGTTGAAATTTAATTTTGTATTTATATATAAATAAAATTAACTGTTGATTTTTTTTGTATTTAATCGATAACAGCGAAGTTACGCATGTTAATGCTAGGGAAAAATATTTTGATGTTAAGCAAAACCTGCTCCATCTCGTTTTACATAAATGTTGAAAATTTGGTTGAAATTGATGCATTGTAACGAAAGTTTTTAGTGATGTACACTTATGAAATTTGCATTTTATTAATATAGATTATAGCACCGAAATATGTTTACTAAAAAGTGATAATACAGACGGGAGCAGATTCAATTGGGGTTGTCTGTCACGCTGAGGGGCTACGTGAGTGGAGTCCTTTAGAGGTGTGGTCAGGGTCGCGATTTTAATCTGATTGAATATTATATTCAAAGGTGTTCACACGCATTTTAGTAATTCACCTTTCGTCGAACTCAAACTCCGGCATCCCATCACAAAAAGTTATAAAAAGCAGGATCCACTATCCGCCTCTAACGCAGTGTACAAAATTAAATGCTCAAATTGCGAACTACATTATGTTGGTGAAACCGGCAGAACCATAGAAATCAGGACTAAAGAACACAATAGAAACATCATGAACAAAGACAGCCGTTCCCAGATTTATCAGCACATGGCAGAAACACAGCATTCATTTGATTTCACAGACACCCAATGTATTTACAGTAACATAAGCGGAAAATATCAACGACTGGTCCTGGAGGCTTTGGTTTCCAATAAAATTCCAAGCCTCAATAGAAAAATAGAACTACCCCCGCAGTACATAGCTTTTTGTAATACCATGGACCCCGCATAGGGAAGTTTAACCTCAAGTTTTTTCCCGAATTATGTATATATTTTATTTGTTTTAAACTTATTTTAAACTGAATTTCTCGCTCGCTCTCTGGGTGTGTTGATGCGTGCTTGTTCGTGGCAATTCCGCTATAATTTTAATTTTCAAATCTTACTTAGGTGGATGTATTTACCTCTCCACATATTTTTTCTTGGATTACCTGATGAAAAGCATTTTGCTTGAAAGCTTGTAATTTTAATAAAAAGAAACTCACCGCGCTATATTTTCGTTTTCTCTTTTAACTTTTAAAACGTGGCTAAAGTATGCCTGATCCTAACTTTTCTTTTATCAAAGATTAACAGGATGAAATTCGGACATAAATTATTGTATATTAAATTGAGCTTTTTAAGCATCACTTCTGAAAATGATATAAGTAGTTTGCAAACATATATTGTCACAGTAATGAAGGTGACGAGTCGTTTGGATAGAATAAAATAATAATTTATTAGATGACTTTAAATAGTTAATAAGTTTGAGGGATAAAAAGAAATAGAGGTAAACTAAGTTAAATGGATAAAAATAATGGTAAATTAAGGAAGTAATGTCAGAGACCCAAACGGCTGGCGTTCGGCTACACCCCTCAAGATGGCGACTATTGTTTACATACTTGCCGCCTAACGCGCCCGCCATCTATCGGAGCTTAGGTACATAACACTTGCCGAGCTGCCGATGTATTGTTTACAGTTACAAGCTATGTACATTTTTGGTTATGACATTACTCCCCTTTTCAAAAATAAGCAGCGACCGCTGCTTAAAAAAAAAATTCTACACTATGTGATCAGTCCTGTGTTTGTTCTTCTGGGCTTCTGTATGGTTTCATCCGCAGGACGTGGACGATGTCTTTGATATTCCGTTGTCTGGGTCTCCTCTCCAAGGCCTCTACTTCATAAGTTACTTCAGATAGTTGTCTCACAACTTTATAGGGGCCGAAGTATCTTTTAAGTAGCTTCTCCGACAGTCCTTGTTTACGCACAGGTGTGTACACCCACACAAGGTCTTCCGTGCGGTACTGGACAGGTCTATGGCTTTTGTCGTATCGAGATTTGACTTTTTCTTGAGCCTTTAAGATGTTCAAACGGGCCAGCTGGCGTGCGTCCTCGGCATTTGTGACCAAACTCTCCACGTAGTCTTCCAGATTGGCTTCCTCTCTATACGTCAGGATGGTGTCCAATGGGGTCTAGACATCGCGTCCGTGTACAAGATAGAAAGGGCTAAACCCGGTGGTTTCCTGTTTGGCGGTGTTATAGGCAAAAGTTACGTAAGGGAGAACTGAATCCCAGTTTCTTTGGTCTACATCAACATACATAGACAGCATGTCACCAAGTGTCTTGTTGAGTCTCTCGGTCAGGCCATTTGTCTGGGGGTGGTAGGCAGAAGTAAAGCGATGTGCAGTTCCACAGAGGTTGTTAATATCCCGTATTGTGTGGGATATAAACGTTCGACCTCGGTCTGAAATTAATTCTCTGGGGGCTCCATGTTTGAGGATCACGTCTTCTACTATAAATTTTCCCACTTCTTCCGAACTTCCATTTGGTATGGCTTTGGTCAAAGCATACCTTGTTAGATAGTCTGTCGCGACCACGGTCCATTTATTGCCATCGTTCGAGGTAGGGAATCTTCCTAACAAATCTATCCCTATTTTCTCAAAAGGTCGGGATACCGGCGGAATTGGCACAAGTTGCCCTGGTGGACGTTCGGTAGAACCTTTTCGCCGTTGACATTCTCGACAATGTGCCACATATTGTCGCACAGATCTATGCAAGCCGGGCCAGAAATACTTTCTTCTAACGCGGTCGTATGTTTTGGCAAATCCCAGGTGTCCCGCCATTGGTGCATCGTGGGCTTCCCTCAAAATGTCAACCCTCATTTGTTTGGGCACTACTAAGAGCCAAGGTTTGCCCATGGGATCGTAGTTTTTGCGGTAGAGGATGCCGTCGATTATTTTGTATCCACTTTCACTTTTGGAATCAATTTCCTGAATTATTTTTTTGGTCTGGACATCGCTTCTTTGCTCTTTTCTTATGTCGGTAATTGAAGACAATTCTGGTATGTTATCTTCGTTGGTTTGGGGGAGAGGACTTCTTGAGAGGCAATCCGCATCTTGGTGTCTTTTACCATTCTTGTATACACAATAGATATGTCGAACTCTTGAAGTCGCAAGGCCCATCTGGATAGCCTTCCCGATGGATCCTTTACATTAGCTAGCCAACACAGGGAATGATGGTCGGAGACGACGGTGAAGTGTTTTCCAAACAAATATGGTCTGAACTTGTAAATGGCCCAAACTACAGCTAGGCATTCCCTCTCCGTCGTGGAATAATTTCTTTCTGCGGCGTTAAGTGTTCTTGATGCATAGGCGATAGGCTTTTCTTTTCCTTCTACCAGTTGGGTCAACACTGCTCCGACGCCATATCCACTCGCGTCGGTATGTACAAGTGTCTCAGCATCTTCTTTAAAATGGCCAAGCACAGGATCGGTAGTTAGGGCTGATTTTAATATTTGGAAAGATTGTTCTTGTTCGTTCGACCAAAAGAACTTCACGTTATTCCTCAGGAGGTCGTGCAACGGCTTTGCTTTATTTGCAAAATCTTTCACAAATCGCCTGTAATATGAACACAACCCCATGAAGCTTCTTACTTCAGTTGTTGTTTTTGGAGTCGGGAAATTTGTAATTGCTTCGATTTTGTCGGGATCAGGGCGAATGCCGCTTTCTGTAACCAGATGTCCTAACACTTTGATTTCTCTTGACCCAAAACGGCACTTCTCATGATTAATACACAAGCCTGCTTGCTGGATGCATCTGAGAACTTTCCCTAGGCGTTCAATATGTTCTTTAAAGGATGTAGCATAAACAATTATATCGTCTAAATAACAAAGACAAATTGTCCATTTCAATCCTGCTAGTAGCTTGTCCATCATTCTTTCGAATGTTGCCGGTGCGTTGCATAAACCGAAGGGCATCACCCGGAACTCATATAAGCCATCAGGGGTGATGAAAGCTGTCTTCTCCCGATCTTCCTCGTCGATTTCTATCTGCCAGTATCCTGTACGTAGATCCATGCTGGAAAAGAATTTAGCTCCTGTTAAGCTATCCAAAACATCATCATTTCTAGGTAAAGGATACACATCCTTTTTGGTGACCTTGTTAAGCTTTCGGTAGTCTATACACAAAATCTCCAGGACCCATCTTTCTTTTTAACCAAAACTACTGGGGACGACCAAGGACTTTCGGACGGTTGTACAATTCCCATCTTCATCATTTTATCGACTTCACTTTGTATAGCTCGTCTTTCGACAGGAGACACCCGGTATGGTCGTTGTTTAATAGGACGGCTGTCTGAAGTGTCGATTTTATGTTTCACATTGGAGGTTGTACTGAATGATTTTCTATCAAAATCAAAAATCTCTGAGTACTTTTCTAAACATTCTGCAATCATTGACTTTTGTTCTTCGTTTAATCTCTCGTCTACCAGAGATAAGATTTGTTGGCGTCTATCTTCATTCTTAATGTTTGATTGAGTTTTATCGTCTTCAGCTGTGTCAACACTGTAGATTCCGCTACTTCCAATTTTCCTCAAGTATCCTACAAGCATACCAGCTGGGATTATTTGATTCTGAGAAGTCCCATTAGTTACCCATATCTCCCCTCTGCCGTGATGGAAGTTAATTATGGATGATGGTATGACCAATTATTTTTTTAAGATGAGATATTTGCTTCCTCCTATCATTAGATCTATTCCACCTCGAATATCTTCGTTAATAACCGTGATTTTCTTAATTGAGCGAGCTGGAACAAAACAGTCTTCTAACGCATGTGTAGGCAGATCTTCTTCTAGGCCGTCGTTCACACTTTCCTTCAAATGTATTTCACCTCTTCTGCAATCAATCACTGCACTTGTGGCTCGAAAGAAATCAAGACCAAGTATTATGTGATGGCTACATTCAGAGAAGACAACAAAAGTAAAATAAATCTCAAGTTCTTCAATTGACACTTTTAAGTTGCATCGTCCCAGAGTTTCGATGTGTTTCCTATTGGCGACTCTCAGTACAGGCCCTTTTTCTGCAAAGAACGGAATTTTCAAATATAGGCGAAAACTTTCCGAGATTACGGAATAATCGGCTCCAGAATCGACTAAGGCCTCAACATTCTGTCCATTTATGGTGATAACAACGTAGTTCCGTTTCATTTTCGCAGTTATAATAGGGAGAAGATTTCTACTATCGTCAGCGGCCTTACCTCCAGTCTCGGTCGCTCTTCTTAGTTTCCCTGGCTTAGGCGGCGAGGAGATTGACTGGATCGGCGAGAGGGCGACGGCGTTGCGTTTCGTCTTGAGGGGGATCTTCCACGGCCAGGATAGGGCGACGGGTTTCGAAAGCGGCGATCTACAAACTCAACTTCTTCGGCATTTTGATTGAACCAGGTATTGTAATTATTAGAGTAGGTCGGCCTTCTTACCCTGGCTTCCTCGAAAACACGCCTTCTGTCCCGGCAATATCGGGCTACATGTCCCGGGCGACCGCAATGGAAGCATATTGGAACGTTTTCGTGTGTCCTCCATTCATCAGTTCTCCTCTGTGGTGATGTCTGGTTGGGTACCGGTGGTCTTTGGTTCAGGAACTGCTGTCTTGGCGTCTGTTTGAATATTTGGGGTCGGTTAGAGTACTGTTGTCGTGGCATTGACCTTTGAACGGGCTGCGAAATTGCAGACAGGTTCCTTTCAACTTCCTCTCGGATAATTAGATCCAGGGAAGATGGTTTGAGAGTGGCTGGCTCTGGATTCAATGCATGGTAGATTTCTTCTCGGACGATACATCTAATGAGGTCCTCCATAGATTCCGATTCTGCTGGGTTGATGGCGGCAGCATTCGGCAGTCTATCAAAAACTATCCGCGTGTTCACACGCTTCTTTTGAGATAGTTCGATTTTTCGACACCACCTTATAAACTCCTCGGTGGTGGCAATTTCAATGGTGACAATTGCCCTGTAAATTTCCTCAGAGACCCCCTTGACTAAATGAGCAACTTTCTCGTTTTCATTCATGTTAGGGTTAATTTGCCGACATAAATAGAGGACGTCTTGAATATACGCCTCACTAGACTCTCCCTTTCCTTGGGCCCTGGCTTTTAGTTTTTCTAAAACCTGGTCTTTTTCGCTGGCGTGATGTCCAAAGGCCTGAGACAACATTGTCTCAAAAAGTTCCCATGAGGTTATTTGTTCCTCTACATTCTCGAACCAGACTTTGGCCGTTCCTGAGAGAAAGAAGTAAACATTCGCCAGGCACATGGAACTGTCCCAGCAGTTGAACCGAGCTACACGATGGTACTCTTTCAACCATTTCTCCGAGCTTTGGCCCGGTTCCCCCGAAAATATAGAAGGGTTTATAATATGTTTGAAGTGGTACTCACCCTGTGGGGTCTCTCTTCCTTCGTGTTGCATCTTAGAATATTCCAATGGGTTTAATCCTTGGATTCTACGACTTCCTCTTATAGCTTGGGCAGCGAAGGGATGATCCAGCTTGTCTCCACCAGATGTCACAGTAATGAAGGTGACGAGTCGTTTGGGTAGAATAAAATAATAATTTATTAGATGACTTTAAATAGTTAATAAGTTTGAGGGATAAAAAGAAATAGAGGTAAACTAAGTTAAATGGATAAAAATAATGGTAAATTAAGGAAGTAATGTCATAGACCCAAACGGCTGGCGTTCGGCTACACCCCTCAAGATGGCGACTATTGTTTACAAACTTGCCGCCTAGCGCGCCCGCCATCTATCGGAGCTTAGGTACATAACACTTGCCGAGCTGACAGCGCGCGCCACCTATCGGGGCTTAGGTATATAACATTCGCCAAGCTGCCGATGTATTATTTACAGTTACAAGCTATGTACATTTTTGGTTATGACAATATAAATAATCTTTAAGACCAAATTTTTGCTTGGTTGAATTTTTTTTATTGAATTATTCTGTTTTTAAGGTGTGAAATTGTGCGTATTCATCACACATAAAAGCCTGCTCTATTCCTGAAAAAATATTGTTATTCAACATTTTCTATGTAATAATATGCAGTATTATATGACCGAAATAAATGCCTTGGAAAGTGAAAATACAGACGGTGGCAGATTGAATTGGGGTTGTCTGTCACGCTGGAGGGCGACGTGGGTGGAGCCCTTCAGAGGTGTGGTCAGGGTCGCGATTTTATTCTGATTGAATATTATATTCAAAGATTAACAAAATGAAATTTAAACCCAAAGTATTGCCTTTTAAATTAAGCTTTCCAAGCTAACTTCTGTAGAAGGTATAAGTATTTGAATATAGAGTTTGAAATTATATCTCAATAATATGCTGGTTAAGACCACAGGGGACTTCAATGGGTTGAATTTTATTTTATTCAATTTTTTTGTTAATTAAAGGGTAAAATTATGTGTATTCATCACACATAACAGCTTGCTCTATTCCTGAAAAATATTGCTATTAAACATTTTCTATGTAATAATATGCAGTATTATAGGACCGAAATAAGTTTACTAGAAAGTGATAATACAGATGGGGGCAGATTGAATTGGGGTTGTCTGTCACGCTGGAGGGCGACGTGGGTGGAGCCCTTCAGAGGTGTGGTCTGGGTCGCGATTTTAATCTGATTGAATTATATATTCAAAGATTAACAGGATGTATTTCGAAAAGAAATTATTGTATATTAAATAGAGCTTTTTAAGCATCATTTCTGGAAATGATATAGGTAGTTTGCAAATATATATAAATAGCCTTTAAGACCATAAGGAATTTCACTTGGTTGAATTTCATTTTATTCAATTATTCTGTTTATTAAGGTGTAAAATTGTGTGTATTTATCACACATAAAGGCGTGCTCTATTCTTGAAAAATATTGTTATTCAAGATTTTCTATTCATTAATATGCAGTATTATAAAACTGAAATAAGTTTATTAGTAAGTGATATTACAGACGGGAGCAGATTGAATTAGGGTTGTCTGTCACGCTGGAGGGCGACGTGGGTGGAGCCCTTTAAAAGTGTGGCTTAGGACGCGATTTTATTCTTATTGAATATTATATTAGAAAAGAAGAGGATGATTTTCAAACATAAATTATCGTGTATTATATTGAGCTTTTTTAGCATCGCTTCTAAAAATGATATAAGGATTTAAATAAGGAGTTTGAAATTATATCGTAATGGCGTTCATGACAATAGGGAACTCCTATGAGTTTAATTTTATTTTATCCATTTATTCTGTTTAATATAGTGTAAATTTGTGTGTTTTTATCACACATAAGGTTGTGCTCTATAAATGAAAATATTGTACTCAATATTTTCAATGTAATAATATGCAGTATTATATAGGACTGAAATAAGAAACTAGTAAGTGATATTACAGACGGGGATAGATTGAATCGGGGTTGTCTGTCACGCTGGAGGGCGACGTGGGTGGAGACCTTCAGAGGTGTGGTCAGGGTCGCGATTTAAATCTGATTGAATAATATATTCAAAAATTAACAGGTTAAAATTCAAACCTAAATTATTGTATATTAAATTGAGCTTTTTAAGCATCACTTCTGAAAATGATATAAGTAGTTTGGAAAGATATTTAAATAACCCTCAAGACCCTAAGGATTTTTGCTTTTTTTAATTTTTATTTCATTGAATTATTCTGTTATTTAAGATTTAAAATTGTGTGTATTCATCACATATAATCGCGTGCCCTATTCCTGAAAAATATTGTTATTCAACATTTTCTATGTAATAATATGCAGTATTATAGGACCGAAATATGTTTACTAGAAAGTGATAATACAGACGGGGGCAGATTGAATTGGGGTTGTCTGTCACGCTGGAGGGCGACGTGGATGGAGCCCTTCAGAGGTGTGGTCTGGGTCGCGATTTCAATTTAATTGAATATTATATTAAAAAAGAACAGGATAAAATTCAAACCAAATTATAGTATATTATATTTAGCTTTTTAAGCATCGTTTCTAAAAATGATACAAGAATTTGAATAAGGAGTTTGCAATTTTATCTTAATGGCCTTTATTGCCATAGGGGACTCCTATGGGTTGAATTTTATTTAATTTATTATTCGGTTTATTAAGGGGTAAAATTGCGTGTATTCATTACACATAAATGCGAGTTCTATTCCTGAAAAATATTATTATTCAACATTTTCAATGTAATAATATGCAGTATTATAGGACCGAAATATGTTTACTAGAAAGTGATAATACAGACGGGGGCAGATTGAATTGGGGTTGTCTGTCACGCTGGAGGGCGACGTGGATGGAGCCCTTCAGAGGTGTGGTCTGTGTCGCGATTTTAATCTAATTGAATATTATATTTATAAAAGAACAGGATAAAATTCAAACCTAAATCATTGTATATTATATTGAGCTTTTTAAGAATCGCTTCTAAAAATGAATCAAGAATTTGAATAAGGAGTTTGCAATTATATCTTAATGGCGTTTATGACCATCGGGGACTCCTATTGTTTAAATTTTATTTTATCCATTCACTCTGTTTATTACGGTGTAAAATTGTGTGTATTTATCACACATAAGGCGTGCTCTATAAATGAAAATATTGTACTTCAACATTTTCTATGTAATAATATGCCGTATTATAGGACCGAAATAAATTTCCTTGGAAGTGAAAATATAAACTGAGGCTGATTGAATTGGGGAAATTCACGCTGTAGATTGACATATGTGGAGCCTTTCAAAGGTGTGGTCTGGGTCGCGATTTTAATCTAATTGAATATTTTATTAAGAGATTAACAGGATGAAATTTAAACCCAAAATATTGCATATCAAATTAGGTTTTTAAAGCATCACTTCTGAAAAAATGATATGTAGATTTGAATGGAGCAATTTGCAACTATGATATCGCAATTACGTTCAAGACCATAGTGGTCTTTGTTTGGTTTAATTTTATTTAATTCATATTTTCTTTTTGATGAGGTGTAAAATTGTGTTTTATTTATCACTTGTGAAGGCGTTCTCTACTTATATATTCAAGTTTTGTAAATTTGCAAAATATTGTAAATCAACATTATCTATGTAACGATATGCAGTATTTTGGCTGACATAAATTTCCAAGAAAGTGATAATACTGCAGGGTCAGATTGAATTATGGTTGTTTGTCACGCTGAAGTAGAGACGTGGGCGGAGCTCTTCAGAAATGTGGTCTGGGTCGAGTTGGTTTATCTAATCGATTAATATATTTCACAAAGAACAACCTGATAATATTTTATAATCAATATATTGATAAGTACAATATGGAATATGAATTATGAAACAAGGTAATAAGTACTATTGTCGGAAGAGGGTAACAACGAGGTTACCAAATCGTCACACACTATTTATTTATTTGGTTTGGTGTTATCACCTTATTTTATAATCAATACATTGTAAATTAAATTTTTAGCACTATTAATTAAAATTAAATAGCTATATTTAAAAGGAATGTTTGTAATGATTGAATCAGAATAAAGTTTAGGACCTTAATGGTCTTTTTTGGGTCGAATTTTATTCTTATGAATTATTCTGTTCAATAAATTCAGAGTTTTTTTTTTGTAAATCACTCATAAAATGTGTTTACTGTTCATAGAAAATTTGTAATTCAACATTTTCTATGTAATGATATATACTACTTTTGACCAAATGAATAATGTGGTGTCCAGAATGACAAAACATGATCGAACAAACAGAAATAAAGAAGAAACCTGGGTTCTTGGAGCTCTTAATCCCGGTGAATCAATGCAAATAAATTACCTCAGTACACGGCGATGAAAAAATAAGGTAAGTTTACTGCTATAATCCTATATATACATTTGTATTTCTAAACCATTTCTAGAGTATAAATCACTATTTAAATATAAAAAAAGTCTATTTACTTGGTCTATCAGAATGATTTTAACAAGTTACTGTGCTATCCAGAGGGAGAAGTTAATCTTTGCATACTAAATAAATATGAAGTGAGACAAGAATTTATAAGAAGCTGAAAACTACTATAAGAGTCTCGAATAGTAATCTGTTACTAAATCAAAATATAAATGTTAGTTCATATATGATTCAACTTATTTGCAAACAAAATCTTACCTTTCCTTTGAATACGATATCATATTTTATATTATTTTAGGTTTATTTATCTATATATTTATTTGTCTAATCATAATGAATTTTAGAAGATTTAATAGAGGTACAGGAAGATTAATCTTAGAAAACGGAGCGATAATATTAAGTGAACTTTACTTCTTAAAGCGTCCAATGCCTAACACTAATGGAATTCTAGTGGTTCTATTTGTTGCACACCATACATTTTTAAACTTTATTTAAAATTTACCAAATTTTAAGAATGGGTTATTAATATTGCAATTTTGTTGAAATCTTCCATATTGCCAGAGTATAATTTACTCTATTAGACATTGTTGTTTAATCCATTTTGCGTTGGACTTAGAGCTTTTATATAATCAAACTTGTTATGATTTAGGCCGACTGTCATACACTATTAGTCATTCAATTTTCAGGAATAAACAATATACATTTTTACTAAAAGTATGACCCGGCTTTACCCGAGTCTTCCACTGAGTGCAATTTCCTTCATACTGAAAGTACATTAATAATAAATAGTAGAAACGCCATTGAATAGCAATAGAGAAGTCACACATAAACCATACGGTAAAAGTGTGTGCTATGGAAAAATTGTTTTATATTAGTGTTTAGGTATTTAATTTAATTATTTTTTGCAATCCAATCAGTTGTTTCTAAATTAAGATGGGAGGCGACGAGGATGGATTCTTCAGAATTGTGGCCTGATTGGCGTCGTTTTATTAATTTATTCTGATTTATGAGTTCTGAAATTGTTTGTATTTATCACTCATAAATTCCTGCTCTATTTATGGAATATGTTGTAATTAAACATTTTCTATGTAATAATATACAGTATTAAGGGAACCGAAATAAGTTCCTTAAAACGTGATAATTATGTCGGTGAAAGATTGAATTGAGGTTGTCTGTCACGCTGAAAGGCGGGTTGGGTGAAGCTTTTAAGAAGTGTGGTCTGGTTCACAATTTTAATCTAATTGAATATTATTTCGAAATTTTAACAGAATGAATTTTAAACCTAAAGTATTGTATATTAAATTGAGCT
>CP092880.1:30405287-30735431 GCA_030710605.1 Cordylochernes scorpioides | reverse complement strand
CCCCGTTAAAACCCTCCAGCCCTGCCGCGTCTTCGCCCGGGGCGAAAATTCCTATCCATCCCCAAGAGATTCCAACCCCTGAGCCTCCTGTTCCAGCGCCGAACACCAGCCGGTTGCTGTCACGACCAGAGCCCTCGACCATTACTCAGTAAACGGCAGCTACTGAAAAAGAAGTCCAAGGCATGACTGCACTGTCCATCCAGTCTTCTACAGCCGTGGCCCAAGTCATGTTTCCCTCTCGGACCCCTCAGGAGGAGCTCGAGGAACTCTATTTTAAAATAGACGGTTACTCTCTCCTACCCCCCATCTATGGGGAGGTTTCTGAGGATAAAGTACAGGGGGCGGTCCTATATCTCCCTGAGAGGAAACAACTCCTAAAAAAGCTCTCACCAGAAAAAAATACCATTCTGTGCGAATTCCTCAAGATGGCAATTGAACATATTGGGGACAAAATCTCCATTATGGCCAAGGGCCTATCCGGACTCAAGGCGGCTTGTAGCCCTTGATATAGTCTAGACGTCCCTCGGGGAAGGTCTCGGGTTTGATGTCATGTATATATACGAGTACAGTTTATAATGCTGATAGCTGTAATATTGTTATAACTTTGTTTTGATGTTGACTGGAAATCAATAAAGTATGTTTCAATCTCTCCTATGTGGATATTTGCCTGTAAACCTTTTTATGTATATTGTTTTAAAATATATATGCAAATTATTTCTAGTTTTAAAGAGAGAGTGGAATTAATTTAAATTTTAAATTTAAGAGCAATAATCATACAATAAAGATTTTTTACACACGTTTTATCGAAAATGTTTAATATAATGTTAGAATTAACCACTAAACTAATGAGAGAGATATATAAATATTGATTATATTTTTAATTAAAAAACTTATACTAATTAAAACTATAATTTTTAATTCATTAGTGTAATTTAGGTCCACGGTAGTTGAAATATAGTTTATAATTAGTTACAAAAATGCTAGTTTTATATATACAAACTAGCCGAATGGCCCGGGCAACGCCCGGGTTTTACCCGACTGGACCCGGCTTCGCCTGGGTAGTGTTCGAGCGAGGTTTACTCATGAATGAATAGAGGCCCCAACTGTTTGTAATATAATTAATTTGTAATATAATTATTTGAATCTAACCTCATATACACTTTTACACTACCTATTTAATTTCAAAATAAATTAAAATACGTTTATATTAAATAATAACATTTTTAAAAAATCGACTTTCTCGTTCACACTTTTGTATCTATTCAATTATGTATTTTTTTTTATGTATCTCTTTAAAAAAATATCTGTATAGTTTAGATTAAAATATTTTACGTGACATATTTTCAAGTCGTATATTTATACACAAGTTTTATATTTATTTTACAAATATTGTATAAGATGTGATTAATAAACTTTGTAAAAATAATCTTAATACATTTTTAATAACATGACGTTATGTTATATTCTAATAGGTAAAATAGGTTAGTTTCAGACGGCTTATAAATTAGGTTAGTTTAAGGTGTGTTATAAAAAGGTTAGTTGCATTAATTAAAATCGGTGAGATTCAGATAGGTTATATTAGGTTTGTTTAATCGCTAAATAAGGTTAGTTTTAGATAAGTTGAATTAGGTTAGTTCTAGATAATAAAAAAATAATGTTCGTATTTAGAAAAATTAGTTTAATATTTTATATAAATTTTTTTTTTTTTAATTGTTAAATCTTTTTTAAAATTATATTTTAAATTAATATATTTAAATTGGTAAAATTCAAAGTATTTCACCGAAATTGTATTTTTAACTCGTGTAAAACGCCTCGAAGGTACGGCGGTGGCAACGTACAGCGCCGCCTACCAAATATACCCTTAACTGGGAACACTCCACAAATATATATAGTAAAATATATGTAGCAAGCTATACAGCAAAAACATAAATTTTTTCAATAAATATGAAAAAGAAAAAAATATAGAATATGAGCAGCTATATAATATGAAGCAGATAAATATAAATCCTACCTATACAAATGACAGCAAAACAAAAAATTGAGCCTACCCCTAAAAAAAGCAGTTATTAAAAATGCATAGAAGCTGCTTATAATATAAATGTTAATAAGTATAAAACGATTGCATGGAACAAACATATATAGTAAAATATATGTAGCAAGCTATACAGAAAAACATAATTTTTTGCAATAAATATGAAAAAGAAAAAATATAGAATACACTGCTCTAAATCGTAAATGATTACATGAATATATAATATAATATGAATATTCCCCTTATGAGAATAAAACAGTATACCTTATTTAAAAAAAATGTAGTATCAATTAATTTAGAAATAAATAAATAAATAATAAATAATAGAAATAATTAAATAAATATATATAATCTTACTATTTTCAAAACGATTTTAACCAGTTTTGGTACCGACGCGCTTCGCCTAGCCAGAACAATGGAAAGGCTTAGACTTTCTATCAACAGTTGGAAATTACACTTACATTTTAATCACCAGTGTCTCGCCGCAAACATAATCCCACCTTCTTTAATTTTAAAAGATCCTGTCTGCACAAATTATTTTAGAAAAATATTATTTGAAACGGGTAAGAAACTTTTAAATGCTAGAAAATTAAGGAATATAATCTTACCTTTTGAAAAATGCAGCGTGAAACTAACACAATAAGTTTAACCAATCAAATTCATGTATCGTCGCGACCAGTGCGGCGCCAAGCGGCAAAAGGCGAGAACTAATCCATTTCAGTTAAATAATTTTTAAAAAAAGTACATTAACCTTTGTAGTTTTTTGAATAGCCTATATGTTAAACGAAATCTTCAGCTACCTACATGCGAAATTCCATAATGATTGAGTCAGTAGATTTTGCGTGATGCGATAACAAACATCGATTTCGCATTTCATTTTTATAGATATAAGGATAGCCTTGAAATAATAAATTGCTTATCTATTTCTTCATTAAAGTCAACTATATCGATTGATTAGGGATATTTTTCATCCTCAATTTTATTTAAACATTGTACTGAACAATAAAATGTTCTAATATTTCTCTTATAGGAAAATAATAGATGCATTCATTAGAATTTGTTTAAGAAGTACTGTAAATGCCCCATTTAATCTATCAAATGCAATTTTAAAGCAGGACTTAAACCAGCCTAATATAGAAGAAATATACATATCCTCGACCCAGAAATTATATCTAAAACTCTCTACTTCCCAAAATCCAGTTATACAAGAATTGTTCCAATTTGATGGAGACCTCAATCCAAGACATAAAAGACCTGGACTTCACTCTACCTAACTGTGACCTTCCAGTCAGTTCTGAAGGCCATTTTTTAGAAATTCTTGATGCCTAACATCCACGACAAAGTGACTCGTGAGCTTTATGATCGAATGGTACACTGTAAATTTGAGAGGAAATAAATAAATAAATAAATATGTGAGTATAGTTTATTAGTGACGAATTCTTTCGGCGGTTTGACAACAATCCTCCTCCCGTTCCTACTGAATAGAGGCAAGATTTATGTAAAATACTTATGTAAATAAATAAAGTGAATAAAAATAACGATAAATTTATTTTTAAAATATTCTATATTCATGCCATTAATTTAGTAGTTACAATTCTAACAATATATTAAACGTTTCTGATAATATGTATGTAAATAAACTTATTTTTGTATAATTACTGCTCTAAAATGTAAATTTAAATAACTTTAACTCTCTCAACTTTGACAAGACACCACTTTAACTCTCTCTTTAAAACTAGAAATTTTTGTATATATTATTTTCAAAAACTATGTACATAAAATAGTTTGAACATTTACACGCAAATATCCACATGGGATATAGCGTGTGTTTTGTAAAAAATGAATAAATAAAAATAAAATTTATAGATAATCTCTGAAAAATATATTGAAGCCAAGTAGCGATAAGGATCAGGGACAAGTTTCTTTATCAAATTGCCTAACAAGGAAACTTTTCTGACAAAGACTCTTCCACGGACCTAGGCACATTGAAGGCTCTAAGGATTGGAAGCCTGTCAGTTATGAGGTTTAATAAAATCCTTTTTCCTAATTTTTATCGCTTTATTTTCTATCAATTAAGGTTTTGAAAAATATTTAATTCTCACAAAATGATATAACCTAATATTAATAGGTTCAAATAGTAGAACCTATCATTGTTGTCATTCGGATATGTCCTCTTTATCTATTTATCAAAATCCTTTATTCTTTGAAGGGGTCAAGCAAAAGCTCAGATATAAAGCCTGAAATATTCTAATGTTAATACACACAAGCAAAGGTGATTACATATAAACTTAGAGATGTAAACTAACAATACATTTGACACATATACAATTAACAATAAATAAAATAAATAGTAGATTGATTTTACAGGTTAACTCCGTAATTGCTTTTTTTTTTCAATACAAATATTTCTAATTCCTAAAAAAAGTAAAGGTTTAATAATCGGTATAATCTAACAAATATATATATATAATTATATTTGTATTTTCGAAATTCTCTATCAGGTTCTAAACTGGAGCGATATGTTTCTCTAGACACAAATATAAGTCGGGTATCCCTTTACACGACATTGTATCGTTTGATAAAATCGATTTTTTGAAGTGTGGGGATTTACGCGATAATTCGATTGGATTCTCGGCGATTTCAATTGGATTAGAATCTCGAGGATATCGATTAGACGTTGAATGGCAAGTTTTCTTCTTCACAGATCTCCCAACACTTTGAAAAGTTTTTTATTATATATATTCCAACATTCTGGCAGGTTTTTGCACGAACCTCCTAACATTATGGCGAATTTTATTCTTAAGAGGACCCTTCAACATTACGGCAAGTTTTCTTTTTTACGAATCTCCCAACATTCTGAAAGTTTTCTTTTTCAATATCCTGGCAAGATTACTCTTCACGGACTTTCCAACATCCTTTCCAATTTACTCTTCACCGACCTCCCAATATCCTGGCAAGTTTAATCTTCACCGACCTCCCAATATCCTGGCAAGTTTAATCTTCACGGACCTCCCAACATCCTGGCAAGTTTAATCTTCACCGACCTCCCAACATCCTGGCAAGTTTAATCTTCACGGACCTCCCAACATCCTGGCAAGTTTAATCTTCACGGACCTCCCAACATCCTGGCAAGTTTAATCTTCACGGACCTCCCAACATCCTGGCAAGTTTAATCTTCACGGACCTCCCAACATCCTGGCAAGTTTAATCTCCACGGACCTCCCAACATCCTGGCAAGTTTAATCTTCACCGACCTCCCAACAACCTGGCAAGTTTAATCTTCACCGACCTTCCAACATCCTGGCAAGTTTAATCTTCACGGACCTCCCAACATCCTGGCAAGTTTAATCTTCACCGACCTCCCAACATCCTGGCAAGTTTAATCTTCACCGACCTCCCAACATCCTGGCAAGTTTAATCTTCACCGACCTCCCAACATCCTGGCAAGTTTAATTTTCACCGACCTCCCAACATCCTGGCAAGTTTAATCTTCACGGACCTCCCAACATCCTGGCAAGTTTAATCTTCACGGACCTCCCAACATCCTGGTAAGTTCCCTTTTCACGGACCTCCCAACATCCTGGCAAGTTAATCTTCACGAACCTCCCAACATTCTTTCGAATTTAATATTCACGGACCTCCCAGCATCCTTGCAAGTTTAATCTTCACGGACCTTCCAACATTATTATAGGTTTTATTCTTCACAGACATCTCAACATTCTAGCAAGTAGTTCACTTTCATGGACCTCACAGAATGCCAGCAAGGTTTTGATATATCACGCAAGAAACGTTTCAAGAAATTCCCAGCATTATTAGCAATTTTCATTTTAACGAACTTAACTTTATTTTATCAAATATTCTTTTCAAGGGCATTTTGATGTTTTGATAAGACATTGATTATGCAGATACAAAGAATGTTCATAATCTTTTCTCTTCAAGTCTTTTTTCAGAATTCGTGTTTATCATCAGTATGTAATGATTTTACCTTGCAGATATTTAGCACACTAATATATATATATATTTAAAATAAAAAGGCATCTCCTGACCACGAGCACATGTGCTTTTTTCATATATATATATATATATATATACATATATATTAGTGTGCTAAATATCTACAAGGGAAATTCATTAAGCATATGTATGTCATAATTTGTATATAATTGTATGCACCCCCGACCCACTATGCATGTACAATGTATGATTTTCAAAGATTTAATAAAGAATAAGGTAACTGGAGGACAGAAAGTAGCAACAAGACATAGGAAGTAGGCTTAAAGCGGGCACAATTATAAATAACTTGTACAGTCAATACTTCCTGACCGAGGCCGGACGTATCTGGTGACCGCAGAAGTTATAAAAGTGAGAGACGCCCAATATTTCCGGAGCAGGACCGGACGTATCTGATAACCGCGGAAGTTATAAGAGTCGAACTAACACCCAATACTTACTGACAAGATCGGGCGTGTCTTCCGACAAAGACCTCAGTAAGGACCAATTAGAAAGTATCGCCTAAATAGGTCAACCAATAGAAAAAGGTCATGTGACATCTCTCGACCAATAGGAAAGAAACTAAGTCTTGGTGTTAAATCGAGAAGCAAGAATTGTTAGTGGTGCTTTCACTCCCAGAGGAACAACACCTACAGTGGCTCCTTCGCTCCCAACAAGGTAACATCTGCTCTCGAGACCTCCCCGCTCAGCTCATAGCTAAGTCAATCACCGCCTTGTGATCAGATAATTAATAAGTCAAAATCGCTCCGCTCTTCTCAAGCTTTCTTTCCTCCAAACCAGTTGCCTTTTATTTTCAAACCCCATCACGTGTCCTGATTATTCCTAAACTGTATGCTTCACTTGCCACTCAACGACTGCGTTTCAACCAATCCTCACCATTCTCACCGAACAACAAGAAATTCCGCAACGATATTGTCACATGTATTATATAAAATATAATAATTATAAATATAATCGAATTTTTAATTGTTATAAGTCAAAATCTTTTTATCCTTTAAAATGCCTATTATTTTCGAAAACTCATTTATGTAAAAACTATATGTAAAATTGGGGGTATTGCGCAGATAAATTATTTACATTATTTTTTTTATAATTTAAAATTTAACTGAATAATGCTTTCGCTAACAAATATATAATCGGAAATATTCAAATAGAACATAAAATATTGGAGCATTCTTTTGTTCTTCCTTCCTTTATTAATTAAAATGAGAAATTCCTCTTTCTAATCAGAAATCAGTTGGAAAATTTGGAAAGGCAAATTAATTGCAATTCACCAAATGAACTACAAGAAAATAGGTCAACGAAATATTCATAGTTGTCGATTTCAGATTATAAATTCAATATTAGTGTGACTTTTATTCATCCTCCAAATGTCTACCAAACAGTGCAAGAATTGAGGAGTGAATGGTAAGTTATTGAATCTATCTCCATATATCTTGAAATATTGGTATAAATGTTAGTTAAATGAGTTTTTCATGATTTCATTGAATCATTATGAAATGAGAAATACAGGAAACCTAAAAGCTTTCGCCTAATCACATAAAAAAGAAAAACTTGACAACTTTAGATATATACGACTTTAGAACAAATATTTTATGTTTTTTATAAAGTATACTACTCTGTCAAAAGGTTTCGACACTTTGCTCATAAGTTAAAAAAAACTTCATTATTCTACCAAATTCAAATTGTCCCCTTCAAAGTAGTCCCCGTTGGCCGCGATGCACTTCAGTCACCTTTTTTTTTCAGTCGGCAAAACACCTTCTGGGAGTCTGTTTTCGGGATCGCCTTCATGGCCTTCTTTGATTCAAATTTGATCTCTTCTATGCATTGAAATTTCCGACCCTATAACTTTTTTTTAGCTTTCCAAAAAAGAAGAAGTCGCAGGGGGCCAAATCGGAACTGTAGGGGGGTTGGGGGAACACAGAGGTTTAGTGGTCCTGCAGGAACTTCGAGATTTTGAGGGCTGTGTGCGCCGGCGCGTTATCGTGGTGGAGGATCCACGACTTGCTCCTCCACAGCTCCGGCCGTTTCTGCCTGATCGCTTCCCTCAATCGCCTCAAAACTCCCAGGTAGGAGTCAGCAGTTATTGTAGATCCTTGTTGTTGAAATTCATGATGAACGATGCCCTGGTAGTCGAAGAACACCGTCAACATGACCTCGACTTTGCTGGGAGCCTTCCTCTCTTTCTTTGGTCTCGGCTCATTTTTGAAGCGCCGGTTCGATGCCTGTTGGGTAGTTTCCGAATCAAAGCCGTAAATCCATGTTTCGTCTCCTGTAATGACCCTCTTCAGCAATTCGGGGTCGTCGGTTGTCGCTTCGAGATTGAGACTAGCCGTTTCTTTCCGGGCGTTCTTTTGATCAAAAGTCAAATCTTTGGGAACGAGAACGCGGCGTTGAGTCTTCCCACTCCCAAAATGTCCTTCATTATCGATTAAGTCGACCCGAATGATATCACTGCTTCTTCCGCGATCTCCCTGACAGTTAATTCGTTGGTCTTCACGCACCAGTTCTAACACCTTGTCCACTTTTCCAGGCGAGGGTGATGTGGACGGTCTCCTGGAACGCTCGTTGTCGGCGGTCTCTTCCCGACCCTCCTTGAAACGCTTGTACCACTCGAAAACTCGTCTTCGGCTCATGACGGCATCCCCGTAGGCTGTTTGCAACATCCAAAATATTTCGGCACCCTTGAATCCGTTTTTCACACAGAACTTGATGCAAATCCGTTGATCCTCCATTTCGATGTCTAACGAAATCGAAGCACGGGCAAAATGGCTTCACTTCGAACAGCCACTGCTCGCGCTGTTGTGGCGAGTGATTTTTGAAAATTGGCAGGTCTCCAAGCCAAGGGCGACGCTTGCGTTTGCCACAAACTGGGAGAAAATATATTTAGTTTACAGGATTTTATGAGCAAAGTGTCGAAACTTTTTGATCAGAGTAGTATATGGAACAACAGTGTCACCGTCAGTGATCAAAATACTAAAACATAGGTATTTAATCTATAATGTCTATCTGCACAATGTTCAGTAACATCACACAGATAATTTGACTAAATTTAGTATCACCACCTTGTACTTCACAACTAGTATACTACTAACACCTTTCTTAATTCAGTATTATAATTAGTGATTTTTTTTCTTACTAAAATAAAAAATGAATAGATATAATGGAAACTTTTTATTACAATTATTTTACCTTCAGCGGTCAAGCGACTAAAGGTTTTCGATATTACAACTGTTTGTGACTATCGGGACTATTGTCAAAGAGTCACACACAGATAATTTGTGTGAGCAAAGTGTCGAAACTTTTTTTTATCAGAGTAGTACTTCATTTATAATGGCCAGGAAAGCGGTTAGACCAGGGGTCGCCAATCCTTTGAATCGAAAGAGTCAAAAATACAATTTAAAAAATTTCTAAGTTTTTATAGAGCGGACTTTTTTTTTCTTGCCAACAATAAATAATACTCGCATAAATAATATTTGCGTATGGAACTATAAAAAGAGCAGCATCTCACATTCATAGAGCCGCAGTTTGCCGACTCCGCCCTAGACAAATATAATGCCCATTCTGTACCAGCCCTTCTATAAACCGAACTTGCATCCAAAGAAAACATGTTCATTATTTGGAGGTCTTTATTTGGGTTATTGTATATCATATTTATTGATAGTGCGAAACAATAAAATTTTATATCGATTAAACCAAATGAACCGATAAACGAAAACTCTTCTGTGAGTATTTAGAAAAAAAGTGCATTCAAAAATGTAATTTCAGAAATTAATTGTTGATTTGTCTGTAGGAAAGGCAAAATTCAGCTCTTTGAGAACGTGAGGACACACATTTGATTTACAACACAACAAATATAAAACATGTTTGACTAACTGAGGAAAATTTTCTCAGAATTAATGGGTTTCAGAGCTATCGTATTTACACATCACGCTGATCTAGTTTATTTCAATAACTCGATATTGAATTAGATGTTTATTGAATCCAAAGGCTCGAATTTATTAGACACCTCAGTATATGTCCATTCATCGGTGATGATCTATGGGTTTTTCTGATATTTTACCGGAAAACATCCGAAATATCTTACATATTTACATGAGAGAATAGATTCTTATCATTTTTATTCACAAGGTTAGGGAAAGGAAAAATATTTATTCAAATTCAGAAAATGCACTCGGCATCTACATGCAGCATCATTTCTGATTGGCCATCATACAACGCCATTTTCGAGTAATAAAAATACATTTCCTGATCGTCCAACTGAGATTTCTAATGGATTTGGCCATCTATTGGAGTAAATATGAACTAAATGTTGATTCTCTTAATTATTTATAAAATTAACACAAAGCAATAACGCGCCATCTATACATATAAAATAAAAGGGTTTAAAAGCGCGAATGTTTCTTTTATACATAAAACGAACTTGGTAAGGACAGTAGAAGTTCGTTTTATGTATAAAAGAAACATTCGCGCTTTTAAATCCTTTTATTTTATATTTCTAAAATATTGGCGAAATACCCTTTTATATTCATCAAGATCATTTCACGAACAAGTTACTCCAATTTCTTAATTTAACCACTTCAACCAATGCAATTTTATTTTTGTGCTTTATCTCTATATAACTTTCTCTGTTATTATTAAGAGGATGCTATTGTATGAAACCTCTGGAACCGACTACAGTATCATCTATATTTCTGATGAGCTATCACAATCAAGACAATTTAAAATTGAATCTATTATACCTTGGTGTTTGAGATAGGTATTCCTTAATGAGCTTTTATTTTTGCGTACGAACTTATATGTGACCCTGGTATGTGTTTATATGGTAGTTTATAGAGTAATAGTTCATTGTCCACATATACGCTCAAAATCACGTTTAAATCATAATTATTCTATATACAGTTACGAGCGTCATGCGTTCTTCATCTCTGTCACCGTTTGCTTCTTTTTTTTTTTTTTGGAATGGCGCTCTCCTATTGGTTCGCTACGATGGCGCCGCCACTGCGCGAGACACTTTGTTTTTGACTTTGCCCCCCCCCCACTGGCTTTTTGGCTTTTGTAACTATTGTGTTGGAGCGGGTCGCTACTTAAATAGATGCATATATTAGTTAATAACTAAATAGAATCCTCTCTTTCTTTTTCCCAGTAAGAGACGCCTACGGAAGCCAACAGTACATAGACAGATAAAGCACATAGAATATAGTTATTAACTAATATATGCATTTATTTAAGGCGCCAATTTATAATTGTACCAAATAGTATTTGAATAAAAACATTCAATCGGGTAAAACACGGGCGTGAATGATCCAACAGGTCCACGTGTCTAAATTAAAACACGGGCGTTGCCCGGGTCATTCGGCTAGTATTTCGATAAAACCCATGTCTCTCTGGTGTATACAGATGTCACCAACTACTCGGTTGTCCCAAATTTCTAATATCTTTTATTTGATTTACAAGGCAGAGTGAATTATTCCATCCGTTAGGTGAGACCCATCAGCTTTTTTTATATCATTGTTAATTATACAAGGTCATGGAGACTAAATTCATAGATCAAATTCACAATAAATTAGTCCACAAGTCTCCATGATAGGTAAAAAGATCTGCTGTCGTTGGTTGGATATCCAGGAGACACCACATGACAGTCAGACTTTTCCCCCCAAGTTTATTTCTAGGAATATTCTCCGAAAAATGGATCAGATTTGTGGTGTCTAGAGAGAGGGAGAGAGAAAGTGAGATTGAAACAACATTTTTACAACGTTCATATTTAAAGTTACATAAGATTAAATACAAATTGAATAAATATAACTATATACAACTGAATAATGATAAATAAATATAAATATTAAAAATTCACGAATATATATGTTATATAAAAATATATTTTGTTGATTTTGGAATATCTTGAGGATTATGCTATGGTAAGGCAGTCGTGGTTAAAATATTAAAGTATAAAAATAAAAGGTGTTTTGTTCAGAAATTGCTTTAATTAGCCAAAGGAATATATATGAAAAAATGATAAAAGTAATGCCTGGCTTAAGGCGTAAGAATTTAAAAAATAAAAAATTTATTCACATATTGTACAAAAGATTTGAGCCGGCCATCGGGAAACAACAACAATGAGTTTTTATAGGAGAAGCGTGACCTCTGGCGGTCGATTTAGCAGAGTGTTTGTATCTATGAAATATAATTTTAAATAAAATTATTAACATATATATACATATATAAATTGAGAAAATGACATCTCCTTATCGTTCAACTGAAAGTTGCTGATGGCTTGCGCCTAATGAGATGCCTTTTTTATTTATTTATTCAACTTATCCGAGTATAATTTCATATTTATTCAATTTTTAATATATACAAGGTATCATAAAAATGTTCGGGGAATTAGTCAAAAAATATTTCTGAGTTTTCGGAAAATAAAAATTATCATCATAATCACGAGACCTCTTTCTACTAGAAAAATATTTTCGATATCTCAAATAAAAGGAATTTTATTAGCATTTTTTTAAAGAAAAGAAACAAAGGCGCTGCGTTTTTTTACAATGGATCTTAAAAGTGAACAAAGGGTATGCATGAAGTTTTGTCAAAAATTAGGAAAAACGACGTCAGAAACGTTTCAAATGTTGAAATTGGCGTTCGAGTAGGCAGCCTTATCACAATCAAAAAATATTAAGTGGTTTGCCCGTTTCAAATCTGGTAGAGAGTCAACCCAAGATGACGCACGCCAGGGAAGACCTCCTTTGGAAAATCATTAAGAACTGACCCAAAAAAATGGTGCTTTAATAAGGGAAAACACTAGGAAAACGATCAGAGAACAAGTAGATGAAATAGGGGTTTCATACGGAATGTATAAAAAATATTGACCGAGGATCTTGGACTTGAAAGAAAGTTTTCGAAATGTTTTGAGAAATATTAACCTTTTTCTTTTTACATATTCATCTAATAAATCTTTTATGACCCAATTCCCCGAATTTTATTAATATACCTTGTATATATGCAAAGTTATCCTTGGTGGATCCCACAGCGGGAACGACTCCGCCACCGATGGACCGCCAGAGGTCTTTCCCACAGAGTGGGCAGGTCGATATGATGGCTGGCGTTGCTCAACTCAAGACCAAGATGGTACTTGTAGATCGTAGCCTTCGCCACACTTATCCGTTGCATTGTCTCGGGATGAAGGTCGACGCCGAACAGTCAGGCTTGAAGTTCAAGGTGCATGTAACAGGAGACGAATACCTCCCGGAGTAGGGGTCGCACGGCTCGGCAACTCCAGTATCAGCGAACCGTCACTGGATCCACAGGTGGCACGCCTAGAGGCAGGAAATTCAGAATGGGGTGGGGTGTGGAGGGCCAACAGCAGAGTGATGTCGGCATTATGCCCCGAGAAGCAGTTGTGATGCAGGCCAACCCTTGAGATGGAACAGACACATCCACTATGGAAGTCCAGCGCGCCATAAGCTGTCCAACGGGATGACCCTGAGAGTGGAGGGGGTTTGACACTTTGGATTCTTAGAATCCTAAGCAGGCAATAAACAAAACACAATAAATTGAATATGTGTAACAATACAGTAGTATACTACTATAGACATTTTTGTATATTCCATAATATAGCACAATTCCTCTTTTATATGTTTATATAAAAATTTTCAATGTTTTATATATATTATTTATACTTCATAATAAATTATCGGATGAGAACTCCTTTGCAGCCTTTTTTTAACGCTTTGCCAAATGTTTTGATTTTTGTTCGCTTCTGACGAGGACAAAAGATTTTTGTCGAAACGTCAATATAATAAAAAGATTTACTGGCCGAATTATCTTCTTAATTTGAATAAATATGAATGCAGGCCAGGCGGCCTCTATTTTTACGATTCAATAAAAGGGCGTACCTGGATCTGTAAAGAAAAAAAATGTTTGTTTTTTCTTTAAAGATCCAGGTACGCCCTTTTATATAATCTTAATTAATGGATCGCCTATTGACTCAAATATATTATTTGGTGGAAAACAAACCATAGATTATTGTAACCTTAATAAACATGGCACTAAATTGGCCTTCAAGATGTTACTTGTTGGCCACAGAGAAGATAGAAAAAGTCAAATGTTAGTCAAAATGTAGGTATATATTTATTTTTGGTTATATCGTTCGAAGGTATCAGTAAATATTATATTTTATTACCAATTTATTTATATCAACACATGGAAATTGGAGTATTAATATATATTATATAGGGTATAAAATAAGTAAAAAATCGCGATGAAAAATCAATTTTTATTTCATAAATGAATAAATAAAATAAAACATTATTATTTACTCAAGAAACTGAACTTTCTGAAGAATACAAACATATATTTAAAAAATACCAGATAACTATGAAATGGAATATACTAGAAATTGTGAAATAACAACAGAATAAATTAATTATTCATTGAATATTTTATTGCAATATATAAACCTACTCATTTTTATTTTAATATTTTTTATTTATTGTTACAAAAGCACGAAGTCCAAAGGACTATTGTGCTGTGCTAGTATTATTTACATATATATGATTAATTAATTACACGATGGATTAGTAGTGTTTTGTAAATTATTGTACAAATAGTTCTAAACTTAACAAAGTTCTCATAAGATAGAGTATATACACAAAGATAATTTGGTAATGTTTCAAAGTATCTATATACAATTTGATTAGTCAGAGGGCAAGTTAAAAGAAGATGCTCTGGTGATTCAACATTCAATTAAAATGTGAAAATATCTGCCTGGTGACTCCACGTGGGGTGAAAAATGTACTAAAGCGACAAAAAAGGAAGGACTAAGTCTATCTCAATATAGAACATCTATTCCAATATATAATCCCTCACTTGTTCTTCAAGTTGGAAAAGGCTCTAAAAGCGGATAAGCTTACTATTAGATCAACGGCATATGGATACGGAAAGCAAGGAGACACCAACTGCTTTATGGTTTGCACCAGTTTTCTTAATTATGGAACCAACTATAAGGAGGCAATGTCTTTCATCAGACTGTATCTCGTTCACCTTGGAGGATTTTATTGAAGATGTATATCATTCTTTAGACTGATCACCTGAACTAATGAATCATTTTACCATATATTTTACTTCTCCAAATAACAGGGTATAGATAATGGTTTATTTATGGTGTTAGTTAGCGATTTAAATTTACTATTAGGTGCAGAAAATGTCTATACATATTGGAATAGTGCGAATATGTTTTTGAGAGAAATAATTTAAATCAATTTTATCAATTTCCCTATAATAATTAATGAGAGAAGAAGAATTTGTGAATGATGAACAGCACCTCAATCGGTTACTTCAACTTACTGTTGGATATGTATTTGTAAGGGAGTTTATGTGGCCATTTAAGAAATCAAAGCAAAAAGTGCTCGATATGAAGATTGCATTCTTTTGTTTTAGTTATAGGCAATTGAAAATGTGCCCCACATTGTTATTATCCTCCTAAAATAAATATAAATTAACCACAAAATTCATTATGTTTTAGAGAAAATATATATAATTCACCATATGATGTCAATCTCCTAGGTTAGAAAACCTATAAACCCCTCGATGAGGTCAAGTAATCATCATCATTATCACAGGTACCAACCTCCCAATAAATCTAGATTGGAGAAAGGGGGAGAGAAGAATCGACAAAGACTTTCTCTCGAGGGAAGAGCAAACTTTCCGTCGATGAAGAAGAATCTTGGAACAGATCAATTTGATGTTAGATAATTGGGATCCCCATTACATGCTCCCCCTCCTGCATCGTTAGTTGACGGCCTCAATGTTTACAGCGGATAATTAAATGGCTGAATCAACTCTCTCTTGAAGCTTTTACAACATTCACCTTACGTACTCTGGAATCTTCTATGGATATATACCTATTTCGTGCATTTAGACATATACTAATGGATATAGAGTGCAGCGGTATAATACTTATCTATAAAAATAAAGATCTCCATCTTTCGAACGTCTTTACATACTAGCGGGCTCTGGTCGGTGACAAAGTCAAATGCCCTAGACCAGAGTTCGGCAAACCTTTGAGTAGGAAGAGTCAAAAATAACAATTTACAAAATTTCAAAGTTTTTAAAGAGACAAAATATTTTTTTTATTCCAACAATGAATAGTACTTGCATAAATAATATTTGCGTAAGGAACTATAAAAAGATCCGCAGCTTTACATCCAAAGATCGGCAGCTTTACATCCAAAGATCCGCAGCTTTAGATCCAAAGATCCGCAGCTTTACATCCAAAGATCCGCATGTTGCTCCAGTTTACCGACCCCTGCTCTAGACTGAAAACGGTAATTGTTCGAAACTATGGTATCCTGGTGATTGTTTTGAATTTTTCAAACTGGCGTTGTGGATTTTCCAACGACCCGAACCTGCAGAAACAGTTGAGAAATGGCTGATAGTTTTTGCGTCTATTTTGAACTTACTGAGCCTTTGAAGAATATATAATGGTTTGGCCTGTCATAACCAATTTCCATTAAAGGAGTACTCCTCTAGGAGAACCTAGAAATAATAATGCCTCAGGCGATGGTCTTTTATGGTAGAGCCTTTTTATATTTATGCTAAAATATAATTATTATCAACATTAATCATTGGTTTTTGATCAGTATTGGTTTTTAAAATACCATTATAGCTCAAATAACCACTGAATGAATCCGTTACTTGCTTATTTAGGAAGCTTATTTGAACATCTGGATTGTTATTGAGGTACTATCTACATTCTGTCTGACGAGTTTAACAGCTTGAAACGTATATGTGGCGAACATTTCTTGATTTAGCAAATAAAGCGTCAGAAAATATAATTGAAATAAATCAACGCTTGATTAAGGTTTATTTCGAAGGATGGTTTTTCGCCATTGAAAGGTTTTATTGTAGATATGACCATTAAAGTGATTATATGTGTGATTGGGTTAAACAAGAACTTGTATGTTATAACGATAAATTGGCTTTTTGCTAATAATTAATTTTGATGGGATACACTCTTCCGTTTCACAGCGAATTATGCCGAGTTAGGGCTACTCGTCGTCTGAAATTATTTATCCTCGTCCAAAAACCCAGCATTACCTAAACGATATATAAATATAACCTGGCCTAACCTACGGTTATCAACCCAATCACCCTCCTTGATTCTCTCATCTTATTTATATTTTACTAAAAACCGCAATATAATATTGACATATATAATATTACAGAATAAAAAGAAGAGAGCTATAAATATTGTATGTAATGGATATATTGAATGAATTTTTAAATAATCATAGAACGCGCGTCAAGCTTGAGCACTCCCCTTTAAAGTGACTTACCCTAATGAACACCTGGTGGCAACGTAAGTCTGACTGAGAGACATTAATGAGATGTCATTTCCTGGAAATAATTAAGATCTGAAGAGATACACCACTCCTGTAATTACTAATTTCTTTTTACGAGCAGTAAACCTGATTTAAAATATCATAAATGTTAATGACTTGTAAAAAATAAATGGGGCCAGCAAAACATCTTTTAATAAAATTGATAAAAACACAGTTTATAATTATAGCTAGATAACAAATAAATTATTCTCCTTTTCTTAGTTTTTATTGGGACAATTATTGAAGCTACTCGAAATTTTGGCATTAAAATGTAAATTTAAAAACATAAACAATAATAATTGGCAATTTAGATTCTAGGTAGTTGTAAGAATAATAACTGAATTTGAGTTCTATAGAATAATTTCCGTTATAGATTTTACAATTATTTTTGATCAAATTATTTGCATTTGACCAGTGGAAATTCAGAAAAAATTAAAAGGAATTGATATACAACAGATTTATCAATAAATATGTTTTATAATAAAATAATTACCTTTTTAAACATATTATGCAGAATATATAATTTGTTTTCTAAAATATGTAATTCATAATATTTACATAATCTCCATCTTTTTCTGTAAAAATGAAAGAGTAGTTATTTACATTAGAGAAAACTGCTGGTTAAATCCATATCCAAGTATTACTCCCATAAAGTATAATTGTATTTAGGTGATCAATCCTTACATAAACCTATCAGAAATTTTACTAATAATTCTACACTCAAATTAGTAAAACAGATGTCTATTATTAAGAGAAAATGTGTAGAATGATTTACACTATTTACGTAGTTTGCTTATTTTAAATATATTTTGAAGTTTGTGATCAAGCCTTAAGAACTCTTGCTACACAGTTTTGTATTAGGATAGATCATGAGTCGGCAAACTGCGGTTCTCGAGCCACCTGAGGCTCTTTGTCAATTGACAATTGAAAATGGTTTATTGACATCTAGTAAATGGTCAATAGAGCTTTTACAGAGTTTAAATAGTAGAGAAAAATATATGCACCAGACGAGACCTTCTCCGAAGGTACGTCTGGATCCTATCAGGAGCTTAGAATCGTCTTGAGTTTAGACTTGCGAGTTATGGAATCCGTGTCCCCAGCGATGACTGTGTTGAAGAACTTGACAAGAATAATCTTGTGTTTAGGTAAGGTATCCGCGAGGAAACTCTCCTTAAGATGGGGGTACAGGACCGCATACGCGACATCATTTAATGGTCGTCCCTCGGTTATATATGGGCCTAAGGATATTTTCATCGTTCAATTGTTCGATTATGTCCATTAACTGATTCTCAAGTTCCATTTCTTGCTTGTCCTGGAGCGTCGGGGCAGGAATTAAAGGCGGGGGCACTACTACGTCTGGAGCTGACTCTTTCTCATGGGGAGTAGGCGGCGCTGGTTCAGCAGGTTGAGGCGCAATGGAGCGACGTGGCGAAGTTTGGGCCGTGTGACCAATACTTCGCACCTCTACAGATGGAGCAGGGGACGCTGCTGCAGGAGGAGGCACCTCCACAAAACTTTGAAAATATAATTTTGGCTCTTCCGTCTCAAAAGTTTGCCGACCCCTGGGGTAGATCATTTCAATAGAACTGAATAATAGAATCCGAATTTTGTATATTGTTTATATATTTTCCGTATTAAATACATTAACCAAGACACTTATTCTGGGGTAAACTCAAAATTAATCCACCAGGTATGTTTGTCAGACAGTTAACCATCATTAACGATGTGTGATCAGGATGTACTTCCAGAAAAATACTCAATAAATATGATGTTTAGCGTTTCTAAAATTTTATAAACAGACACATTAATAATGGTGGTGGTGTCCTGTCCCTCTATGGACAAGTGAAATGCCATTGCCCTGTTAGTCAGCCACATTTCAGAGTTCCCTGTTCCCGGTTACCGTAGCGACTCGGAGCTCACGACACCGTACTTCGCCCTACAGGGCAGTCCCTTACTTGTGCTGCTTCTCCCGACCACCACGTAGAGGAGGGGTAGGACTTTTGGGCAGGAGACACACTAATATATATAATTTCAACCATAAATATTAAATTTTAATTATAATTAACTAAGGAGATTTCTAATTAATTTTCTTGTCAAGAATTGGATGCCTGATAAAATTTGAACTGGCTATATGAATCAGTAATCGATAGTGTAATCCTCTGTCGAGGTATATATTGTGAAAAAAGGAAGCATATTTTTTACGAAAGCTCATCGCTTTATTAATTTACGGCATTATTCTTAGCGTATAAAGGTTCTTCAATGATTAGAGATAGCTAGTCTAGAGAAAATATAACTTTGAAACGTTGATACAAACTCTATTCTTACAGAAATCAAACCTATTTTAAAATAGACTTTATTTGTTAGATTTTGGGCAAACATCTCTTTTAAATTAAAAGTCCCCATTAATATAACTAAAAAATGTTTTCCCTAATAAACAAGATCCCCTCTGGGATGTTGCCATAATATTTAACGACGAAGATATAATATGACAATGTTAAATTGGATTAGCAACACTGGGATCACAGAGAAAATCAATAATTAACAGCAACTTCATTAAAAAAACAAACTATCAAGGGAATTACTCAAGAAAAATTTCCTTTCGCCTTAGGCATCGACATTTCAGAAATCCAGGAAAAATTTCGAGAAATTCTTTATTCTTGATTAGATGCTGAAAATTCTAGGAAAAGAATTTTAACCAACCTCATTTGTATGATAATCAAACCCAATCAATTAACTCCCTTGTATCAAGTCATAAAGGCAAATTTAAAAACGACTAATTAAAAGTTTAATAAGGCATTTTATTGAAAAATAAACTTAATATTAAAACTTAATTTTCATAAAACATTAAGGTTTCGATAAAAAAATAAAGGTTTGCTAAATTCATTAAAACATTCTGTAGGAAAATAAAATTGACTGAAAGAGGGTTGATGTTAGATTATAATTACTCTGTGATCGATAATATATGTAGTTTATTGGATTTTGACCAAATTCTATATTGATTATGCTAACAGCTCTTTTCTTTAGAAAATTCTACCGTAAACAGTTTTTTTGGATTTTTAATTAAAAAGTATTGTCACAGTTGTAACTGAGAGGATTAAAAATATTATTCTTAAAAATAGTTGTGTGCTTGTTTGTGTGAATTTGTTTGAAATAAATTACAGCAATATTTCGACAAATTAGCGATATAATATTGATATTTTAAGTCTGGAAGAAATCACTGTTATTGTTTTGACTCTAAAATATGCAAAGGATCCGATTAAAGGTTAATTTCATGTGGATCTGGAAAATTATTAAGAAAATACAAGTGCAATTCTCAACCTGCAACCCCAAAACACATTATTGACTGTATTGACTCATCCATTGATGAGCTCTACTCATCCCAAGCAGACACCATAAAAAATCTCAAGCCCTACAAGTTTGATACCCTAATATGATTGAGTGTAGATAAGAAATAAGAAGATGATTATGTAAATATTTCTCTCTGAGGGTAAATAATAATAATAATAATTATTATTATTATTATTATAGTAGAGTTTCCCATGAGAGACCATAGCAAGAAAACATGGTAAAACCTGTTCATACCTAGAAGTGGTTTCTTATGGAAAAATCTGCCATGTTAGGCCAAGATTCTTAAACCTGATGAGAGATCACTTCAAATTAAGACCTGGGTTAGCCATATTACCCATAGGAAACTTTATTGTATTCTACTACTAACTACAATTACTAGTATTACAACCACAAATAATGATACTATATTACAGATTGAGGCTGTGCCTGGCCGGCATTCATACTTCTTATAATTAACGATACTCCGGCCAGTAAATATTTTTACAATATTTTTAAAGGGTTAACTGGCCGAAGTATCTTTAATTTCAAGAACTAGTAAAAAGATTAAGAAAAAGGCATCTCCTTATCGTGCAACTGAAAGTTGCTGATGGCTGGCGCCATCTATCGGAATAAATATCAACTATTCTCGTTGATTTTTAATTATTCCAGAATTGGCCAAATACCCATTCTTGATTAATCAAGAAAAGCTAACCACGGACGCGTTTCGGGCTGTTGGCCCTCATCAGCGTGGTGCAAGCTGTACCTCAACGACCAAAAAATTGGTCATTAAGGCATCCTGAAAAATCATGAAACGGGTAGTTAAGGCCAGAATTGCGTGAGGACGCTACACAATGTGAAAAAATAGCACAAATGTAACATTGTACTGATATGAGGTGCATAAATTAAGAAAAAGGCATCTCCTTATCGTGCAACGGAAAGTTGCTGATGGCTGGCGCCATCTATCGGAATAAATATCAACTATTCTCGTTGATTTTTAATTATTCCAGAAGATGTTATATTAATTTATTAACTATAAACGTGCTATCTCTATTTAAAAAATAATTGTTTAATTCAAAAAGAACATAAACACAATTCTGCAGAACATATAGTATATGTAATTATTAGGTTTGCTTAAATCCCTATTCATATAATTTATTAAAAGTTCTGTTGTTTCAGATTATCAAAGCATATTCTCAAGGCTATATAAGGTGAGTACAATAATAGAATATAAGATCTTTCGTGAATAATTATCTTTCTTTTTATATTAATTGCATCTTATATATTCTTGGTGTTTACGTTTATAGATAAATCTCTCTTAATTGCTCAATATATTTCTTTATTTATATCCATAATAATGAGCTTTTAGGGGATGTATGGGTGAAAAGAATAGGTGGACAAGTACAAGGTTTCAAGTTTCAGGGAACCCCCCCCCGAACAGAAATCTTGATATAAAAAAAATGTTTTCGTTTATTCCTAGTACACGTCGTACAGGACATGATGATAATTATGTTTAGAAGCAGGCGACTACTTTTACTGTAAGTACACCACATGTCTATATATGTAAAAAGCAGTTCGAATTTGCACTTATAAATGGGCAAGGGCTTTTTGGTTATTTGCACTCGCTGGTGGGTTTGGACTTTTTCAAGAATCAGGGGCCCTTGGAGAATTTATTTTTATCAGAAAAAAGTGCCCAATGCGGGAATCGAACCCGTGTCGAAGCGGTCGAAAATCAACGGTTTAGATCATCCTTCCTCCGACCTCCTAAAAAGAATAAAAAGATTCAGACTCTTGATTTATATTCTCTTTATATTTCGGTTATATGTTCCTTTTAATTCTTAAATCGATTGTGCGGCTTTTGCCTATTTGGGAAACATTGCACTGTAGACAGGAGATGAAGCAAATAGCTCTCTATAGTACCTTACATTATATATATATATAGACGAAGCTATATAGAAATAAGATAGTCTTTATATGTGTAAAATCAATGTACAAAATCCTCTATATATCAGCATTTAAAATACATGGGCCACAAATCCAATCTAAAACATTGTTTCTTTGAAGCATATAAGTCTAATCTTTAAATCCTCGAAATCTCCAGGGATAACAATAGTACAAACCGCAGACTTGAGCTACCGATAACCAGTACCAAACCAGTTGTTTGCACTGTTTATTTATCGTCAATTATATATATATATATATATATATATAACAATAAATAGTTGTATAGTTTTATAGTTAAGTTTTGTATTAAAATTATCTTCATTATTTTGATTATTTAAATTCAAATTATAAAATTTGTAAATTGTTATTATTTAGTATAGAGAGAGAAAAAAAATAATAATAATAATGAAGATAATTTTAATACAAAACTTAACTATAAAACTATACAACTATTTATTGTTATAATTAATTTAGATTTAGCTTGCTAATCTAACCAAATCTACTTGATATGATTTATCATTCTTATCAGTTTGCTCCTTGAGTTTTAAATGTGGAATCACTGTTATATTTTTGTTATATAGTTTTTACACTATATATGTATATATATATATATATATATTCTCCTTATTGCTTTGGTTTTGTTCCTTATATTTTTAAAGAAAGAGTATATATATATGTTGTAATATATTTCAATATATACTTAATATCCCCACATGTAATATAGCTATAAGGTAACAACCAAAGTTGTAGACACAATTCAAGACGAAAGTTTGGCTATCATATAATACAAAACGAAATAATGAAATTAGATTGAGTGACAGCCGGCGCCAGACAGGAGAACCGTCGGTAGGAAAAACATAGTCGGATTAGCCCAGTACATCTCTGGCACTAGAATAAATCAGACCCCCTCGCCCGGCTACTATCTCAGAGTTCACATCCAACATGCCCCGTCCTTTTGTGCAATCCCATTCACGTCTGAACCAATTCTGACCATTGTGGCCATCATGACTGCATCTAAACAACATGCCACACTACAGACATCCAGCAAGATAAACTCATCACAGACAGTCGACAGGAGCATCTGCAATAGATCAGTTAAGCGGCAGGATTATTTGCATTACAACATATATATAAATTAACACAAATATCAATAACGCGCCATCTATACATATAAAATTAAATAATTCAAAAGCACGAATGCTTCTTTTATACACAATACAAATTCATATTTGAATGTAATTCTACTGTCCTATAAGCTTATGTCCATAGTTTTCTTGAAAACCCTTTCAGAGATTCCACCCTTCAGTGCTGCGTATATAAGCATAATCGTCCAATGCAGTATTAGAGCTCTGATAAGCGGTCTGGTGGATTAAATTGGCGAAACCTCTGGGAAGGTTCACCACTGATGAGCCAAGCCCTCCCAATACATATTTTTTTCATCGCAGTAAGGGCAGGAAAGTTTGTATTATGTATAAAAGGAACATTCGTGCTTTTAAATTATTTAATTTTACAACATATATATACATTACCTATATTTAAATTTATCAGTTATAGATGAGTTCGGCACTCATATTTAGTATTGAAAGGAAGCATCGACCAGATCAGGGGAATACCATCCACCCTCATCAGTATTGGAAATAATATAAACATAAAACAGGCATAATCTTTTTAGAAGAATATCCCCGTTCTAACGCAAGCCTACCTATTTTTAAAATATCCGATTTATTAATAAAGAATAAATATTGAGATATTGAAAATATTAACAAAATTTCATTGATATATATTTAACATATTATATTGTCCATTACACACAAACTCAATAATTCTATCAGTGAAGTATACTATTGAGATACGTCTCGAATTGGTCCTCCATTTTATTTGATATTTTTATTATACACAATGTAAATGCCAGATTTAAGACAATAAAACAAGGCCATGAAGCATTAGTTCGCTATTTGTACACGTCTTAATGGCTCTACGAATTCTTTACGCCTGAAAATCTCTCCCCAGCAATTCACAATTAACCCGTACGTGCCTCCATTCAAATGGACCGCTCGGATGTAATCACTGTAATTTAGATAAGATTTAGTCTTAAGAAAGCTTCTTGAACTCTTTCTTGATGTACCTCACTCCATATCAAATCTTTACGAGCGAAGCATAGAGATCTAGATATTTTCAAATGTTTGGAATTCAACAAAAGCCTTTTTATTTAGACTTTCTCGTCTTATTAAAATACAAACATTAGGCCTACAGGGAAAAGTTTCTTTTTTACAAATCATTTATTCATAAATATCTATAGCTTTCGGGTAAGAAAGCCCTTTTACAGGAGAAAATATTTACATTGAACCGCCAATAGAATTAAAATCGAATAAATTGCTTCAGATGTTTACAGTTATTTGTATGCAGCATCAGCGCGGGCCTCCATTGGTGTGTTTATCGACTTTGCTATTCACAGGCGATATCTTCATTTGGAGGTTATGGGGTGGGTTCAGGGAATAGTATATTATAAATTTCTGGAATGTCTATACTACTGTTGATGCTATTGTGCTTTCTGGATATGATGGATTTCATCATAAGTCTCTGTTGTCTATTGGATATGTTGGAGCAATGGGTCTTTGGTTCTTATATAGATTCGAATTTGAATCCAAATTGAAGGAAAATTCAAACAGTATTTAGAAAAGAATCGAAAAAGGATATAAGTAATTAGGTATACACAGTCTTGATGCTGAGGCAAAACAACCACTGAGCGTCTTCTATATATATTTTTTTAAATCAATATTCATAAATATCGATGTGAATATAGAACTGGTAGTATAAGATTGGTAGTACAAGTAGACACAGAGCAGTCATCGGTCAATGAATACTAGAAAAGCTTGTAGACCATTCGCTTGTTACATTAATAGACATATAATGGGCAGTCAAATTTGGTATGTCTACAGCCGAGAGAAATGAAAAACTTTATGGATCATCTCTTATTGAAGTTTACCTTCGCATCAAATGTTTAGAATTATAACGTTTGAAAATAAATCCACGTATCTGATAATACGAAATTTATATCTATATAGGTTATCTATAAAACGACGTCTAACAACTTTTACTGCAAATATTTCTTCTCATAGAATGAAAATTTGTAATTATCAATTATTTTAAGGAGAAATAACGATTATTCCTATCCTTAGGGATGAAGTAGGAAAGGATGAACGGAAAAATAAAATAATAGGTTATCTTTATCCATATGGTAAAAATATAAATTCGATATAATTGTACCGGCACCTCCATTGAGAGAGATTCCTGGTCTCACCAGATAGTCGTATAGAAAACCTGTTTTGAATTTTCTTATATGTTGCTTGAAGATAAATAGATTCTACTTGAATACAAAGATAGTTCATTAAATCAATCCCTTGTGTCAATATCAAAGTGAAAATATCAGGATTCCAGGGATAAACATCTTTTAAAACATTATCATTTCATAAATCTATAACTTTCAGACATTAATTATTGGTGATTTAGAGTAGAGTATTTCTCATATAGAAGGGTTTTCGTGCCCGAAATCTAGAAATTTTTGAATAATTTGAATGAGTAACGCTTATTTTAGATCTGAAATATGTATTATAAATTCCAATATTTCGATGAGGCAGTTCGCCTCTATTCTTTAGAGATTCAAACCCTGTAAACGTATGTGCATCACGTTATTGATTTGTTCACAGGGTTTGAATCCCCGAAGAATATAGGCGAACTCCCTCATAGAAATATTTGAAGTTGTAATAAATATTTTTGATCCATAATAGACTTTACTCATTCAAAGTATTCAATAATTTATAATTGTGTTATGTAATTTGTAAATAGATGAAAAGAGAAATGAATAAGATGAAAAACATCTCGATGGTGAGCCATCTGTTAAGCACAGTCTTCATGTACGACCACCTCTGTAAAACCAATAGTGAATTGGTCTGAATCAATCCAACCTCCAATAAACAACCACCTCCAAGAGAATCCAATATTATCAAGTGAGACTCTGGTGTAATAGAATGTTTTATCAATGTGTAGAGAGGGAAAGGTGAATAGAAAGAACTTGTAAAATTAACGTGGAAATAGATTCTAAGGTTCCCCTTGGACTTGCCAAACATGCACCGATCGAAAATCCGTTAGCAAACAAGCCCCGAGAAGGACGTTAAAAATCACTTTGAATAAATTTCGGAAAAGAATTCTTTTTTTCCTTTCCTTTTTTCCGCATGTCCATTCCATTTGAATACGGAAAAATCTCATTTTAATACGGGAGACTCGGTAATACGGCATGGCGCATTAAATCACTATTGGAAATATCATAACGTTGTGGCGGAATAATTGGTAGAGAGGAGGTCGATTTGTGTTTGTATTCTGGTCGATAAACTGTTAGGGAATTATTCTTCTCTGATTCCTTTTCTTCTAGTACAGCCTCTACTGGCAGGGGAAGAGTATATAAACATGTTATTTGCTGGAGTCACACTTCTTTGATTCCTTCCCTCCTAAATCAGCCTATACTGGCAGGGTTAGAGTATATAAACATGTTATTTGCTGGAGTCACTCTTATTTAATTCCTTCCCTTCTAGTTCAGCCTATACTGACAGGGGAGGAGTATATAAACATGTTATTTGCTGGAGTCACTCTTCTTTGAATCCTTCCCTCCTAAATCAGCCTCTACTGGCAGGAGTGGAGTATATAAACATGTTATTTGCTGGAGCCACTCTTCATTAATTCCTTCCCTTCTAGTTCAGCCTATACTGGCAGGGGTAGAGTATATAAACATGTTATTTGCTGGAGTCATTCTTCTTTGATTCCTTCCCTCCTAGTTCAGCCTATACTGGCAGCGGTAGAGTATATAAACATGTTATTTGCTGGAGTCATTCTTCTTTGATTCCTTCCCTCCTAGTTCAGCCTATACTGGCAGGATGAAGTATATAAACATGTTATTTGCTGGAGTCATTCTTTTTTAGATTTCTTTCCTTCTAGTACAGCCTATACTGGCAGGGTGAAGTATATAAACATGTTATTTGCTGGAGTCATTCTTTTTTTTTATTCCTTTTCTCCTAAATCAGCCTATACTGGCAGGGGTGGAGTATATAAACATGTTATTTGCTGGAGTCATTCTTTTTTTGATTCCCTTCCTTCTAGTACAACCTCTACTGGCAGGGGTAGAGTATATAAACATGTTATTTGCTGGAGTCATTCTTCTTTGATTCCTTCCCTTCTAAATCAGCCTATACTGGCAGGGGTGGAGTATATAAGGATGTTATTTGCTGAAGTCATTCTTCTTCGATACCTTCCCTCCTAAATCAGCCTATACTGACAGGAAGCGAGTATATAAACATGTTTTTGCTGGAATCATCCTCTTCTTCGACTGCCTACCTCATAGTACAGTTTCTAACGGCACTGGTAGAACATATAATGCTGGAGTCATTCCTAATTGATTTTTTATTCGTAGTATATAAACCAATAATTTAAACATGATATTAGCTCGAATCATTCTTCTTTGATTCCTTTCCTCGTAAGTACACCCTCTACAGCGCTAGTAGAGTACATAAACATCTTATTTTATGAAGTAATTCTTCCTTGATTGCCCTTCTCTTAGTGTAGCCTATAACAACTTGGTAGAGTAGAACACATATTATTTTAGATATATATTCTTCTTAGATTCCTTTAGTGGTAGTGATTAAAGGGGTATCTATATCATTATATAATAAAAACAAAATGAATATTAAAATATATCCAGTATTTATAATACAATATAATATAATGCGGCTTACAATCACAAGCCGCATTATATTATATTGTATTATAAATTACTTTATGTATTATTCACGAACGGAAAAATATGTCCAGGGTAGCCTAGTGGACATGGCATCTGCCCGGTAAGCGGAACACTGTGGCTTCGATTCCCATCCCTGGACACTTTTATTTTTCCGTTTATCATTACTCTTCACAATTCATCTTTTCATACCTCATCCCTAAGGTTAGAAATGGTTGTTATTTCTCCTTGAAATAAATTTTGATTTTTCGTTGAAAAGAAACACTTGCGGGATAATTTTAAAATGTCGTTTTACACAATATCAAGGATTCACCCTATATTTTTTGGTTTATCAAACTTATAAAATATGCTTACACATTTTAAATATCAGGTGAGAAATTTCATAATACTGTTTCAATGTCCTTTATAAATTTATTTAAACATTTCGTGAATAATGCAGAATGACAACGAGGGACTAAACCCTCAGAATATTCATTTTACCTTTTAATTTTTTCATCAAGTATTCCCAGTTATTTCCATATATTAACTGTAGATAAGAGGGAATACGTTTAACTTTGAAAAATCCTAAAATAAATTATTCATATTGTTTTAAATATTAAATTAGTCTTAATTTTCTTTCCATATGCGTTATTTAAAAACCTTTTTTAAATATTTAAACATCTAAATAAATAATTTATATATATATGTATTTTCAATATACAGGGTGATCCAAAAGTCCCGCACAACTTTAAAAATTAATAACTCCGCGAATATTTGCGCTAGATCAATGCGGTAAACACCATTGTATTCAGGATGCAATGGGATTTTTTATGGCAAATAATGAAAAATTCGAAATTGATTTTAGTTACAATTTTATTCGCCAGATGGCGCTCTACCAGAATCAGAGATTCAGCGGTCAAATTGTTTGATAAATTGAAAAATATAACTGATCGACACGTATTTTTCCTTTTTGAATACCAGGAAAGAACCCTAATAATATCAAATAACAAATTAATAAAACACCACTTCGCCAAAGGTATGAAGAATTGGTTAACGATTTTCAGATACAATCAGAGATATGTAAAATAGGTAAATGCAAATTAAAACATGTAGCAAAAATATTTATATTTTATATGGGGTTTTGTGAAATAGATTGAATGTTTGAAAAACACTGCTGATATCAATACACGAATTTTTGAAATGTTAATATAGTACCAAAAATTATGATGGCACTATTAATAGGATTTCTTGCTATAAGAAATGTGTAGTTTCTTGACTGATTGGCGACCCTTGACTATTTAACTGGATATTTATCATGATCCAACAAATGAAATATAGAGAGGAGTGACAAAATATATTTGTCGTACTTTATTCCAAATATCCTATGGGCTTGTCAAATGTTATCATTGTTTATTATACTGTACACAATTTCAAAAAATGTGTCCCCTCAAATAAAAATTTTTAAATCGACCTTTTGCGTTGAAAAACGTGGTAGTAAAATCATTTTGTATTTTTTTTTTTCACAAAATTTCTAAAATTATTGGTGTACAGAAAATATTCCTTATGCTATTTCTTCTAATGAGCGAAAAGCGAAAACTAAACATAAGGGGAAAAATTGTGTGTACCAGTGTTATTCGAGAAGTTATAACACTCTGGTTTGCACGACATAATATGTGAGCAAATGACAAACAAAATATTACTGTTCACAAAAAAAAAAGAGTCAAGATGTGAGGCAAGCATTTATTATCCCCATATCCCAACACAAAGAGCTGCAAAATATTGGTAGATAATATAATACATGAGGTGACTGCCTTCTCTCTTGTATTAGGTCACAATCCTTGCTCAATGTGGCACCCTTTATTCTCCATCACCGCCTGCAGACGATAAATGACAGAATGGACAGCATTAAATAACATATCTGTTGAAATTGATAAAACGTGCCATCTAATAGAAGCCTTCAACATGGCCAATGTGGTAGGCCAGCATCGATAAACACACGATTTAATGTACCCCCATAGACAAAATTCGCAAGGCGTCAAGTCTGGTGATCTTGGAGGCCACTGGTATATAAAGTGGCGACTTATCACACGATTTTCACCGAACGTATCCTTCAGCAATTGTTTGGCACCTCGGGAGATATGAGGAGGTCCTCCATCTTTCATGAATGTTATTTCGCTTAGTGCTTTTGCCCTACAATATGGGAATACCCTTTTCTCTCAAAAGTTGAACATAACGTTCACCAGTTACAAAAAAAAAGGTTTTAAAAATTCTTCCATTGATTTTTCAAAGAAAAATAGCCCAATAATAAAAGAAGTGAACCCACACAAAACTGTAACTCTAGGCTGGTAAAGTGGAGCATTTCTGTAAAAATCCTAGGGTTTTTTGTTGCCCAAATGCGGCTGTTTTGAATGTTAAATTCTCCGTTTAGAGAAAAGTGAGCATCATCTGTCCACAGAACATTCGACAGCCAGTTTTCATCAATATCAATTTGCCGGAAAATCCATGCAGCGAATTCTTGACGCATCTCAAAATCGCCAACTTTCAGCTCGTGAAATCTTTGAATTTTGTATGGGTACACACAATAGAGACATTAAGTGAAGCGTCTTCGGATATCACAATCATACTCGGCGAATTTAACGCCAAAAGTTCAATTTGGGGATCACCTGTCCAGGATAACAAAAGTCAGCAGGTAGAGGACATGCTAACCGACCTCGACCTTACACCGTTAAATAATGGAGAGAACACCTATCTAAGTCCACAGGCACAGAATCCGTAATAGACATCACAGCGATAAATTACAACATCGCACCCACAACACAATGAAAAATCCTGAGAGGTGCAATAAGTGACCACAGACCAATTTTAACAACCCTAAACTTCGAAATTGAGAATGTCCATTAGAATAAAAGAACATGGAACTTTAGGAAAGCCGACTTGAAAAAAATTCACATAAAAGCTTGAAGAACTGTGCAACGAAAAATTGAATTACAGAACGCTTGACAAAAACTTGGAAAAATTATCTTCGAACATTTCAAAAGCTGCAAAAGCATCGATACCTAGAGGTAGACGTAAAGACCTGTGGATACCTTACTGGAAGGACCACAACATCGAGGCAATGATTTCAGAGAGAAAGAGAGACAATATCAATGAACTTCTTAAAAAAATAAAACAGAAGAAAACAGAAAGGAACTCATTGAAATTAGTCACAAAATAGAACAATAAATTTGGATATGTAAACAAGAAAAATGGCAGAATTCTGCGAAAAAATGGATCCAAGTAAGGACAGCCAACACTGGAATATGATTAGAGTGTTAGAGAACAATCAAAACCAACACCAATCCTCCAATACTCTAACCGATATGAATAGAAGAGCGAGAACGAGAACAAACAGATGGCTGACATAATTGCTGAATATCTTTCAAGCACTTCCATACTCAACTATACGAATGAAGACAGGACTCTAAAAATAATATAAACCAGTTAGTTAAACAAGCAAGAAACTTCCATCAACAAGATATTTTCTCGAGAGACTTCACACTGAATGAGCTAAACTTATCAATAAAAAAATCCAAGAGGTCACCAAGAGATGATCTAATCTTTGGTTAAATGATTAAACACTTTGAAGACAAAGCTAATAATCAACTCCTACGAATACTGAACATTTCATGGCAAACTGGTAAACTACCAAAGAATTGGAAGATATCAATTATAGTGCCAATACTGAAGCCAAACAAAGATGCCAAGGAATACAAGAACTATCGGCCAATTGCTCTCACCAGCATACTTTGTAAAATGCCAGATCGAATTATCCACTCTAGGCTCATAGTCTGGCTCACTAACAATAATAAAATAAACCTCTACCAAACTGCTTATAGATCCCAGCACTGTACGACTGATCAACTGTTTTACTTCTGTCAATCAATAATAGATTCTTTCCAGGAAAAACCGCCAAAGAAAACCACGGCTATATTCCTTGATATGACCTCAGCTTTTGATCGAGTGTGGAGGGAGAAATTACGTGAAAAGCTGCACAACATCGGATTAAGAGGAAAAACCTTAATCTGGATTGCAGACTTCTTAAGGGGAAGAAAGTTAAAGGTTCGGGTCAATGGAGAATTTTCCAAGGAAGGAAGAACATGGGCTGGTGTAACTCAGGGATCTGTGCTCAGTCCTCTACTCTATCTACTATACATTAACGACATCCATCCTTACCTCACTGAAGACACAAAGGTTGCCTGTTATGCAGATGATATAGCCATATGGCACACAAGTAGCAGCATAGAAAAATCGTAAAAAATACTGAACACATCAATGAGAGGACTGGAGAAGTGGGCAATGGAACTCCAAATGACCATAAACCCAATAAAACCAAACCTATGCGTGTTCTCCACTCACAGGGAAAAAGGCATAAATATAACCACAAAATAAGCATAAACAAACAAATAATTGATAAAATTAGAAATCCATAATACCTAGGTGTGATACTGCAGTCCTGGATCTTTCAAGTTGGTCTCGAGGACCACGCCATCACTATCTCCTAAGACCCACTGGCGATTCTCTACCAAATTCTGCAGCGCTGGCAGAGGCGCCATATTCATTGTACATAGTGTATATAATGCATATTATCTTTTTTTAATAGTGCAGACTGTGCATGTATTGACAAGATGTCAACAAAATTATTTTAATTATTATTGATGAGGAATTGGAATTTTCAGAACACATAATTAGCACCTCAAATAGAGCTATCAGAAAACTGAACATTCTGAGAAGGCTATGTGGAACAAATTGGGGAGCAAAACCCAGAATTCTCAGAACAAGATATACCACCTTAATAAGGCCGATAATGGAATATGCAACACCGGTCTGGGCTCCCTCAAGCTCATAACTAAAAGTAAGACTAGACAGTGTTCAAGCAAAAGCGGCCAAAATAATCACTGGTGCTGTTTCATCCACCAACAATGAGAAAATTCAGAGAAAATGTGTTCTAGACCCACTCGCTCGAAATCAGAAGACAACATAAAAACAACTTGGATCGGCACTTCGGAAACGAGGAACCAGAGGACGAGATCTCTCTGACCACTTGTGGTTTGGTAGATCCGCCCTTTTCTGAGAATGAGGTGAAACTGACGGCTTTCAAGTTCTGGAAAAGGAAATATCCTGGTCCCGAAGGGATCGATAACACGGTCGTTAAGCCCTGGTAAGGATGCACCCATCGCTTCTTTCCAGGTTATTCAATAGGTGCCTGGACACTGGTACATTTCCTGAGGCAATGGAAGGTTGCCCGAATAGTGCTTCTCGAAAAGTCTGGTAGAAAGGGTAATTCTCCTAATGATTATAGTCCGCTTTCTTTACTAGTGTGTCTAGGTATGGTCCTGGATATCCTACTAGCTCAGCGACTGAAGCATTGGCTAGAGAGTAATGAGCTCCTTTCCTCTTTCCAACATGGTTTTAGGGAAGGAAAGTCCACAACCACAGCTCTGAACGAGGTGTTAGAGGGGGTTGAGATGGGCTTAAATAAGGGTGCTTGGGTTCTTTTCGTGGCCCTGGACATTGATGGCGCGTTCAACTCCATGAGCTGGAACAAGCTGATGAGAAATTTGATGGACATGGGTTGTCCTGATAATTTGTGCAGCTTGGTTCGTGACTTCCTGAGGGATAGACGGATTAGCCTCAGTTTTGGTGGGCGGAAGTTGGAAAGAAACTGTGCTAGGGGTTGCCCCCAGGGCTCTTGCTGCGGACCTATTCTGTGGAATATCCTGGTAAACACCGTTTTCCAGGAGGAGCTCCCTAAGGGAGCCAAGCTGGTTCTCTATGCTGACAAGCAGTTCCTCATCATTGAGGCCGCTTCGAGAGCGAATGCTGAGAAGTGTGTTGGAACTTCTCTCCAAATTCTTTCGATCTGGGCCTTAAGTTCAATGTCTCCAAAACTAAAGCCCTCAGCTTTAAGCCTAGGGACATAAGAACTAAACGGAAAGGGATCAAATGGGAACACAAGCCGGCTATCCGGATGGAAGGACGGAGGGTAGCGTGGTCAATAGGATGACCATTCTGGGGGTGGTCATTGATGACAAGATGGGTTGGCAATACCAGGCGGAGGAGATGGTGGCGAGAGGCAGGGAGGCGTTGTGCAGGCCTGTCCTGGTTGGCTCTCAACAGGGGGGGAGGGGAGAAGGAGGGTACTATTTTCAGGAACCTCTGCCTCTCCTGTGTCGAGCCAATCTTGCTATATGCTTCCGGGGCTTGGTGGCGCCGAAACAGGGATCAGAAGGTGGCAACAACTCTAGAGAGAGTGCAGAGGACAGCGGCACTCAGAATCACAGGAGGATATCGCACTACCAGCAGTGAGGCCTTTTTGGTCCTCGCTGGGCTTATTCCCCTGGGATTAAAACTAGAGGAGGAGACCATCAGACAGAATATCTGGGAGAACAGGGAAGATGCCCTGGGACTTGAAGCGGGGACCCTGGAATCGAAGAGGGATCCAAGGAAGCCTCCGCAGTGGTTGCCAAAGTGGAATTGGAGTCCTGGAGGGCCGACAGGGATTGGCACGGAGGTTTTCACTGATTGTAGTCTGGAACCAATGTGTAGTAAGTCTGGAACCAATACTGGAGCTGGGGTAGTGATATTCACTAATGGAGAGCTGATCTTCCAAGAAAGTTCAACACTCAGAGTGGACGAATTGGTCTTTTCAGCCGAGCTGGTTGCGATCAGGGTAGCCCTGAGAGTGTGTGCCGAGAAGAACTTCAGCCCGGACCGATTCTATTCAGATTGTATGTCGGCCCTCGTCGCCATCAATCTGGAGAAAGGGCAACTCGCACATCAAATAATCCAGGAGCTGGAGATGATTACGCGGGCTCCGGAGCTCCCTTGGTTTAGGAGACACAGCCTCATCGAAGGTAATGAGTTCGCAGACAGGATCGCTAAGGCAGGATGCTTTAGAGGTAGATCACTGAGGACTCCAGTGACCAAGAAAGAAGTTTATAGGAGGATCAGGGGGCACGTCCAGGACTTATGGTTGGGCAGATGGAGGAACAGTGTGAAGGGGAGAGAGGTATTCAATGGGGTAACAACACCCAAGTACCTCTGTAAGGTAATGTCCCACAAACTCATTAGGGTAGTTCGGGACATGGGCTCTTTCCCAAGTCTCCACAGATTTAAAATTAAGAGAAACCCTGATTGCGTCTATGGAGAAAGGGATATGAATGCACGCCACTACGTCTTGGATTGTCCAAGGGTAGTGGGCGTGCAGGAAGAGAGAAGGAGGGCGAGGGAGGCGATCAAGAGTAAGCTGCTGAGAAATCACAGCAAGCTTCTTGAGAAAGCCCACGACGTGGCAGCTGAGCTTTACCTCAGCTGTGAGTGAACAGAGTCGACCGGGGGCTGCCTCCCCGCGGTCCCTGCTGGACACAGTAGATAGTTTCCTATTTTGCTATGATTAAAGGCCACCGGTATAGAAATCCTTCCAGACACGTTGTCTGGGAGGTGGTGGACTTAAAGGTCTGGGTGGCCATCTGCTTCTAGGGTATACCAACTGTGCTTAGGTGGGATCCTCCAGTTCTTGTTTATTTTGGCTACTGTTTCTATTTCTTTAAAAGTAAGTTTATTTTTCTGTAGCAAGGGTTCTTTTATGCCCTTTTTCGCTAGCGCATCAGCAGCTTCATTGCCTTCAATGCTAACATGTAAGGGTATCCATTGAAGGTGAATTTTTGAGGTATTGAGAGTTTTTGGAGATAACCAATTATGTTCCTGCTTAATTTGTCTCTAAGATCCCCTGTGTGACTCAAGTGTTGTATGGCACCTTTACTATCAGTAAGAATCCATATATCGTGATGTTTAATGTTTCTGATGGATTTTAAGACTTCATAGATGGCTATAAGTTCTGATCTGAAGACTGAGCAAAATTCTGGGTTTCTTCTGTTTATTTTCTCATTGCCATTTGTGGTTTTAATGAGAGAGCCACTGCCAGTGTGTCCCAACTCGTCTCTGCTACCATCGGTATAGATAGTTATTGCATTTTTAGGAATTTTATTAATTATTTCTAATGATAATTGTTTTAAGTATTCTGGATTTTGGTATTGTCTGTTGGTGGGTTCATTTAAAGTGGCATTAAAAATAACATTTTGTTAGTGGTTCGCATGGAGATATTTTTTCAGCTAAATAATATTTTTCCACTTTATATTTTAAAAATCTATTTCTTTTGGCCAGGTGGAGAGGGCCTTCTTTTTTGAGTCTTATATTGGGTTCCCAATTAAGTATGTAATTAAAAGTTCTGTGTTTGTTTTCATAACTCTTGATTTTGTTTATATATTTTGGCAGATTGTGGCTTATTCTATCCTTCAAGGGCATAATGTCTGCCTCGTAAAGTACAATATCATTAGGGCAGGTATTTCGAAGACCTGCAATAATTCTAGCTGCATTTAGTTGTATCCTTTCCAGTGTTTTTAGATTTGTTTCAGATGCTGTACCATAGATTTGATATCCATATTCCAAGATAAGTCTCATTAGAGATGTGTAAGTTAATTTTAGTGTTGTTGTTTCAGCTCCCCACTCTTCCTGAAATATATTTCAAGATTTTTAGTCGGTCTCTTCCTTTTCTAACAACTCCTTCAATATGCTTACTGGAGTTAATTTCTGGATCCAGGGTGTAGCCGAGATATTTAGGATGTTTATTATATTGCAATTGTTGTTCTTTCAGAATAATATTTGGTCTTATTTTGTATTGTTTCTTATCGGTAGTAAAAAGACAGGTTTCAGATTTTTGGGGGTTAAATTCTAATTTATGTTTATTAGCAAATTTTTCTAGGTGGAGAAGAGTCTTGTTCAAATCTCTTTCAGCTTTTTTCCAGTTAGTGTTGCTACTCCATAGAATAATGTCATCAGCGAAAAGTCCAATATTGGTTATATGTGAAAATTTATCTTTTATGCCTGCTATAATTAGGGTGAAGAGAGTTGGGCTAAGGATTGATCCTTGTGGTAATCCTTGGTACAATTTGAGGGTTTTAGATAGAGTGCCATTATATTTGACCCTGATTCATATATTTTTAAGGGAATCATTTATCCAAGTGATAGCTTTTCCATCAATTTTGAAATGTTTGTATAATTTTGTAATTAACTTGTTTTTCCATACCCCTTATCAAAAGCTTGTGTAAGGTCTAAAAAGCAGCTATGGTGTGGTTAGTTGTTTTTTTTTTTTTTGTTTTGTGCATCTTTTACCTTTTGTGTGAAAATAAGAGTTGGTCTATTGTCCCATGTCCTTTCCTTAATCCATATTGTTCTTCTGGTAAGAGATTTCTTGTGTCGGGGTGGTAGGTGAGTCGTCTGAGTATAATTTTTTCCATTAATTTGCAGCACATATTTGTTAGGGAGATAGGTCGGTAGTTTTTTGGGTCATCAGCAGATTTGTCAAGTTTTTTAATGGGAATTATTGTTGCATTTTTACAGTCTTGAGGCAATTTTCCAGTTTTTCAGGAGTTATTGAAAATATTAAGAAGTTTTTCTTTGCCAATTTTGCCCAAGTTTGATATCATTCGGCCATGGATTTCATCTGGCCCAGGAGTCTTGTTTAGGTCAGTGTTTTCTAATGCATAAGCTAGCTTTTTCATATTGATTTTTTTCATGGAAAATATTATGAGTGCTGGTGATATTTTACAGTCATGAATAATCTTTCTTTTTTCAACCTTGATTTTACTACCTATTTGATATGAATTACCTAAAAGATTGGCAGCAATTTTGTAATTAGTTGCTGGTGTACTATCTGTATTCTTAATCATATTTGTGTTTTCAGTTTGTGGCTGGGCTCTGTCAATTTGTTTTACCAAATTCCAAAGTTTTGTATTTGGGTTTCTTGGGTTCAGGTTTTCACAAGTTTGTTTCCATTTTTCCCTTTTTACATTTACGTATAATCTTTTTATTTTTGCAATCACAATGTTCAGTGCAGTTATACAATTTGTTTGGTTTTGGGTGCACTTTTTTGTAGTTCATTTCTTTTAGATATAAGTGTTTGAATATTTTTTGCCTGGTGTGTATAATTTGGAATCCATTTCTTAATATTACCTCTTGGTATTGAAACTTTGGCTGCTTTAATATGGTGTTTTCGAAATATATCATATTAGCCTTTTTGAAGTTCCAGAATTTTTCTTAATTGAGCTAGTTTTGGTCTTGGTGCTAAATTCTATCAAATTAGGCAAATGATCACTTACAAAACTTTTTAATATTTGCTATTTGCATTTGTGGAAAATGTCAGGATGGTAAAAACTTATATCAAGGGCTTGTGCAGTATTATAGCTTGTAGGAATGATGGGTAGGATCCCCATCATTTAATCACATGAAGGCATTGTCGTCAAATATGTTTGATAGTATTTTGCCTCTTGGGTTTGGCGTAGAACATCCCCATAGTTGATGTTTGGCATTAAGGTCACCTACAATAATAGTGTTGTCTGTAAGAAATTGAGCCATTGTTCCATCGTCAATAAGTGTATTGTTTGGATCTTCAGACCTTACCCTGAGTAATGGAGGGGCCGGAATTAACATAATACTGAAAGATGGAACAAACATCAAAATCAAAGAAGGAGCAGGACAGATTTCGTCAAACTTCACTTGTGAACTGACAGCTATCTGGAAAGCTCTTGATTTATGCCTTAACCAACCATCCCTGCATCAAGCAGAAGGAAATTTAATATACAGCGACTCCATATCCGCTCTAGAAGCAATTCAGAAGGGCAATACTAGAATCACACAGAAAATACACTCGTTACTTACCCAACTGGAATCATTGGAGAATAACTGCATTCTACAATGGATTCCTGCCCGTGTTGAGATTGGGGGTAATGAAATGGCAGTTGATTTGGCAAAGGAAGCCAGATAGCTGAGCCAAAATAAAGAACAAATGTCAGTATTTGACGCTGATGCTTTGGCAAAATACAAGATAATAAAACAAAAAATAAGAAAAGATCAAATATGTGAAATAAACTCTGAGAGAAAACTGACAAAAACTATAACAAGACTTAGAACAAAACATTATAAAGGAATGAAAATACATCCAGATGGCACAAGAACCTATAGAACATGCAACAACTGTCCTGGTGTGGAACCAACACCTACCCACATATTCTCATGCCCGCAGCCTTGCAGAAATTTGACATAGACCCAGAGCAGCAGCTTTACACATCGAAGATAGTGGACAATGCTGCTACTGCTGTGATAGAAATGCATGGAGACATCTGAGGCTATTTATTGGACACGACAAAAACAACAACGACATTCCAGAGTAAAATAAATTATCAGAGATAGATACATATTTTTCAAATGAATTAAAATAAACATAATCGACACTGAGTGAGAGTTGAATTAAAAATATTAGAAATTTATTATCTTCGGAAACAAACCGTATCTAAAATATCAATTTTCTTTTTGCTACATGTTTTAATTTGCATTTACCTATTTTACATATCTCTGATTGTATTTGAAAATCGTTAACCAATTCTTCATACTTTTGGCGAAGTGGTGTTTTATTAATTTATTATTTGATATTATTAGGGTTCTTTCCTGGTATTCAAAAAGGAAAAATACGTGTCGATCAGTTATATTTTTCAATTTATCAAACAATTTGGCCGCTGAATCTCTGATTCTGGTAGAGCGCCATCTGGCGAATAAATTTGTAACTAAAATCAATTTCGAATTTTTCATTATTTGCCATAAAAAATCCCATTGCATCCTGAACACAATGGTGTTTACCGCATTGCTCTAGCGCAAATATTCAAGGAGTTATTAATTTTTAAAGTTGTGCGGGACTTTTGGATCACCCTGTATATTAGCGGTAATGTATATTATATATATAAAATACAATATAACGCGGCTGATGATTGTAAAACGAAAATTGAAATTATACCGCGAATGTTTCTTTTATAAAAATCGAAATTTATTTTCAAAGAGAAATAGCGACATTTCTAACTTTGAGGATGAGGTATGGAAAGGTGAAACATGAAGCGCAATGGCGAACGGAAAAATAAATTCTCTTTGAAAATAAATTTCGATTTTTATAAAAGAAACATTCGCGGTATAATTTCAATTTTCGTTTTACAATCATCAGCCGCGTTATATTGTATTTTAAATGTTACTTTAAGTATTAGTTACGAACGGAAAAATACGTCCAGGGTAGCCGAGTGGACAAGGCACCTGCCCGGTAAGCAGAAGGGTGTGGGTTCGATTCCCGCCCCTGGACACTTTATTTTTCCGTTCGCCATTGCGCTTCATGTTTCACCTTTCCACACCTCATCCTCAAAGTTAGAAATGTCGCTATTTCTCTTTGAAAATAAATTTCGATTTTTATAAAAGAAACATTCGCGGTATAATTTCAATTTTCGTTTTATATTATATATATATTTGAAAAAACAATAAAAATTATAAAAAGGGTCAGGTGTTGATATTAAAGAGAAAAAAGGCATTTCCTGACCAGGCTCACATGAGATTTTCTATATGGCAGAGCGTCATCTAGTGGAACAAAAATAAATCAAATTAAATTAAAAAATAAACAAAAATAAATTTGTCCAACCCAATTTATTGATATATTGATGACATCTAGAAAAGCTCATGTGAGCCTTTTCAGGAAATGCCTTTTTTGTTAAAAAACAATATATATATATATGAAAAAAGCACATGTGCTCGTGATCAGGAGATGCCTTCTTTATTTTTAAATATATATATATAATATATATATATATAAATAAATATATATATATAATGATGTTTAGAAGTAAAGGATTTTTTTTTCTCTCTATCTATACTAAATAATAACATTTTACAAATTTTATAATTTGAAATTAAATAATCAAATTTATGAAGATAATTTTAATAAAATACTTAACTATAAAACTATACAACTATTTATTTTTATAACTAATTTAGATTTAGCTTGCTAATCTAACCAAATCTACTTGATATGATTTATCATTCTTATCAGTTTGCTCATTAAGCTTTAAATGTAGAATCACTGTTATATTTTTATTATATAGTTTTTACACTATATATATATATATATATATATATATATATATATATATATATTTGAAAAAACAATAGAAAAAAATAAAAGATAAGTGGGTCAGGTGTTGATATTAAAAATAAAGAAGGCATCTCCTGACCACGAGCACATGTGCTTTACAGAAGGCAGAGCGCCATCTGGTGGAACAGAAATCAACTAAACATTGATTTAGCCTATTCCCTGATATTTGGCCAACCCAATTTCTTGATAAATCAAGAAAAGCCATCCACGAACGCGTTTCGCGCTTTTGGCGCTCGTCAGCGTGGAGTAGGCTGAACCACTGCGACCAAAAAAGATTTTTTGGTCCCAGTAGCTTCCTGAAAAACCAAGAAATGGGTATTTAATGCCAAATTTGCGTAAAGACGCTTAAGACATGAATTTGGTGGCTTTTCTTGATTTATCAAGAATTTGGGTTGGCCAAATATCAGGGAACAGGCTAAATCAATGTTTAGTTGATTTCTGTTCCACCAGATGGCGCTCTGCCTTCTGTAAAGCACATGTGCTCGTGGTCAGGAGATGCCTTCTAATATCAACACCTGACCCACTTTTATTTTTTTCTATTGTTTTTTTCATGTGTTAAGCGTCTTAACGTAAATTTGGCCTTAAATACCCATTTCTTGGTTTTTCGGGAAGCTACTGGGACCAAAAAATATTTTTTGGTCGCAGTGGTTCAGCCTACTCCACGCTGACGAGCGCCAAAAGCGCAAAACGCGTTCGTGGATGGCTTTTCTTGATTTATCAAGAAATTGGGTTGGCCAAATATCAGGGAACAGGCTAAATCAATGTTTAGTTGATTTCTGTTCCACCAGATGGCGCTCTGCCTTCTGTAAAGCACATGTGCTCGTGGTCAGGAGATGCCTTCTTTATTTTTAATATATATATATAATATTATCGTTTTGGATTGGTTGTTTGGATTGGGACCCTTTTGTGTTTGTTGATTGTTGTAAGACCCTGTTGACTTACTGTAGGGTTGGTGATTTGTGGTGGTTGATGGCGCAGTCGTTTGGTCGAGGTGTTGGGTTTTTCACAGGGGAAATAACGAGACGGACACAGGATGGGGTTGAAGAGGACCTCGCGATTAAGGGAGAGAAGGTTTTTGACTAATGGGGCACTTGACTATGACATTCTGAACATAGAAGTTATCTGGGTGAGATGGGCTTAAGCACGTCTTGCTCCTTGTGGTGGCGAGCTCCCAACTGACTAACTGGAGTCCGAGATTTTCGTCGTTAACTCTCTATTGCTCTCATTGGTTGAAATCGTCTACGTGGTTACATTTGGTTGACTGTTAGCTACTCATGCTGAACTCTGATTGGATATTGGTGCCTCCATTGTCTTTTTCATGATTACCATCCTCCAGGAAGAAGAAGATCTTTGAACTTAGTTTTTATAGTTCCTGGGTAATAACCTTTACTTCCTGGATAATGAAATCCTGGTAATGGTTGTTCTCTCCAGTTCGCTAGGCCTAACTTTTATTAAAACTTTTTGGATCATACATTGCATATATTGTGGTGGGGTTACATCTTGGTATATACAAATTATGACATATATATATGAAAAAAGGCATCTCCTCTTCGTGCAACTGAAAGTTGCTAATGGCTCGCGCCATCTATCGGAATAAATATAAACTATTCTCGCGTATTTTTAATTATTCCAGAATTGGCCAAATACCCATTCTTGATTAATCAATAAAAGCTAACCACGGACGCGTTTCGGGCTGTTGGCCCTCATCAGCGTGGTGCAAGCTGTACCTCAACGACCAAAAAATTGGTCATTCAAGGCATCCTGAAAAATCATGAAACGGGTAGTTAAGGCCAGAATTGCGTGAGACCGCGACATAATGTGAAAAAATAGTACAAATGTGATATTGTACTGGGATAAGGTGCATAATTATGAAAAAAAGGCATCTCCTTATCGTGCAACTGAAATATATATATATATATATGTGATATCTTGGGACCTCTGGGACCAGTGTTACCTGATGCTAGACGAACCTCGATGTCAACTCTCCCGTGCAGTCGTGGTGGAAGGCGACACAGCTGGGCCAAAGGTGAAATAAACAAACAGAGATTCCACTAAAAGCGTCTGACGTCAAGAAGGAATGGGATGAGGAGAGAGAGAGAGATCTTAAGAGCAAGTGTTACCGTTGGAATCCAAGCGAAGACTGCCAATTCTAGGGCCTCGATTTAACACCACGACCTTGCTTCTTTCTAATTGGCTGACCTATTTAGGTGATTCTTTCCTAACTGGTGGGACTTTTTCACGTGGCCGTAGGCTATTGGTTGACCTACTTAGGTATTGTCTTCTGATTGGGCCTGGCTTATCTCTTTGACGGAGGATATATATCCGGCCTTGCTACGGAAATACGGGGCGTTACTCTTAGCTTTTATGGTTTCTGCGTTATCAGATACGCCCTGTCCTGTCAGGAAGTATTGACTTGTAAATTATTTATAGTTGGGCTGGTTTTAAGCCTCTTTTGCTAGGCCTTGCTTCGACTTCTGTCCTAAGCCTGATTAGTTTTAACCTTAACTTTCTCCTGTTGGTCTCCATTCCTTCTATCTGTACAGTTGCGATACTTTATTAGATTCTTACGCGGTACAGATTGATGTTAGTTGAGGCTTTCTATGTGCAGTACATAAGAAGTTATATACAGTCATGGGGTGGAACATGTGGTAGTGGATATTTAGACTATTTACAACAATTCCATGGTCTTAAATCATCACAGATGGCCCCGGATGTGAGAGGGTTCATATGGAGGGATTTAAGAGAGCGGAATAGGAAGACTGTTATTAAGGAAGTAATTTTTAAAAATTAATTGAAATGAGTTGGTATATAACATGGGGTTGATTTCTGTATATCCATAAGAGATAATAAAACATAAACAACTAATATTAAACATACAAGTAAAAATAAAAATATGAATAAAATATTTAATAGGGAACATATAATGATTATAGGTAAAAATATAAATGATTGGATGGGTAAATCATGATCTTTTCGTGATGGGCGTTAGAAAGGGTTGAGGGGTTAGTTATTACTTGGTTGAGGCAAGGTCACTTTGACTCAAGTCCCAAACCATTTAATGTGCACGGCGCGGAAAACCTAGGCCATGTTTCACATGTAAATTTAAGGACCTAATAAAGTTACAGTACCACAATCGAAAAGTAAGATAAGGGTGATTGTTATGGGTTTTAGTAATTAGTCGTTAAGACGTACGCATGCAGGATAAATGAGGGCGAAGATCAGTGACCAGAAATCAAAGTTTTAATTAGAGTCGTCAGGGGCTTAGAGAGAAAAAGAGTAAAATAAAAAAAAAAGATGTGCCAGCGTGTGGCATGAGAGTGCCCTGGAATAAAAAAAAAAAATACAATTTGCACGTATCCAAGCCAGAAGTAGGGATAGGTAAATCCGGGGGACGGTGTGACAAGATTGTTAATTACGAAATCAAAGGAGGTCAAGTCTAGCCTGCGAAGGAGTTAAAAGTTCCTGCGGAAAAGGAATGTTAGTAATTCTTAAGAAGTAACCTTTAAAGTGGTTGTTTAAGAGGTTATTGAAGATTGCCCTGTTTTTAGATCATGATTTTTAGTTTGATTATAAAAGAATATATCATTGAGATATGAAATTGCGAAATTAAGGCTTTGCATATAGCGTTAAAGGATTTGAAAAATCGAAAATAGAATGGCGAAGTTAAATGCAAAGTAATCTTAAAAAAAAAAGTAAAAATAGTGATGATATGATTCAAAGATTTACACACTACAGCAGTATATAAGGGGTAATAGAAAGTGAAAATATTAAATGAAAAAAAAAATAATGAGCAATAATATACTCGATAGCATTGACATGGTAGCGGAAGGTGAAACAATGTAAATAACATCTAATTTATAAAGTGAGAAAAAATATAAAATGATAAATGCAAATTAGTGATATAAACATGAAATATAAACTTGAGATTATTAGATATGATATGAAAGATAAAATATAAAGTTGATTATAAAATAGAGTCATAAAGCAAAAGTAAATAAGTTTTGATAAAGAAAAATAAAAAAAGACAATAATCTAAACTAATTGGTTGACGTAAAAAAAACAATTATAAGAGCTATATAATGATTATATAAAGGATATTAAAATGAAAAATTTTTTAAAAATGTTCATCGAGAAGGAAGAGCAAGTAAGATTATATATAGAAATTATATATCGTGAAAGAATGGAAAGTTGTAGGCCAAACGTAATGTACCTGTTTTTTTTTTTTTAGGATGGGTAGAGAGAGCTTTAAATTGTCCTCGATTGATATCTTTGGTCTTGTTGGCCTAAGTTTTTTTAACTTATCGAATTTGTTTTATGTTTGACGCGACTCGTGGATCACATTGTTTCTAACTGTGAGACTTACTGAGTCCTAATGTTGTCGTTTTTTTAAACTTATGTGGGTGTGTGTGATTTTTGTAGGTAAAGTGTTGTCTTTGGCACGCACTAATATTTAATTTAATAGGTGGCGAAAGTTCATTAGATAACACGGGGTGGCGACGGATGTAACAAGATGTCGGCTGTTTGTTTGCTCGGGGGGGGGGGCGAGGGGGAGCGAAGCTATTTTTAATGCGATTCCGGATGTAGGTCAGGGAGGCCTTTTGCGAGGCTGCTTGCTTTCTTTCAACTTATTGGAAGTTAATTCGAACTACGTTCGGAGATATTATTTCTAAAATTGTAAACACAAAAGCGTTTTGATTTGTCACGTTTGGTGACAAGCGTTATGGGATTGACATAGGGAGATACAGAGGTTGAATTATTCCGTGTGTTCCAGCATTTGTTAGATTTGTGTTTGTATTTCGAAAATTCGGATATTGTATCTGTTATTAAATCGAATGGTTTTTGGCGGACTTAGTAAAAATGTTATTCAATGATATCAGGTTAGAATTGAGTGAAATTGCGACTATCGACGTGAACAATGTGTGGTTAAATAAATGTGTCACAGGCGTGGTGAAGGCGTCTTTGGCCTGAAAATTGAAAGAGTTTAGTGGTGTGGCGCTGTGACACGAAGCGAAAAAATTGTAAATGAAAAGGTGTCGCGTGAAGTCTCTGTTTTGTACAAAATCTAACCTGTTACACTAAGAATAACAAATTTACTAAAGTCATGGGTGCTGGTTGTACGAACATATCTAGAATTTTTATATTATTAGTGGATATGACACGTTTAATGTGAGAAAAAAAAAAAGATTGTGTGTGTTTAGTAGGGCGACGTAATAAAGCTTGTGTGGCTCGAAATTAGATTTGGGTGTGAAGTCGCGCATTGAAAATTGTTGCCAATTAGAAAAAGTGATGTGAAAAGATGTTGTTTATTCTGTTAAGAGCGATTTGTCGATATTTAACTATGCGTGTAAAAGGAAGGAGTGTAGTTATGTGGGAATTTAACGATTGTAATAGTTTTGGAAGGCTGTGATTTAAGTTACTTCTGTCCAAAGATATGAAAGAAAAGGACATAGGAGCGTTGAAATGGGATTAGGAACATTATAATGAGGTTAAATAAGAGTGTTAGAGTTCACCACGTGTGAGCAACTCGTTCCAGGAGGGAAAAATTTAGTAAATGGGACAGTTGTATTAACCTGTCCATGGGACACGTGTTGCTTGCACGAGGTGAATTTGTACAAGGTAGTTGGTAGAGGTACATTATCTTGATACAGGAGTAGCTGAGAACAGTTTATAATTAGTAGAAATCGTTTTATGGAGTTAAGGGATAATATGATAAAAGGCAAGAGTGTATCGATGATATGGAATTTTAGATTCCGCGTTATGTTACTTATTTTTACGTTTAAAAAGATATAATCGATGGTGAAAATATTGTTAGCTATGGCATTAATAATTAAGTTGAATGGATGGACAGGTATTTTTCTTTTACAAACTGGTTTCTATTATTTTAAAAGTATTCTGCCTAATTATAGCGATAGATGCTTCTGTATCAAGTAGTAGAGGTAGGTTTACATATTGGACAGTTCAGCTCGAACGAGCAATTGTTCAACAAAAATTATGTAGGGGGAACCTACTGTTATGCTGTCTTGTATGTCGGACAGTCCTGGTCTTGTGCCATGGTTGGAGGTTTCTTGGGACAGTCAGAGTTCATTGTTTGCGCTGGGCTCGTGGTGTAGAGAGGATCAGGGGAGCGGGTAACATGCGCTCGCGTGTTGTTAACTTGGAAGGGTGCGGGAGAGGACAACACAGTTCTGTCGTGCTGCGGATAAGTTGTGGCTCGGTACACAGGTCTTGGACGGCTCTGTGCAGGCCGTTTGGGGCACTGGGCGTGCCAGTGCATGGCGCCACAATACCTGCAGGATGAAGGGGGTGGATTGGCAGAGTAGTTGGGTCGCGTTGACCATGGTCGCGGAGCACTGTACCTCGGTGACAGTGCGAAGGAAGGGTTGGGCGTTGTTCTGGTCGTCTGTTGGCACATTTGCGACGCACTGTGGGTTCCTCTTACGCGCGACACTACACTATACCACGCTTGGAGGGTGTTCGGTTGCACGGCAGCGACAATGCGCTGATCAGCGACGGGTAACCCATCAGTCAGGGATTCTAAAAGGATTTTGTGGGGAAGGTTCAGCTGTAGGCCACACACCGTCTTTTTTTGATAATATTCCTCTAACGAGGAGCGATCTGTCAACTTAATGGCCAAGAATTGGGCAAATGACGCGTTTGTGGTTTCAGGAAAGAGGTCTATCAAGGCCTGCCTTGCGTCAACGTAATATAATTTGTCTAATTTTAGGCTGCGGAAGTAGTGCAGGGCCTTACCTTGTAGGAGGTTGGGAAGCCTTCTCAGTCTGTCGGTGTAGTGTAGTTGGGCCAGATCAGCTTGGGCGTCGTAGTTGTCGAAGAAGCTCTGCGCCTCGTACGAACCATCGTAACGCGATAGCTCCACATCTCGCGAGAGTCCTGTCGCCGAGGAGAGCTGATATATCGTCCTGGCTAAACTCCCCAGGACATCTGACACCGGCGGCGGGGGTGTGACGTCTTCCTGGCCGGGGGCGATTTCCTCCGTTCTACCGAGGGTGTTTTCTTTCTTCGGAAAAGTGTTTTCGCCACTTTCGGAGTCGGGATCGGACTCCATTGGTTCCTTGGGATTCTCCTCTCTTCCCTGTTCCATTTTTCTGTACAGACAGTGGTCTATTTGCTTACTTGTACCTTGGCGTCCACTATCCTGTCGACTCTTCGTTACGGGGGAGTCTGTGATATCTTGGGACCTCTGGGACCAGTGTTACCTGATGCTAGACGAACCTCGATGTCAACTCTCCCGTGCAGTCGTGGTGGAAGGCGACACAGCTGGGCCAAAGGTGAAATAAACAAACAGAGATTCCACTAAAAGCGTCTGACGTCAAGAAGGAATGGGATGAGGAGAGAGAGAGAGATCTTAAGAGCAAGTGTTACCGTTGGAATCCAAGCGAAGACTGCCAATTCTAGGGCCTCGATTTAACACCACGACCTTGCTTCTTTCTAATTGGCTGACCTATTTAGGTGATTCTTTCCTAATTGGTGGGACTTTTTCACGTGGCCGTAGGCTATTGGTTGACCTACTTAGGTATTGTCTTCTGATTGGGCCTGGCTTATCTCTTTGACGGAGGATATATATCCGGCCTTGCTACGGAAATACGGGGCGTTACTCTTAGCTTTTATGGTTTCTGCGTTATCAGATACGCCCTGTCCTGTCAGGAAGTATTGACTTGTAAATTATTTATAGTTGGGCTGGTTTTAAGCCTCTTTTGCTAGGCCTTGCTTCGACTTCTGTCCTAAGCCTGATTAGTTTTAACCTTAACTTTCTCCTGTTGGTCTCCATTCCTTCTATCTGTACAGTTGCGATACTTTATTAGATTCTTACGCGGTACAGATTGATGTTAGTTGAGGCTTTCTATGTGCAGTACATAAGAAGTTATATACAGTCATGGGGTGGAACATGTGGTAGTGGATATTTAGACTATTTACAACAATTCCATGGTCTTAAATCATCACATATATATATATTCAGGGGCATCCCGCCCTGACTTTTACAATGTATCATGGAACTAACCATGGAAACTTCGGATATTTTATGTTTCGAATATGAGTTATAGACGATCTAGTGTTTTTATGTGGAGAGAGAAGGCAGGATTCCAGTACCTGCTTATTGAATGTCTAATCTAAGAGATCTACAGAAATCGGGAAAACATTGAATACAGAAATATTTTTATGTTTATAAACAGTAAGAACTCATATTTTAAATTTAGAAAATTCTGTAAATATATGTATGATTTTCTCTTTTGGTTAAAAACAAACCGTAATTGCCCACTATGTATATATTTATATGAAGCAATAACGCGCGCCATCTATATATAACGAATAAAGAGATTAAGAGAGGCGCAAATGTTTCTTTTCACTGTAAAAGCATGTTGAATATAGAAGCAGAATGATCCAATACAGTATTAGAGCTCTAAAGAAACGGTCTGGTAGATTAAATTGTCGAAACCGCTGGGAGGGTTCACTACTAATGGGTCAAGCCCTCCCAATATTTTTCATCGCAGTAAGGACAGTAGAAGTTTGATTTATTTGTGAAAAGAAACATTCGCGCCTTAATGTCTTCATTCGTTATATATATTTGTATTTTAGATAATAAAAGGCATATATTGGATTTAATAAAATATTTATTTTGCCAATATTTCGGCTGGCTGAACGCCAACCTTTATCGAGGCATTACAGAAGAGAAAAAAATGTAATGCCTCGATAAAGGTTGGCGTTCAGCCAGCCGAAATATTGGCAAAATAAATATTTTATTAAATCCAATATATGCCTTTTATTATCAAATGAATTAAGTATGGATTGCTCTATTTTCAAAACGATATTTGTATTTATTTTATTGGTTGTTCCTGGGTTGGATGTAAAATCAAACATGATTTTAATGTTCCTTCTTTTCTACTTCAAACTTCTACTCAAACCTTATAATTAATCAATTGTTTATGTAAAATAATCTCTGAATTTAGTGTTGTTTTTCTTGACGCAAGCATCTCTTGTGAGGATATCGCGTTTGATTTTTGATTATATATGATGATAATAATGATTATTATATGATGATAAACATGTTATTTGAGATTCATTTACCGCGTTAACTTATTGTTATTGTGACTTATTTCAAGTTCCCAAATGTTTATTATAATCATGGTGAGTAGATTCTATATAAACCTTTATACTATAAATAATATAAAGAAATAACGCGTATGTTTCTTTATACACAAACAAAATAAACATTCATATATAATTTTATTGTTCTAAAAGCCATTGTCCATTGTTTTCTTGAATACCATTTATGAGATTCTACCCTTCAGTATTTGCGTCTTTCAGTGTTATTGAGCTGGTTTCCAGTGCCCGTTTTCTTACCTTCTTCGCTAGGCCATTAGCCTGTTCATTGCCCTCTATTCCAACATGGGCTGGTATCCATTTTATGGTACATCTTTCGCCCATTGTGTCAAATCAGCTCAGAATTTCATGTATTTGGTGGGTTAGGTCTACAAGGGCCACTCCAAATGTTTTTGAAATCAATATTAAATAATTAAATTATTAAAAAAATATATTATACTATTAAAATCTACATGCATTAAAAAATACTAAAAAGCACCTAGGAAAGATTTCATCTTTGAAACCAATTATCGAAGCCCCAGTCATCTTCGGAGATGGAATTCACGGATTTGATAAAGGTTTGTAGTGCTTCATCATCAGGGTCAAAATTTTGACTATTTTTAACTTTTGGAAAAAAAAGTCACAAGGTGCTAGATCTGGTGAATATAGTACATGAGTGATTAATTGGACACCAAAGTTGGCTAAAAAGTCTAATGTTTGGGCTGGGGTGTGCGGTCTTGCATTATTATGGTGAAGAAGGACTCCTCTAAGTTGAGCTCTTGGTCTGCTTTGCTTGGTTTTTCAAATACTGCTGGAAGGCATTTTGTTATATACCAGTCACTATTAACCGTCTTTCGATCTTCTAACGTCACATTATCAATGAACCATTTTTTCTAAAAAAGACAAGCGACCATATTTTGTTTTCCAACACTTCGAGTTCTGCGAACTTTCTAAGAAGGAGGTGATTTTGAAGAGCACCAAAGAGTAGATTGCCTTTTTGCTTCTGGATCAAACTTGTGAATGCAAGTTTCGTCACCTGCAATACTATTAAAAACAGCCTTTGATTTGCCTTCATCAAATTTTTCAACATGAAATTACACCATTTAATGCGACCAGGTTTCTGGTCTTCAGTCAAGCTGTGAGGTACCCATCTACTAACAAGTTTTCTGTATTTTAAATGATCATTAATGATGGTGTTCATTGCTGCCGATCCAATGCCCATACCTTTCTCTAACTGCTGATACGTAATTTTCAATTTTCTCTAAGTAAAAATCTTGATAGCTCAATATATTTCTTGGGTACTGCTGTTGGTGGTCGACCTGAACGAGGTTCATTTTCATGGTTGTTTTTTCCTCATTTGAATTCATTAAACCAATTAAAAATTGTTCTAATACAAGGAACATTATCTCCTAAAGCTTTCATAAATCTTTAATGGGATTATTTAGAAGTTAAATTACTTTTATAATCATAAAAGGTCATGGCGCGTAAACTTTCTCTAGTGAAGTCCATTGTGTCTGATGCAATATTTAGTAATTACCGCTTCCGCTGTAAATAAAGTCGCGCCCTCTATGAGACATTGTTGTTAATATTTTATGAAAATTTTTATGTTAGGTAAAATGTGCATATAGATTTTAATGATATAATTTATTTTTAAAAATAATAATTATTTAATATTGATATTAAAAACTTTTAAAGTGACCCTTGTATAAACAGAATCGTCTAATACAGTATTATAGCTCTGATAAGCGGTCTGATAGATTAAATTGGCGACACCGCTGGGAGGGTTCACCACTGATGAGCCAAGCTCTTCCAATATTTATTCATCGCAGTAAGGACAGTAGAAGTTTGATTGATGTTGGAAAGAAACATTCGCGTCTTAATGTTTACATTTGCTGTATATTGATTGCGCGTTATTGCTTTATTTTAATTTATTCTTAACTGGCCTTGTTCTTATTGTTTGCGGAAGAGCCTTGCTCGATACGGTCCTAAAGCTTATGTCTATAGTTTACTTGAATGCCATTTCTAGTATTCCACCATTTGATTACAGCATATAAAAGCAGAATGATCAAATACAGTATTAGAGCTCTAAAGAAGCGGTCTGGTAGATTAAATTGGCGAATCCGCTAGGAGGATTAACCACTGATGAGCCAAGCCCTCCCAATATTTTTTAATCGTAGTAAGGAGAGTAGAAGTTTGTTTTGTGTATATAATTATTTTATTTTATATACTGTAAGTTTACCACAGGTCTACTCAAGTAGAATGCAATTGGACTCTACACTTGCAATAGGTCATGGTTACTTGTATACATTGATGAGATTAGATTATAAAAGTTGGGGTCATCGAAGGAATTATTTTTTTTTTCAAATAACAATATTCAAAGTGGAATTCGATCTATAATCCTGGGGATAGATAATTCAACAGCTTATTTCACCAGCACCATATTAACAACCTTTCTCAATATATATTTTGGATTTCATTAAGAAAAATGGTCTTTGATGTAACGATCTCAAGGAAATATTGGACATATCTTGTGGTTGTAAACAATATATAAGTGTATGTGTGTATATGTGTGTATATATGTATATATTTTTAAATTTAATGATGTAACTGTAAATAAAATTCAAAGAATATCTCTATATGTAAATAATATTTATGAATCTTTCTAAGTCGCTTTCTGTGTATCTTTCCATGTTGAATATTTTCTTTGTTATATTTGTATGTACATTTAGCGCAAGTGTCCCTAGGGGGACATAGAGTTTTGAATTGAAATAAATAAAATAAAAATATAGGTGGAAATGAAATATTCACTGATAAACCTATTTTCAATAATAATATAATAAGTATAGAATTGGGAATATATATAAATATATCTTACCAAACTTACAAAAATAAAATAAAAAACTATTCAAAGAGAAAGTAAAGGATAGAATAACAGATTAATTTTTAAAATGTTGTGATCATAGAAGAACTAATTCCATTTAAACATTTGGTCCCCCTGGACTATCCCCGCCGTTTTAAATAAACTTCCCATTGTTGCTAATTCAATTTTAAACTTTAAAATTATGCGTTCCACAGTCTAAACTTCAACATCCCATTAGACCTCCTAATTAGATATCTTTTGATATTTTAAACTTTTATATTTATATCAATTTGAAAGGTTTTCAAATATTAAATTTGCAATTATTTTCTATTTTTCAAATAGGCAATTTATTAATATATATATATATATTATCTCCTCTATGATTTTCATATTATAATATTAAGAATAAAGTCAGTGTGTCTGTTTATTCCAAATACGTTAAAAGCAATATTTGACCTTTGAGGTTTGGCATTTTGTTAACACATCACTTCTATAGAAAATATATTTCACAAATAATTTGTTTGAAAATTGCTAGAGAGAATAGCTATTTCATATTCTTAAATTTACAAATATGTTTCTCATTTTTATTTTTATAGGCTCTCTAAGTTATTTTATATGAGCAATATGTACTACAGGTTGAGTAAAATTATGGAACATTTTAAATTGTGAATATATGTTTTCCCTATTAAAGAGAAACTATTTTAAAGGCGTAAGATTCTTTTTGAAATTAAACAATTTCTACTGCCCTTACTGCAATGGAAAAATTAAAGGGAGGGCCTGGCTCATCAGTGGTGAACCCTCCCAGCGGTTTCGCCAGTTCGATCTACCATACCGCTGTTATATTACATTTTTGGAACTTCCTTTTATACTGATACTGTTGGTAGATTCTTGGAATGGGTATTTTAGAAGAATCTTACGCCTTTAAAATAGTTTCGAATTTTGATAACAGATAGCGCGTAAGTGCATCATATGTTTTCCCTATTAAAGAGAAACGACAAAGTTTTAAACAATACAATATCATAAAATAAAATGACCTATACATAGAAATATCAATTAAAAATTGATGTCAATTTCGCAACGATGAGCTCAAGGAAGATATCAGCCTTATCTTAATGATGTGTTCTTGGACTTAATGCAAGATGGTCAGCAATAATTGTTTTTATAATGTTTCATTATTGGCCATCACGGAAAGTCTGAACCTCTATATTTCCTCAGAAGAAAATAAAACCCGAGGAATTATATTCTTAACAGACTCTAAATCATCCCTACAGACAATAGAGAAGGGAAGAATAGACCTAACCCACAAAATACATGAAATCCTGAGCTGACTTGACACAATGGGCGAAAGATGTACCATAAAATGGATACCAGCCCATGCTGGAATAGAGGGCAATGAACAGGCTAATGGCCTAGCGAAGAAGGAAAGAAAACAGGCACTGGAAACCAGTTCAATAACACTGAAAGACGCAAATACTATAGAAAAAGCAAACCTCATTACAAAAAAAAATCAAAATACCTCAGCCCATATGCAACCTCAACATTAACAGATAATTAAGAACAAAAATTTCAAGAATCAAAAAAGGAAATTTTATAGAAACGAAGATGAACCCAGACTTGACTAGACCCTACAGGAACTGCAATAACTGTCACAACACTCAACTCACTCCGGACCACATATACAGTTGCCCGGCCATTCTTGCAGTCCTCTATATGGAAGACGTTAATCCAGAAGAGGACATTTATACGAACAAGGCACCTTTGTTGGCCGGTATTATGATCAGGGTGCATGAACCAATCTGAATATGATCCATGGACAACACACCGCCACATAATGTTTCATGGTTTAAGGATTGTTTATATAGACTTGGTTTTCTAAATATCCTATCACTCAAACATCAATCTTGAAGAGGTTTTTCTCTCTCCAGAACGTGTATTCTATTCTCTCTGAAAGTGAATTATTTTTGAAAGCTTCGATGATTATCAGATTATTTTATTTTGTAAATTTGACCATCTTGAATTCTCAAAAATTGCTTCATTGGTGTAAAATTTTCTTACACCATAAACCTTAGATTATTAAAGCATTGGATCAGTAAACATGAGGGCAACCACTTCGCTCAATTACATTATTTTATTTTTCATATAACATTTTTGTAAACAAAAAAGGTGATGATGATAAATTCAATGAATATTTACACAATCATAGAAAAATTATATTACACCTTTATATAAACATAAATATTCTAACTAAATTAAACAATTGGATTATGAAACAAATAATTATTAATTATTCTGCTTTAGAGATTTTTTCGCATTTTAAGAGATATCTAATTTTTAAAATTACACTCTGTATTTTGAATTAAAATAAGGGCCTCAGTTGCCTTTTCATCCAGAATGTGGCATCCCGTAGTATTTTCTACGTAATAATTGATATATAGGATATAATAGGAATAATATATATATATTATATTTAATGAAGATATTTTGCTGTTTTGAGATTAATTACTTGTAGAGGAATTATTGGTCATTTGCTTTCTTTTGATATGCAGTCGTGGAAGAGATTATACTAAAAATAGTCTTGATCAGTAATTGATTTAATTGAACTAAAAGAATCTATAAAAACATAATTTGATTAAAGTAATGCCTGGCTTAAGGTGAGTAGAATAAGGAAAACAAAAGATTATTTACATAATGTACAAAATTTTGAGCCGGCCATCGGGGAAAAACAACAACGAGTTTTTATAGGGGAAGGGTGACCTCTGGCGGTCGATTTAAACATAGTATTTGAATCTATGAAATTATAATTTTAAATAAAATAATATTTTAATATAACATATATATTAATATATATAGGGGTTGTGTGCCTTACAATAAGAGTTTTTATTTTATATTTAAAATGCAAGTTTTCAGGCTAAATCACTCTTCTAAATGTTTATATCATAGATCTATTATTATTTTAGCTAGTAGTTTAATTTAAAACCTTCTACAATTTTAAATTCAAATCGCACCCACGTTGTTAACCCATCACAGTTTTGAACAGCCAAAAGTTCCACCAGTTTAACCTGTTACCCAGATAAAGACACTTCTGGTAAAGCGAAGACATCGATTAGAACATTTTACTAGCCTTCCTATCTCACACACGTATATATTACTAAAAGTTTCAGGAGGATGGTTTTCATTCACCAGAGGAGAAAGGTACCTGTCCCGTTAAAATTTGTTTGAAATTTTTTGGCACATTCTTAATCACCTTCTTATCGTTCTGTATTGTAGGGTGATAAACTGAAATGATTTTTGATGCATTTTTACTTAAAGTATACATCTCATTAATATATATATTATATAAACTAAAATGCAAATATATATATATTTTTTTGAAAAACATATATTTCATTTTCATTCATTGACTGTTCTATATTTTTTAACCATAGATTCAGAACATACCACTTTAATTATTGTTGTAAATATGTATAGTTAACCCTACCTATTTTTTAAAATCACGATTATAGAATTCATTCTATAAATTCTATATTGCTGTGATAAATAATTTTATGTGTAATTTTACTTCAAGCAATTCAAAATAAAAACTACTTGATAGGTAAATAATTATCTTTACTTTTTCACGACTTCACCTCTTTTTCAACAACAAAACAAAAAATAATCATCTCATTTATATATATATATATATATATATATATATATATATATATAATGTAGAGTTATCTATTATATATGAATGATAATTGGTATAAGAGAAGGAATATTCATAGTTAAAAGTAAATTAGATAAATATTATTTTTATGTATTAAAAAGGTTTTGTATTTTATTTAACAACATAGGGCTATAACAAAATCACGCTGTAGCATCGGCAGTTACGCGTCATAAAAGCGGAACATAGGAAAAAAAAGGAAGAATTGAAGATATTAGGATAGGAAAAAGAGCAAAGACAGAACCACATGTTAACCTTTTATCGATATTTTAAACTATACATATATATAGGTGTGTGTATACACAAATAGAAGTACTTCTCACTATAAATATGCATAATGATTATTTAATTAAAAAGGCATATAATGAATCAAAGTATCAATTATTATACCAATATTTCAGTTGGCTGAACGCCAACCTTTATCAAGGTATTATAACATATTGTCGCGAAGATAAATAAAGCAAGGGCAAATTTGGGAATAATTAATTTATTATAAAGGTGGGTATTTACCTTCTAGTTCTCCAATAAAATTATCTACAAGAGGTATTTATAGGGTGAGAGATGGTCAGATAATAATACAACTTACCCCAAGGTAAAGATAATAATAATGAACGTCGTCAGCCACCGAGGCCGAGGCGTCCCGTTTTCCTTATTTGCAGATAAGATTCCGAGAACCCTTCACACCTGTGGTCCTCCCCCCGGGGTCCAGGGATAATTGACAGGTGTCCCATATGGATGGAGCTTCTTGACAATATTAATGTGTGTCAACAATAAAAGTAAGCGTTCAGCCAACTGAAATATTAGTAAAATAAATGATATTATTAATCCAATATATTCCTTTTCTAATTAAAGATTTATTTATGGATTGCTCTATTTTCGAAATAATGAATATTATTCCAGTAGAAAATCAAGGCCAAGATCATTGTGTATATAGGTTCGACTTTGTCTGAAATTCCGAAAAATGGTACTGTGACTCATTCTTTGCTACGAGTTTGAAGTTAATTTCTTACTGGAGTGATAGACATAATGTGCGTAAATTTTTCTAATGCTTAATTAAAGAGATAGGTTCCTATTTGAATATTAAATTATTTCCTCCGCAACGCGCGTTTGTTTATATATATCAATGATGAAGAGAGCGCATATTATATCAAATATATCATTATCAAAAAAAGAACATTAAGCCTCCAGGGAAAAGCTTATTTTTTAAATATTTTTTAATTTACAAATCTCACAAACTTTCGGGCTAGAAAGCCCTTCTACGGGAGAAAATATTTTACATCATTAAAACGCCAATAAAATAATATTTAAAATTAAATAAAGTGCTTTGGGTGTTTACATTTGTTACAAAGCAGAATCAACGCGGGCTTCTATTCTTGCCCGAAATCTTGAGCGACTTGTAAATTAAAAAATATTTAAAAAATAAACTTTTCCCTGGAGACCTTATGTTCTCATTTTAAAATTGATTCAATGGATTATTATATCGAAATATATCATTGCTATATGCTCCGATATTCTGACGGGAATAATAGCCTAGGATCACTTCTATAGAAACGTTCTATTCAACTGAATGTTGTCGTGTCCATGGTATATCGAAATATAACATTGCTATATGCTCCGATATTCTGACAGGAATAATAGCCATTTCTATTGAAACGTTCTATTCAACTGAATAGAAAATATCTAAAAACCTGCTCCGAGAATAAGATAAGATTGTAAAAATAACATTGTATATAAATGAAATATTTAATCAAGAAATAAGAGCTCGTAATTTCTCTATTAAAAATATAATTGGCATATCTTGAGGGACTCTCTTTGGAGTTCCTGTCGAATGAGGTGGTGAGAAACAGAGCTGGAGTGTTTGCGTTATTCAAATTTTGGAACACGGCTGAAGAGAAGGGAAAGCTATATACATAATCTAATTGATGTAAATAATTATATGTAAATAATCTTTGTCAGGACTAGAATGACGAATCCTGTATGAGACTTTGATCCCAGTAAAAGGCTTTTTGCTTCTGTTGTATATAGTCACAGTGTAGAAAATACTATACTATACCTAATACATATAGGTTACTCTCTGCATTCTTAGTTCTCTTCTCTTCAATTACTCTGTAAATTGGCGAATCCTTTATAGGACGAGAGGTCCTTAATAAAGGCTTTTGTTGTTGTTGTATAATTGGCATATCCTGACCGCTCACATGAACACTTTAGATGGCAGAGCGCCATCTAGTGGAACCAAAATAAACTAAACGTTGATTTAGGTTGTTCTATGATATTTGGTAAACTTTAATTCTTGATAAATCACGAAATATATTTGTTCTATATATATTTTTAGAAATGTATTTACATATAGTTAAATATCGTAAAGATAGAGGCTGCCTGGCCAGCATTCATAGTTCTTCAAATGAAATATACCCCGGCGAATAAATATTTTTATTATCTCGACGTTTCGAAAAATTTTTTTTTTCCTCGTCAAGAAGGAACAAAAATTAAAACATTTGGCAAAGCGTTAAAAATTATTCTAAGGCTGAAATGGTCTTAATAATATCTTAATAATTTCCTCATATGAAAATTTTATATTATAGAAATGATAAACCATAAGAGTTGCCTGAACACCACGATTTAAGGTGAAAATTGAAATCAACAACGGTTCGTCATTTTAATCAGAATTATATTAAAGTTATTTTTTAGCCTTTCATAATAACATAGTTTTTTTTCAATAATCCATCTCTGTGAACTATACCTGTTTGAAAGTGAGAAATAAATAACAGCAATAATAAATACCTGAAGACATACATTGGTAAAAACATCTACTTCCAATATTTGTTACAAATTATTGCTTTCTTTTATAAATATTTGAAAATTGAAAATAATAGGAAATTAGTTTTCGTTTTTATTCAAATAGAAATGTAATTAGTAGTTTTTATAAGCTTTACAGTTTTCTTCGATGAAAGAACAAAACCTAACACAAACTTTGGCAATTAAATATAAATAAATTTAAATTAAACATTTGTTTTGTATTTAAATCAAATAAACACGGAGTTGTTTCATTATTAAAATGTATATATATATAATTTTAAGAGGTATATTATGATTCTATATATATTAATTGAAGCAGAAAAACCATGTCGAATCTGATAGAAACCCAAATTTAAATGAAAATATAAAAATCCATTTAATTTTACAGTTGATTAAAATGTATAATCTTGTTTATTTAAATTTAAATTTCATTTTATTCACGTGAATTGTGATATGAGGATATTAAAAATTCTCTTTTAATATAACATTTTGATCCTTTTTATAACATTATACAAGTATAACATTTAATTATAACAACATTTCACATTTTATTAAATGCAGATATTCACAAGTTTAATAACAATATTTTCAATTCTAATTCTAAAGTAAGCTATACGCTATTTATGTTAATAAACAATAAAAAAAATGTATTGTTTTATAAGAAACCTATGATTTATGTTAGAATATCGATTTAATTTGAAATTTCAACACAATTTATTGTTAACATTTTAACAATAGCAATTGGAATTGCCTTAGTATGAGAAACGAAAAACACCTCTTTACTTATAAATAATTAATTTGTATATAATTACACAATCAAGGAAATATTTAATGACTATGAAATTAGTAACATACTATATATAATTGATATTCCAGAATATTTTTTGTTGTTTTGTGCTTTAGAGTATGGTTAACAGATAATACATTTTTCAGATTTGCTTTGAGATTTGTAAAAAAAAATTCATTGGAACACTTTTATTTAGAAATTAACTCTGTTTAGAATAGTTTTAATTGTCAATAATTATGTAATATCTTGCATTTTTCATTTTAAAATATCCCAAAATATCTGTGAATTGTTTTTCCCTGAATACACTACTTTACAATATAGAGTACTAATCCATGTAATTCATCTGGATTTAAAAATTAAGTAGGTACGTTTTTATAGGAAATATTGTTGTTATTACCTTGTAATTGGTTTGAAATTTCCTTCTTTTCTATTGCGCGGTTCTTCCTAATATTGCAAAGAAAGGAATTAAGGTCTAATTGAACTGTTAAAGTGCTATAAAACCAGAACGAGGTAATCTATTTATAAGGTCACACATATAAAGGTTATTTCTAATATCAATCTGAGAATATAATTTCAAGGGCTACTAACTAAAGTGCATGAATTTTGAGCCTAAAAATGAATGTAGCAAGCCGACAAGCCGCAATACACTATAGCAAGGTATCAAGGTGGAAATATTATATGAATAATTTCCTTCTAATATTGAAAGATGCTCGCCTTGCGCTATAAGATAGAGAAACGCCTTTTTTACAGATTTTTTTTCAAAAGAGATGGGCCATGCATGAATTTATACCTCCTGAATTTTATAGTGTACATATCATATGTACGAATGAGATTGCGTGTTGCGATAAATACACAATATGCTACGTAACAGCTGCTGCAAAAAGTCATAAATCGTTTTTAATACCGTGGAAGGTATTCTGTGTGAAACCAAAACGAAATGTCCCAAAATGTAATTGATTTCTATTTGATCAACGTTTTAGTTGCGAAATAACTGCTCTTTGTCTTTGATGATATTGTTTTACTTTTATCTCAATATAAGTCAACGCATTTTCAAACTAAGTTATTAACATCTTGATAAAGTTTCCACGCCACCTAGGAATTTTTGTCTCATTTCTTTTTTATTTATTGTTACAAAAGCACGAGGTCCAAAGGACTATTAGAGGACTCATAAGATAAAGTATATACACAAAGAGAATTTGGTAATGTTTCAAAGTATCTACATACAATTTGATTAGTCAGAGGGCAAGTTAAAAGAAGATGCTCTGGTGATTCAAATTTGCCTCAGCGCCTACGCCTTTTTTATAGTGGCGTTTTTCTAAAGAAATTATTTCAAAAGAATTGGATCACCGACTTCGCTTGGGTACATTCAAACTAGATGTGCTTTGCTTGAGATAACTCTAAAGAGCTATGGGAAAGGATAGCAAAGCCTCAATATTTGGGACAAAAATTTATTCAGACAATAGCAGAACTGGTGCAAAAGTCAATTTTTGTTCTTCCACAAATCCGGGCGTTTCTGGCGGATTGCTTCGCGCGAATTGCGCATAACTTGCAGGTAATATTCCTTATTGACCGTTCTACCCTGTGGCAAGAATTCTTGATGCACCACGCCCCTGCAATCGAAGAAAACTGTCAGCAAAACTTTCACATTCGACCGAACTTGGCGCGTTTTTATCGGTCTTGGTTCGTGCGGCAGCTTCCATTGAGATGATTGAGCTTTGGTTTCCACGCCATAACCATAAACCCACGCTTCGTCACCAGTTATGACCCTCTGGAGCAAATTTGGGTCGTCGCGGACAGAGTCCAACATCTCATTAGCAATGTTCATGCGATGCTGTTTTTGGTCGCAATTGAGCAATTTTGGTACGAATTTCGCGGCAACCCGTCTCATGCCCAAATAATTGATAAAAATCGAATGGCACGAGCCAATCGATATGTTTAGGTCCTCAGCAACTTCTCTAACGGTGATTCGACGATTGGCCAATATCATTTTCTCCACTTCATTAATTTTTTCGTCTGTTGTTGAAGTGCTCGGGCGTCCGACACGCTCTTCGTCGTTCACATCTTCTCGGCCTTCTGAGAACATTTTGTACCACCGATAAACGTTGCTTCGGTCCAAGGTAGCTTCTCCGTATGCCACAGTCAACATTCGGAATGCTTTCGCGCACTTAATTTCGTTTTTCACACAAAATTTGATACAGGTTCTTTGATCCATTTTTTTGATAGGTAAAAATCGAAGACGATCCAAAACACCTGCAAGCAAAGCAGCTGCCAACAATTAAGTGAACATCCAAAATAGCCGAGCTTGTCGGCATAAGTGAGAGACATGAGTACCAACATAGAGCCACAAAAAGATCGAAATTCGAATATACGTAACCCGCGAAAATTCAAAATTCGCGATACCTTTTGAACACACCTCGTATATCACCTGCTTTCAACTTTGTTACACAAATTTTATATGTATTGAACCTTTGAAAATATATTCTTGAAAATTGAATACTTTACCAAAAGATTTTGAATGAAAATTGAGTTCATTATCGTCCCCCCAAATTAATAGATGCATTAAAATGAGCTTATTAAGTTTCATTATTTTATATGTCAAAGATTTCTGACATTTACTAATATACTTACATCAGACAAATCGTACTGAGTAACGTATGGAATTGATCGCGGTCACAATCCGCCTCGAAGTCGGACAGCCTCCCGCGTAGATCTTCTCGGCGACTTTCATTGTTGCGATGCCGACGAAATTGCTCAGAAGCCAAATTATTTTGAGATCGGGATAAAACCAGGCTCGCTATAACCTCTCTGAATTTTCCATTATATATAGGGTCAGAGAATGAATTAGGTTCCAGGCAATCAAATAGCTACTGGTTGTCCTAAGATGAGCAGGACGACTCCAGTGGGTTCCCAAGGGACAGCTGGTGACAACTACTAAACCTAACGCCGTAGGTTATGTAGACGGGTTTGGAATATCCATTGGAGATTGTCACCAGCTTTGCAGAGAGCTGGTTGAGTTTTCATCTTTTATTTAGGAGAAAGGCCTTCCGGTTGTCCTGGTGTACCATCATAAGAAGCCATTTCATAGTCTCGTGAGAAAATCCGGCAGTATCTTGTCAATACATGGGAAAGGTGCACAATCTGCAATAATTAGTGAATAATGAAAAATCATAATTGTGTTTATAATATTACAAAAATAGCTTATATCTATGTACAATAAATATATACATGGCGTCTCTGCTACCGCTGCAGAATTTGATGGAATATCGCCTGTGGGTCTCCACTCATTTCACGATCTACGAAAAGAACGTAGATCGCATGCTTCGCCGCAGAGCAGTGGGTATGGCGTAGTCCTCGAGGTCCACCGCGAAGATTCAGGACTGCAGGTCCGGCGGCCGTGCGATAATGGAGAACCATCTCGGATGAGAGGGCCTACGGCGCTAAAATTCTGTAGCGATGGGCCAACGATAGGTTGCTGGAGCAGACAGGCTGGCTCCACGCCGGTTGCCACAGATTAGACAAGACGTGCAGAGCCAACCGCAGAGCGATCTCCGCTGCATGACCCCCGAAGGAGCAGCGACGAGGTATGAAAAATCCATGCTGATGAAGGAGGGTACGACGACACGCGATCTGCTCCAGGATACCGTGAGATAAGAACGGCGGCCCGGTGTGAGTGCTCCGACATGCGACACGCAGTGCGTGTGCTGATGCGTAAGAACGGCGTGGCCGTCCCGCGCAGCACCACGGCTTCTTCCAAGCTCCTATTGTAATACACGATCCTTGCGTTCTCCGCCACTAGACGCCGGCATAATGGACCAAGTGCGGCTCCATCATCGCAGGTTATTTTTGTCAGCCTGGTGGTGAGAGACGGAACAGGGCCCGCCAGGTCGCGGACACGAACTTCTCTCCACCTTGAGGGAGCCCGAAGCGATGGTGTCTCCAGAAACCTGCAGGCGCCGACGAGAGGCAGGGTGGGAGTGGCACGATCCGGCGGTTCAGGCCCAGGATGGATCCCACAATCCAGAAGCCGATGGAGCAGTAGCTAGGAACACAAGGATAAGGGGGACAACCAGGCTGAGGATTGTATTGATAAATATATTCTAAGACGAAGCCTTATTTCTCGGAAACATCGTTGCAGGACTGTTGATAAACGCTAATTTTTATATGGAACATCCACTCTATATATTTCGTTAATGATATATATATATGTCATAATTTGTATATAATTGTATGCTCCCCGACCCACTATGCATGTACAAATGTATGATTTTCAAAGATTTAATAAAAGAATAAGGTAACTGGAGGAAAGAAAGTAACAAAAGACATAGAAAATAGACCTAAAGCTGGCACGACTATTCTGGGCACCCCTGTGTCAATATTGCAGGGGCAGAGACCGGACGTCTCTAGTGACCGCAGAAGTTATATTAGTCGCGAATCACTCAATACTTCCTGACAAAACAGGACGTATCTGGTATCCACAGAAGTTATATTAGTATAGAGACGCCCAACATTTCCGGCAAAGACAGGACGTATTTTATAACACGGAAGTAAATAAAATCGAAATAGCAACCGACACTTCCTATCAGGCAGGCCATATCTTTCACCAAAGAGAACCGCGGTCCAATCAGAAGACAGCACCTTAAGTAGGTCAACCAATAGGAAAAGATCATGTGACATCTCTCGGCCAATCAGAGAGAAACTGAGTCTTGGTGTTAAATCGAAAAGTAAGAATTGTTAGTTACGTTTTCGCTCTCATAGGAACAACACCTACAGTTGTTCAGTGGCTCTCGCCGAGTTCGGACAGTTGCTCCCTCGCTTCCAACAAGGTAACATCTACTCTAGAGATCTCTCTCGCTCCGCTCATTTCATCTAAATCCAATCATCGCCATGTGATCAACTAATTAATAAGTCAAATCGCTCAACTCTTCTCAAGCTTTCTTCCCTCCAACCCAGTTGCCTTTTATTTTCAAACCCAATCACGTGTCCTGATTATTCCTAACTGTATGCTTAAACTTCCACTCAAACGACTGCGCTTCAACCAATCCTCACCATTCAAATCGAACAACAAGAAATTCCGCAACGATATTGTCACAGAACGGTTAAGTCGACAGGATTCTACAACAGTGTAATACATCAAATATTGCAGTGATATAATAACTTTGGATTATATTACAGTAAGTCGACAGGATAAAGAGATGGAATTAAATCAGGATCCCATAGGCGTAAAGTCAGACGGTCCGACGGAAACAATGGAAAGAAGGCAAGAAGTAAGAGAGAGCGAACCGACAGGAGAAAGACAGGAGGTGACCGGCCGAGAGACAACTGCGCCCCTAGCGGACGCCGTCAACCAGCTGTCAACGCTCCTGACCCGGGTAAAAATTTCTGATGGAGCGGAGTCGGCGATCCCACCTTTCGACGGCGCATACAGCGCGACACAGTTTTTCCAGACGTTCGACCGAAAAATGGAAGACGCATCCATGGGAGAACAAGAAAAATTACTGCGCCTGCCAAACTACCTGGTGCGACAACCCCTGGAGCTCTTCAGGAAACTTCGACTGGCCGACCGGAGTTATTTCCAGGTGAGACAAATCCTCCTAGATCTCTACCCTGAGTCAAGCGAAGCGTCCTTTGCGAAATATTTCGCCATGAAACTTACTGGACAAGCCAACCTAGAGACCTACTACCGGGAAAAAACCGCCATGGGATTGCAACTAGGACTTCCACAAGAGGTGATCCTCGAGACGCTGACAGAAGGACTGCCATTCAACGACCAGCGCCTAGTCCGCGTAGTACCTCCCGAGAACCTAGGAGAATGGTTCCGACTGGTACAGCGGATCCACGGGCCCAGTGTACCGGCAACGCGACCCAGAGAAGATCAACCACCCACAATGTCGGGTCCGTACCACAACACACCCCGACGCCCAGGTGCATGGAATGCACCTCTTCCGCCGTCCAATTGCAAGTTCTGCGGCGCGAGACACTGGCACAGCGAATGCCGACGTCGACCAGTCCCGACGACCCACGAAAAAGTGCGGACGGTGCAAACAGTCCCAAAACAACCAGCCACGATTCCACAACAACCAAGTCAAGCCAGGGACACCCCAGCCGAGCAGCCCTTTCGAGACTGAGGTAGGATTCCTAAACCAACTGACTGTCAAACTTTTTCTAGCCCCTAATGTATCATGCCCCTTTTTAATTGATACGGGCGCCAGCCTGAGTATAGTGCCATATAATATTTATCATATGCTAAAAACCCACATGCCTAATTTAACCCTTGAGGGACATTCACTACACCTCCAAACCCTAAACGGATTTGCAAAAACCATGGGTAAACTATCTATCCCACTGACAATAGGACAAATATCACGAAAGGAGTATTTCCATGTAGTGAATGCACCATTGTCATTCGGAATTCTTAGTATCAATAGCCTCCATAAATTCAGATTAACCATAGATTTTAATAAATGCACTATACTCCAGCTGGGTGCCCCATTGTCTACCCTTTCCTACCATTTTAATCATGTGTCCAATGTATGCACGTACTGGCAGTGTCAGGCGATGTCACAAAAAATTTTCCCCGCATCCCAACTTTCCGCCTATGACAACCATTGCGTGCATTCATTGAAAAAAACCCACTTATCTACATGCCCCTTTTTCACTAAAGCCAATTGCCTTTTTTACATGCCCTCAAATAATCAAACCACAGCAACTTCAACTTATGAACCTGTCCAAAACACACCCACACAGCGGGATAACTCGCATACCAAAAACATGGGTGATCACACACCGTTGCACAACTCTCACATGACCAACCCACACAACGAACTCGACACTCACACTAATACACAACAAAACCCTTTACCCCATGCATACTACAACACAACACCTAACACTCACTATACACCACAGTTCACAACACTTCTACAAAGGTACACTCACATTTTTTCACAGGACAAATTCAATGTACCATGCTTACGGATTCCACCAGTAAAAATACCCACGAATTCCGAAAAAATAATCACCATACGTCCATATCGTGTTCCGATATGTGACCAACAAGAAATCCGTAACCAAATACAACAAATGCTGGAGAACGGCATCATAGAGCAATCTTTTTCACCTTTCTCGAGCCCTGTCACCCTCGTCACTAAGCGCGACAAGACCAAACGGTTTTGTATCGATTATAGGAAGGTGAATGAGCTAATCAGCTCTGATGTCCATCCCCTCCCGAGAATCGAGGATATCCTAGACCGCCTCGCACAGGCCAAATATTTCTCCACGGCCGACATATCCTCTGCGTATTGGCAAGTCCCAATACACCCCGATTCTCGACCACTGTTAGCATTTGCCACCTTTGAAGGATTATACCACCCCACTCGATTACCTTTCGGGTTAAAAACCAGTCCTCAGATTTACGAACGAGCCATAAGTCAGGTCCTACAGAGACACGGACTTGACTGTGTGGCACATTACTTTGATGATTTCATCATTTACTCCAACACATTGGAGGAACATCAAAACCACCTGCGACAATTTTTCGCCTTTTGCGAAGCGGAGAAGTTACAACTTAACTTCGCGAAATGCGAATTTTTTAAGCAATCCATAAATTTTCTAGGTTACACCATCACAGCTGGTACAATTACACCACTTACACGCAATACCGACATCATCCACGCCATTAAACAACCACACAACCGAAAAACACTACAATCCTTCTTAGGCGCTGTGAACGTCTATAACAAATTCATTCCGGAATACGCTCGCTTGTGAGCACCACTCAACAATCTCCTCAAAAAGGATGTCGTGTGGAACTGGAATAAAGCTTGTCAAGAGGCGTTCATTGACCTGAAAGGAAAACTCACACAACACCCCATTTTACACCTTTACAAAGAAGGTCTGCCATGCCAAGTGTATTGCGATGCATCCACCCTCGGTATAGCAGGCATTCTCAAGCAAGTTCACCCTGACGGGAACATATATCCAGTTCAATATTTCAGCCGAACATTGCGCCCACACGAGAAAAACTACTCCATCTCTGAACTTGAATGCTTAGCAATCGTTGAGAGTGTGGAGAAGTTTCGCATCTATCTTATGGGCAGAAAATTTACTATATTTTCTGACCATCACGCATTGCAGTGGCTGAAAACCATCAAAAACCCGTCCGGCAGACTGTTTCGATGGAGTTTACGACTATCGAGTTACGAATATGAGGTCCGCTACATAAAGGGAAAACTACAATATGAAGCAGATCTCTTGTCCCGTAACCCGTTTTGTGGATTCTTGGACGCCACCCTTATCAAGACCCACCAACCTCCTCCATCGAAAGAGTCTAGTTTGACCATTGATCGTAATGGATTACATACAGTTTCCCGAAAAGGTATAACCAAAATTATACTTCCAAAACCACTCATACAACAACTCTTACAAACAGTACACACACAATACAATCACCCCGGTATTTCACAAATGTCACGAATCATCTCCACGCAATATTACTGGCAAGGTATGTCCAAAGATATTAAACAAAAGGTTAAAACCTGTCCCACCTGCCAATTAACAAAACGTCCAGTAGGACCCACTTACGGAGAATTAAGTCAACCTCCGGAATCTAAAGAACCCTTCGACCTTTTATCTCTGGACACCATAGCAGGATTTGCCAAATATGGCAACACCAAGATATATCTCCATGTGGTAGTCGATCATTTTTCACGCTACGCGTGGGCTTTTCCATCTAAATCCACCAGTACCACCACCTACCAACAGATACTTAAGCGAGTATTCCAGGATGGTTCTCCAAAACGCCTTCTTACGGATAGAGCCCCTGCTTTCACTTCGCCAAAATTTCGTAGTTTCCTACTTAATAGAAATATTCACCCGTTAATCACAACCAGCAACAACCCACAAGCCAACGGCCTATGTGAACGCCTGAACGCCACCCTCACGGGAAAACTTAGATTATTACACCTAGAAAATCCTAAGGTCGCGTGGACCAAGTTGGTCAAGAAGGTTACACTTATATATAACAAGACACCCCACTCTACCACAGGTTTTCCACCCATATACTTAATGTTTGGTATCCTACCCCCAGAAATCTCTAATCATAACACACCGTACCCAGATATCGACAAAGCTAGAAAAATTGCACACACACGCACACAAAACAAACATTTACAAGACAAAAACATTTATGACCAACGACACAAGCAACCACATTTCGAAGTAGGTGATCTAGTGTTAGTAAAATTATATCACCACCCAAATACAGGGAAACTTGCGCCATATTTCACAGGACCTCACACAATATTAGAAATTATTTCACCAAATGTGGTCCGCATAGATCGACCAAATCAACCACTTCAAAGAGACACTGACACAATCCACGTCAACAAACTTAAACTGTACACAGAAAAAATCCATTATATATCACCACCCGCCGTTAGCACATATCATATAAAGCACAACCCCAATTACACGTTCCCTTTCAAACATTTAACACCCGAATTATTCCAAACAGAGTCATTAAGGTTCAAACCCACCAGCAGCGAACCTTTCAGGCATTTAGACCCTGCCATTTTTACAACAAGACGATTTGCATCACTCTTCCCCGATGTTAAAAACTGCAAACCTGACAACCAGCTCAATCATCTCACACCACTCCCTAAAGATATCAAACAGGAGAACTGCGAACCTACCAATCATTCAAATTCTACAATTCATAAGGTTCAAGCAAATATTTCAGAGTCCCCAGTTACAAAAATGTGGACGAACATGGGGCAATATCCTATCTTTCATCTGATTTTTATCCTCTGTTTGTTAGTTCTACCATACAACTGTATCCCAATTTTAATCATTAATCACTTGTTTATCTATACCATGCCCGCTCGTAAAATCTTCGAACTACAAGAGGCAGTTTTTAATTTTGGACAAACATTAGGAATCATCTTTGCAGAAAATCTAAAAAGACTCCGAAGAGATAGAAGAATTGAAGAATGACCAACCAATGTCGGAGAAGTCACACTCCAAAAACAAGATGCAAATAGCAATTAGGCGGACAGGAAACGTAGTTCCCCCACTTCCTGATCCAATTACATGCAAATAGTGTGGGAGGGTAATTTTAGGATCGGACCTCGCGTCCCCGACACGTCCCACTTCCGGCGTCTCATTACAAGGCCCCGCTCATCCAAATTAGATCACCGCTCTCCCCAGCCACAGATTCCTCTATGCCACCAATTTTTGATTCCAGTTCGAGTCTACATTTCGATTTTTACCACCCAATTCCACATCCACAAGACAACACATAGAACTAGCCCACACATTTCTTACACAACAGACTTCTAACATTTTTTCACAACACACACAAAGACAAAAATTACACATAAAGGTTATATAGATTTCCATGTCTCCTGTACACATAACATAAACGCACTTGAGGGTTAGAATCACGTTTTCACCTAAGTGTCGCTACAGATGAGACAAAAAATTTATAGGGCATAATTGAGCAATTAAAACATTTATAGGGCAAAATGGAGCAATCAATACATTTAGATCAGGGCATGTAGATACCAAAGGGTTCAAACCAATACACCTTATTTTTCATATCAATCATTTTCATTATTTTCTCTCAATTAAAAATGTAAATATTTAATCAATTTACCAATTTATCCAACTTATTATCACTTTTAATCATTAATTATCATTTTTTTTCCAATTAGTTTATATTATCATTTTTATTTATCAATTATCATTCTATTTACCACTTAGCTTATATTGCCACAACTCAATTATCAACGAAAACTCATTGGTTTTCGATTAAACTAAAAACATTAAATCACCCTTTGTTGTTTGAACCTTTTTATTTTTCATTTTTCTTTTTTTTTTTCCAAGCACTCAACTTTGATTTCGCTCAACCACTTTTTATTTTTATTTGATTTCAAAATACCTTAAAAAATTTTATTTTTATTTTTATTTTGATTCCTCAAAAGACCTAATGAAACCCCCTCGATTTCATTCCCAATCTCAAGTAGGATAGTAATTAGGCAATTCTTTTCTTTTTCACCCATGCTACAAAGCACTTTTTTTTTCACCAACGCAACAAAGCATTTTCTCTTTTTTCCATACAACAAGGCTTTTTCTTTTTTGTGCAACCAAGCCTTCACTTTGATTTCATTCAACTTTTATTTTTATTTTTATTTTTGATTTCTCAAAAGCCCTAATAAAATTCCCTCGGTCTCCATTCCCAATTTCGAGCTAGAATATGGTTAGGCATTTTTCCTTTTTTTTTTCCACCATTCAACCAAGCACTCAACTTTGATTTCGCTCAAAAACCTTTTATTTTATTTTATTTTGATTTCAAAGCGCCTTATGAAATTTCATCGATTTCTTTTCTCAAAATTCGAGCAAAAAAGTAACTAAGCAGTTGTCTTTGTCACCATGCAACAAAACAATTTTTTTTTTTTCAACCAAACACATTCAATTTTGATTTCATTCAACTATTTTTATATTATTTTTATTTTGATTTCAAAAGTCTTAATAGAACTCCCTCGAATTCATTTCTTATCTCGAGTAGAATTCGTTTAGGCGCATTTTCCTTTTCTTTTAGCCCACTATGTACCCTAGCATTCATTGATTTCTTACAATTAAAATTTTTTTGACTTCTATTAATTATACTCAACCTATACCATCAACACCATTCTATTTTTCTTTTATATCACCAGCAATGTTTGTATATAGCCCCTTCATACCCACAACTAATTTTCCCACAAAATTATTTTTCACTTTACAGAATTCTCTCAGGCTAACCCCTTCTTGAATTCTTCACATGTAGGGGGCGCATCTGTCATAATTTGTATATAATTGTATGCTCCCCGACCCACTATGCATGTACAAATGTATGATTTTCAAAGATTTAATAAAAGAATAAGGTAACTGGAGGAAAGAAAGTAACAAAAGACATAGAAAATAGACCTAAAGCTGGCACGACTATTCTGGGCACCCCTGTGTCAATATTGCAGGGGCAGAGACCGGACGTCTCTAGTGACCGCAGAAGTTATATTAGTCGCGAATCACTCAATACTTCCTGACAAAACAGGACGTATCTGGTATCCACAGAAGTTATATTAGTATAGAGACGCCCAACATTTCCGGCAAAGACAGGACGTATTTGATAACACGGAAGTAAATAAAATCGAAATAGCAACCGACACTTCCTATCAGGCAGGCCATATCTTTCACCAAAGAGAACCGCGGTCCAATCAGAAGACAGCACCTTAAGTAGGTCAACCAATAGGAAAAGATCATGTGACATCTCTCGGCCAATCAGAGAGAAACTGAGTCTTGGTGTTAAATCGAAAAGTAAGAATTGTTAGTTACGTTTTCGCTCTCATAGGAACAACACCTACAGTTGTTCAGTGGCTCTCGCCGAGTTCGGACAGTTGCTCCCTCGCTTCCAACAAGGTAACATCTACTCTAGAGATCTCTCTCGCTCCGCTCATTTCATCTAAATCCAATCATCGCCATGTGATAAACTAATTAATAAGTCAAATCGCTCAACTCTTCTCAAGCTTTCTTCCCTCCAACCCAGTTGCCTTTTATTTTCAAACCCAATCACGTGTCCTGATTATTCCTAACTGTATGCTTAAACTTCCACTCAAACGACTGCGCTTCAACCAATCCTCACCATTCAAATCGAACAACAAGAAATTCCGCAACGATATTGTCACATATATATTTATAATTATATGAATAAGGAAAGAATGTGGCCTTGAAAGTGCAAAACTTATATCTTCAGGCATCATTTGTTTTAAAATAAAAAAAAACAACAATCAATAAATTAATTAAAGTAAAAACACTAATATTTTTCTATATGGTTCTTTATCAACATTCGGAAGGGTTTCACGTGTTAACTATTTAATTTTTGAAGAAACAATAGTAAAAATCGCTTTTTACCTTATTACTAATTTGCAAGTATATTTATATACGTAACTAAATTATATATTTCTAAACATTTTTTAATGAAATATTTTACCTAAAATTTTGAATAAAATACTTAAAATTGAAAAAAAGAGTGTTTAAATATAAATTGAGAAATATATGAATAAAATAAATTTTTTAAAATATAAATTCAATTTTAAACTGATATATACAATCCTCTTTGAAATTAAATAATATTTAATTATAAGTTTAATAGTATATTTTATTACTTATAAGTGGTTATAATATTACACTTAAAGTTTATATTTATATTTTATAAATATATTCCGAGATAAAATATTATTTGAATTGATATACACCGATAAATAGAAATTTAATAATAAGACTTTATGAATAGTACCAAATATGATTGGATATTTTGCTAATTAACAAATTTGGCTAGAGATTTATTGATGGTAATTTATCTAATTTCAACGCTATGAAATTACACACACCTCTAATTGGCAAAGCTCAATATTGGAAGAATTTGCAGGGATTTATTAAGTCTAATATATTCATATTTAATACATCGATTCAAATTATCGCTTGCTCGTCACTCTGCAAGTATATATATTTTAACAATAATACTCTTATTTTTAAATATTAAAAATATATTTGCTTCCTTGTTTGATAAAATAATTATTTTTTATTTTTTGATTTTATAGATAAATCCTTATTACACCCTTCGAAATATTAGGAAAATAAATGTTATACTCAATCTATGTTCTTTATATATAAATGATATTTTATAAGGAAATTTTCAATAAAAATTTGTCAATCACCTTTTCGATAAACTACATGAAACTACATCTTTTTTGATGTTGATGATGTTAATTCCCGTCTTTTATTACAAAAAACTCAAATGAATATATGGATAATTATTTTAATTTCAAATCTTATATATGAAAGAACGATAGTAAGATATTCATGTGCAATAAATCAGCTCTTTCTATTAATTTAGAGAACGTTTATTGAATGTACGATTATATAACTCGTATATAAACAATGGCTTGGCATACAGTTTGGCTGGTATTAGAATTTGCTATAATTATTTCTTGAACTTAAATCATAAACTGAATTTGCACGTTTTTTCAAAGATGATTAAATAGATGGATTATTTTTATGCCTTTAAACACATTTATTAAAATGAAATGGCCGCCTCTGACATGAATAACAGACGCAATGTGCAGCCGCTCCTAACATGACGCACAAACGCTGCTCATCCTGTATCCCTGGATAAGGAGCCCTTACAAGGTACTATCAGCCGGGCCAGCTGAGCCCAGGTTTTTAGCGAGCTTGTTACTGCTTCCCCTCCTCTTTTTTCATCCGGGCTTGGGACCGGCAAAGACAGAGTTTCTCTGAGTAATGGGGACGAAAAACATCACCTTCACTTTCTTTTTCTGTTATTATTCATATTCTCAGTCCGAGACTTGCCTTTCTGAAGGGCATTTACCTTAATACAAAGGACCTGATGGATAGTTATGACAATTTTCATGGAGGCAACGTCAATTTCTTTGACTATGGCCCTCTTGTCCTTCCCAGGGTTTCCAGCAACTTGACACACTCCTTGACATTTTTGACAAATAATTCGCCTCTTACACTCGATATGCAAATATCTCTTGCATACATATATATCTCTTATATATGGTAATTTTAACAAACAACCTCATATTGGTAAATATAACAAGATTGCCGTGTTGTATAATAGAAACACCTCTGTATTTATTATACGCATGATTGACATGAACCATTGCATCACAATATGTAATGTACTCTGTACAAACTGAGGATAATAAAATAAAACTGTGTAATATAATAAAAGTTGAGCTAAAGAGCAGAGAATAAGATACAGAAGTCCAACAACAAGTAAGAACGAGGCTTAAAGATTTCAGAAGTTTCCAGAAAGTCGATAAGATAGTACAATGGCCATCTTACATGATCCACGCCCTTATCGCATCTGATGAAGGCCCAGTACTTCCTCATCGGCAGGATATATAAACCCCGCAAAGTCTGAAATGCAGTCACTTCCCAGTCCGCGGAAGCCCTCGTCAATTTCCTCCTAGGTCCACCCCATCGACCATGCTGCCGTAGACCAAGAGAAGAGCCGCCGTAAGAACTCTTCATAATTCTCTCCATCTTTTGCTGTCAGCTCAACTCTTTATGTTCACGGAACTTTCCTAATACAACTGTGTTCCTCCGTTTTTGTGTATAGAAACTCCCAAGTCTTCCACTCTGCCTCGACCACGATTGCCTGTACTCTGAGAGAACTGTTAAAGGTCTTTCAGGGTGCAGAGAGGTATTGGAAAACTGTCCACACCCTGACTGTCCTTCTCGGTTACTACAGGTTTGACCATCTCGGTTACCACAGGAACGGAGAGAGTCGACAGGATAGAGACCTTTCGGTTACCACAGGAGTGAGCTATAATCTACAGGATTGACACTCTCGGTTACCACAGGAATGGAGAGAGTCGATAGGATAGAGTCCTTTCGGTTACCACAGGAGTGAGCTAGAATCTACAGGATTGACACTCTCGGTTACCACAGGAATGGAGAGAGTCGACAGGATAGAGTCCTTTCGGTTACCACAGGAGTGAGCTAGAATCTACAGGATTGACACTCTCGGTTACCACAGGAATGGAGAGAGTCGATAGGATAGAGTCCTTTCGGTTACCACAGGAGTGAGCTAGAATCTACAGGATTGACACTCTCGGTTACCACAGGAATGGAGAGAGTCGACAGGATAGAGTCCTTTCGGTTACCACAGGAGTGAGCTAGAATCTACAGGATTGACACTCTCGGTTACCACAGGAATGGAGAGAGTCGACAGGATAGAGTCCTTTCGGTTACTACAGGAGTGAGCTAGAGTCTACAGGATTGACACTCTCGGTTACCACAGGAATGGAGAGAGTCGATAGGATAGAGTCCTTTCGGTTACCACAGGAGTGAGCTAGAATCTACAGGATTGACACTCTCGGTTACCACAGGAATGGAGAGAGTCGACAGGATAGAGTCCTTTCGGTTACCACAGGAGTGAGCTAGAATCTACAGGATTGACACTCTCGGTTACCACAGGAATGGAGAGAGTCGACAGGATAGAGTCCTTTCGGTTACCACAGGAGTGAGCTAGAATCTACAGGTTTGACCATCTCGGTTACCACAGGAACGGAGAGAGTCGACAGGATAGAGACCTTTCGGTTACCACAGGAGTGAGCTATAATCTACAGGATTGACACTCTCGGTTACCACAGGAATGGAGAGAGTCGACAGGATAGAGTCCTTTCGGTTACTACAGGAGTGAGCTAGAGTCTACAGGATTGACACTCTCGGTTACCACAGGAATGGAGAGAGTCGATAGGATAGAGTCCTTTCGGTTACCACAGGAGTGAGCTAGAATCTACAGGATTGACACTCTCGGTTACCACAGGAATGGAGAGAGTCGACAGGATAGAGTCCTTTCGGTTACCACAGGAGTGAGCTAGAATCTACAGGATTGACACTCTCGGTTACCACAGGAATGGAGAGAGTCGACAGGATAGAGTCCTTTCGGTTACCACAGGAGTGAGCTAGAATCTACAGGATTGACACTCTCGGTTACCACAGGAATGGAGAGAGTCGACAGGATAGAGTCCTTTCGGTCACCACAGGAGTGAGCTAGAATCTACAGGATTGACACTCTCGGTTACCACAGGAATGGAGAGAGTCGACAGGATAGAGTCCTTTCGGTTACCACAGGAGTGAGATAGAGTCAACAGGATTGACACTCTCGGTTACCACAGGAATGGAGAGAGTCGACAGGATAGAGTCCTTTCGGTTACCACAGGAGTGAGATAGAGTCAACAGGATTGACACTCTCGGTTACCACAGGAATGGAGAGAGTCGACAGGATAGAGTCCTTTCGGTTACCACAGGAGTGAGCTAGAATCTACAGGATTGACACTCTCGGTTACCACAGGAATGGAGAGAGTCGACAGGATAGAGTCCTTTCGGTTACCACAGGAGTGAGATAGAGTCAACAGGATTGACACTCTCGGTTACCACAGGAATGGAGAGAGTCGACAGGATAGAGTCCTTTCGGTTACCACAGGAGTGAGATAGAGTCAACAGGATTGACACTCTCGGTTACCACATATATAAACATAAATATATATTATATACAGTGGTACCTCGACATACGAGTTTAATTCGTTCCGCAACCTTGCTCGTATCTTGAATTACTCGTATCTCGAAGCAAATTTCCCCATAAAAAACAATTGAACTACCATTAATCCGTTCCAACCTCCAAAATGTCACCCCAGTTATTTTTGTTACGTGGTTTTATATAATAAAAACGTATTTATAAATATCAAATTTTTATTGCACAAAAACAAAACAGAGAATGTAAAGAAATAAATTAGATATCCTCACTGATCTTTGCCTTTTTCGCTACATTTTTCTCGCTTTCACCTGTAGGCCGTTTAGAAAAAAAAACATGTCCAAGGAGGTTTGTTTCTTCCTCCCTCTCAGAATGTTCCGGAAATGAAATATAATAAACTTGAATTTGTTTATTCAAGTCTCAAAAAACAAAGCTTTGCATATAGAACAAATAATAATGAAGAAGAAGAAAGAAACATTTTAGGAAAAGAAAAAACATAACAAAAGTACTGGTCAATAAGAAACATTTAAAATCACAGATTAATAACTTCAACACTACCGAACCGAACTCGTATCTCGAATTTCGCTCGTAACTAAAAGCAAAAAATCACTTGCTCGTCAGCTCGTATCTCGAAAAACTCGCATGTTGGGGCGCTCGTATGTCGAGATACCACTGTATTTGTAAACATCTCTTTTATATATATATTGTATATATGTATATAAAAGAGAAGTTTGTCTAACAAATTTTCAATGTTTTACTTTTCATTAGTAGAAACATAACCATAGTTATTCCTTAAAATATTACCTATGTGTGCATCTCAATCATTATCACACAAGTGAATATATAAATTAGTTTATTATGCAAAATTGCACAGACTTTTCATTTGAATACCCTTTATGTAAAATGCTATCCTTTGCTATCTACCAGACAAGCTTTATTTGTAACAAACGCATAAATTATATTTCTTCTTCTATGTTTCTTATTTATTTTGTAGATGTATGTAGTAGTATTTGTGATGAGATTATGAATATATTAATATAACAACAGCAACAACAAAAAGCCTTTATTTAGGGTCACTGACCCTATACAGGATTCACCAGAGGTAGGCATAAGAACAAAGCAGTCAGACAAAGGAAAAAAACGATATAGACAGAAGAAAAAGAAAAAAAAAAGAAAAAAAAAACAAGAAAGAGAAAGAGGGAAGCAAGAAAAACAACACAAAAGAGTAGCAGTAAGAAAGTGAGGAGTGAGTTTCACTTGGCCTTCTTCTGAGATATGGACTTGTGGAAACCATAAAACGCCGTAGCAATATACTTATTCTGGGTCATATTGTCAATTATTGATATAATATAGTCTTATAATTAATGTTTGATCCCAAAAAATGGCATTTTATCTGTTATTCAGCAAATATGAAAATTCAGGGGTCATTTCCATGAAAGCGATTCTTTCCAGAATTCTATTCAAATATAATTCAGATATTGCGAAAAAAAAGGCTGAACAAACAAATAAACCATCTTCATATTTCTTCTACTCTAATATAATGGAATTCTGAATTTCCTGGATGTTTTCAATACTGATTATCCATTTCCATATAATATTTATTCTTTGCAGTAAAGACAATAGGGAATTGTCCATTTTTGAATGAATATACGCACATAAAAATAGTGTATAATTTGGAATATAGATGGCCATCTTATTCCCTGTATATTGTTATACTATTTTTATTTGCACCGAAGCAGAGACATCTAATATGGAGCGTTATGCTTTCAATTGATAAATCTTATTATTAAAGCGCAAAAAATGTTTGTTTGTTTGTTTGTTCCCTAACTCCTCTCTTAATATTTTCTTTTATACGACAATATTTCGTATACATATTACATTTAGTCCCGGAATTATTCAGGTAACTTCAAAATTATATTTAAACTTTTACAAATAACGCAGTTAGCAAAAATACGCATTTAGCTCGACGTTAGCGACACGCTCGGCCATTGATTGAAATAAAACGAAATAATTTGATATATAAATATTCGTATTTTAAATTTGTTAGTTAATTTTTTAATTTTTTTTTATTATTATATAATATAATAATATATATATATATTATTTAAATATTAAATATAAAATTTTAAAATTAAATTCCTAAATTCGTAATATAATTATTTGATTTTAAAATAAAATAAAATAAATGCGTAATTTAAACATTTTAAACATTTTAACATTTTTCATTTTTAACTTTTTTTTCTTTTTCAACACTTTCAACACTTTTATTTACAAATAAATTTGTTCATTTTAGCACCGTTTTTATTTTGTTAAGGTCATTTTTCAAAATTTTTATATTTTAAGATTATCTATAATATCTAATTATCAATGCGCAAAAAATGTCTATTTGTCTTAATATTCTATTTTATTCGCCAATATTTAATTACGCCAGAAATTGGCTATTTTGCCTATGCGTATTTTTTATTTTATTAAATACATTTTATTAATATAGATTAAACATATATTTATATTCTTTATTCGATATTTAGTTAATATTCATTTTGATATTTAGTGAATATTCACACACTAAAAAAGGTGCTTTTAAATTAATTTCCAATTAAGGTTTTTCAATAACGAAAACATATTGATGTTAGAGTTTCAAAAATTTCAAAAATGTTGTTAAAGTAAAAAATTAAATTGTGCTGTCTTATATTATTGTTTTTTATTGTTGTCTCTTATAAATGTCTTAAAGTTGCAAAACCTATATATATAAGGAAAAAAGAATGACCGTTTCTCTTTATTATATTAATTAATATATAGCTCAATTGTTTTTTGTTTGTGTGATTTTCTTCATAAATGTTATTATGTTTGTGAAGAAGGCAGGATTGTATGTGCTTTAATTTATTTTATTAGAGCGACGTAAGGCGCGCTAAATTTGCTAGTATAAATGAATCCACGAAGAGTAAGAAAGATAAAAGATAATGATGATAAAATATTATAATGAACATTAATAAAAATAATTAATAATTAATTGCAATGAAAAGACATTTACCGAACATGCAATTCTGAGTTGCTGATAGCAGAATCTACATATCTAGAATCTAATCCTTTGCTAGAAATTTTAGATAATAAAGTTAGATAATAATAGCTTTCGAGATAACGCACTTCTACAGGAAAATCGATACAAAATGAAACTTATCTATGCTATGGCAAGTTATATGTACATTATAAAATTTATATAATATGAGTTGTGTTTATTAACCTATTTTAGAATTGATATATTAAAAACAGTTGATATTATTTAAATTTTATAATGTACATATAACTTGCCATAGCATAATTAAGTTTCATTTGTATTGTAGGGTGTGTCGATTTATTAGTCCAGCGATGTCCCAGAAAGTATTTTAAAGTTAGTGTTTGATTGGTATTACTTATTAGCTACATTTTTAGAGGAAGACAAAAAGGATAACACCCTAGAATGTCTATTCTGGTTCTGTTGGCTTCCGCTAATCTGCCGCGCCGCGGTGGTCATCTCCTATTTCATGGCCCCGCTTGTATGTTTGCTGACGGCGTGGTCCGTCATCCCAGCAGGCTGAAAAGGAAGTGTCTTGGCCCCCACATTATCAATTTTCCTGTAGAAGGGCATTAAAAACTTTTAATACTTGTAAAATATACTCATGCTTAGACGTTTAATTTAATATCTAAAAATAAATAATAACTACATATCTCTATTGGCATGACGAATTAATATAGAAAAATATAATGCGTGTATTTATATATATTCCTATCGTCCTCAAATCTAATGTTCATAGTTTCCTTGAATAATTCAACCATGAATTCCTTCAAGTGCCGGATATTGAAGTTTTATATTCCAATAGGGTCAAGCCCTTCTAATAATTTTAAAATGACAGTGGTATATAGTTTTATATTTTGTTAAATGAAAAATCCGCGAGATCACAATTATTTACAAATTGGTAAATATAAAAGGTATTATTTATTTATTAATATTTACTTGAGAACTATAGCCTATCTCTAGAACATACCATTATTTTAATTCAAAATAAAAAAATAATGTTTCTAATAAAATATTTACCGCACCAATAATTTTGTAAGTTAGGCTATTATTTTTAATAGTGCTGTTTTATTGGGTCGAAAGATTCTCTTGTGGTGATTTACATAATTTATTCAATACCGATATTTTCATAAATAATTCAGCAACCAATCCTATACTTAAGTACTCAATTCAGGCAACATTATTGAGAAAATTATGGGCCAAATAAGGATCGAATTAGAGGGAAAAACATAAAGAAAATACCTCGTCTACATCATTAAGCACCTGCGACCTAAATATTAAAGGCCAAACAAATTCTTCTCTGGATATTTTTCTACCAAATATATATAAATATTTATTTCTATTATTTTATTATAAATATTCATTTTATTATATGAAGAGGATATTTTTAAAACTGAATATAAAGGAAATATTTAAATGAAATTAGCTTTAATATATATATTTTGCTTTATATATTTCATTTTCTTCAATTTAATGTTTTCAATAAAACGATTTAAAAAATTATATTTTCCTTTTTAAATAATCGCATTATATCAAATGAATGAGGCTATTAAATGTGTTAAAGCAATTTAAATATAGAGAGATAGATGTAACCCGGGCTCCTGGAGCGCAAAACGCCAACTACCCGGATTTAAATATTTATATATACATATATATGAAATTGTTTCTAAAATATAAGGACAAAAAATAATCCCATAAGTTGCAAATTTAAAATTTTAATCTTTTGTTTTTTAATACATAAAAATCATTTTGAAAAATATTTATATTTATACTTTGATATATACTAATGCCATTTTACATTTTAGACAACCATTCACCTTTTAATGAAATCGTTTAACACTTAAAGGTAATTACACTTTTAGTAACATCATTTTATATACCTCAAAAACCTTTTATATTTTGATAATTTTTTATATAATAACCCTTCGTATACCTTTTTACGCAAATCCAATATTAAGAATATTTTTATTTTTATTATTAATTTTTATTTTATATAAAATATTTCATTTAAATATCACTATATTTCCAGTGTTAAAATAGAAATTATTTCGAATTAATATTAAAATATATTTTTCTTAAATTTAATGAAATACATTTTTAACATGCATTTATATATATATATGACAATATAGTGGTAATGATGTGGTGAGGTGAGAAATAATGAAACAACAAGTTTGGAAGGAATTCCAGGCAATCAGCGAGAGAGAGAGCGGATCGACGGGCGACCGACCCGCTGAACGACCGTTTTCCCTGTGTACACAACCGGGGGGCTATCCAAAATAGTCCCCAGGTGTTGACGGGCGGCCCCCTCAGGAATGTGGCCAAAATGGTCGTAAGTTAGTTGTCTTCTATCGACTACGTCTCTCTTTCTCTCTCTGGTCGACTGCAGATTTACTTTATTATTCCTGTAAGAGCATATATTATGACATATGGCCCCCGTTGAAGAAGGCTGAACATGGTTTAAGTATATTTAAAGCTGGAGAAGCCAGGAATAGAGAAAATAATTTTACAGTTAAAATTTGTTAAGGTAATGGTGACATAGTTTTATGTAAATAAAATATTGTATAGTACACAAGTAAATATTATTTACAAGCAGTTTTACAACACAGGAGAGTTTGACACTTAAGGAAATCTTTGAAAATATCAAGGTTATAAAAGGCTATATACAACAAAATCTAATGTACTTTAAGGGAAATGTTATTGAGGAGTGTGAGCAAGGGGAAGAAGAGTCACATACATATGATGAAATTCTGAAGATCATTAAGACTGGGGAACTCTACACTTTAAGCTATTTTTCAGGCGGACATGTCAAGGGGAAACTTGTCATGGGCTTTCAATGCTATAGGTGTAGAGTACGAGAAATGAGGTTGAGGTTGGCAATTGTGTGAGCTCAGGACTGAGGTAAATATAAAACTACATACAATGTTAGAACCTTGGCGAACAGGGCGAGGGGAAACTTGCCCTGGGCCATTCTACCTTATCTATGCAGTTACTTGTATAGCGAGTCCGAGGGGAAAGTCCCGTGTGTAGGTGAGGAAGTCGAATGGACTTATATTTAATTTACGGAAAGTATGCGCGCACAGTGCCAAAAATTGGGATGAGGACTGCGTTGTCCGTTACAAGTGACAAGCTGCTCGGACACGAGGTGTTTGAACCGTCGTGGGAGCTTGTGCAAGGCGATGATTTCGCGGTGGGTTGAACGTGAAACCCATGTCTGCGCGAAATGATGACGGACCGGACAGAATCAGCGACGATGTTTAACGTACCTCCGTGGGAAATATCGAAGGTAGGCTATATCGTGCTGGTTTGGACAATGGACAAACACGGATTTGAAGACAGGGTCCGTGTGGCGCGAGAAGAAGAAGCGAACTGTGTCGCTCGATGCAGATTGTTCAAGTGCGAACAAAAAGTAGTAGATAAACATCTAGTAGTTAGTCAATCTGCATCCTGTGACGAACACGCCATTGGCTAGATGGTGTGGGTCGGTGGATATGCTAGAGATGAACTACGAAATATTTTATCATAAATGAAGGGCGAAGGTTAGGATTTTGAAATGACAATATAGAAGTTCGATAGTTGATTAATCAATAATTCTCTATAAAGGTCCTGAGCTGGTATAAGGTTAACAAAGTTGTAAGAATGAGAGGGGCATTAAGGGGCAGATAGATAAGAGTCACCAAGGGTTGGTTGTAAGCAAGGTTCACGTGGTGGTTGGAATTCTTCGACGCCTGAATTACAGGGTGAATTTTGAATCGATTAGGGAAAGAAATTATTTTTCGTGAGCCGTGCTTACAAGTAGGAGAGGTCATATAAAAATAGACATACAAAATTTTAGGTGTTGGAGGCATATTTTTATAAATAAATTGATTATGAAAAATAAATTGTTAATAGTAAAAATCGTAAAGCGTTAATAGGTAGAATTCCCTTTTTTTTTAAGTTACGTTAAAATGGAAATTACTTAATTAAAATGACGATTGTTAATTTCTAATGGTAAGATAACTAATTAAATGGGTTACAAATATCTAGCTAAATAGTATGGAGAATAAAACCATTGTTAATAGGCGTGGCGAAAATAAATGGAGTTAATTATGTAAAGATTGGCATCAGAGTTTACAAGGAGTGAGTTCTTTAAAGAACGAATGGGAGGGGTAAAACAATTTCACTTACAGGTTATGCTGGTTTAGAGAGCAGGTAAGTTCATTGAGATTCGGGAGAGTTCTGTCTGTGACACTGTGCGTACCAGTGTTGTACATCACAGTAGCGGCAGGGATATGGCGGAGTCTTGTCCATGATGATGGAAGGTGTCCTGCTCTGGCGCGGCGATCGTTCTTGGGCAGACCTATTGCTGGAAGAAGTGCGTAGCAGCTCCATCTCCGTCGTAGGTGAATACTTCTTCGGGATCACGGTTCAAAGGTTGGCGAAGAAGGGGTTGAGGGCTCGAAGAGGAGTGGTTACAGTTGAGTTGAGTTTGGCCGATCATCGTGGCTTGGCTTCTTGTTTCTTCATACTCCGGTATATGAGGGATTTGCTTCCCGGCCAGGTCTTATCCTGTCGACTCTTCTGTAATATGATCCTGTCGACTCTTTCTGTAATATGATCCTGTCGACTATATGATCCTGTCGACTTTTCTGTGATATGATCCTGTCGACTTTCAATGTGACAATATAGTGGTAATGATGTGGTGAGGTGAGAAATAATGAAACAACAAGTTTGGAAGGAATTCCAGGCAATCAGCGAGAGAGAGCGGATCGACGGGCGACCGACCCGCTGAACGACCGTTTTCCCTGTGTACACAACCGGGGGGCTATCCAAAATAGTCCCCAGGTGTTGACGGGCGGCCCCCTCGGGAATGTGGCCAAAATGGTCGTAAGTTAGTTGTCTTCTATCGACTACGTCTCTCTCTCTCTGGTCGACTGCAGATTTACTTTATTATTCCTGTAAGAGCATATATTATGACATATATATATATATATATATATATATATATATATATATATATATATATATATATATACTCGTTTATATATATGAAAAAATAGTACAAATGTAATATTGTACTGGGATAAGGTGCATAAATTAAGAAAAAAGCATCTCCTTATCGCGCAACTGAGAGTTGCTGATGGCTTGCGCCATCTATCGGAATTACATTTTTACTATTTTTATTCATTGTGTAGCGTTCTCACGCAATTCTGGCCTTAAATACCCGTTTCAAGATTTTTCAGGATGCCTTAATGACCAATTTTTGGTCATTTAGGTACAGCTTGCACCACGCTGTTCGTGGTTAGCTTTTCTTGATTAATCAAGAATGGGTATTTAGCCAATTCTGGAATAATAAAAAAAATCAACGAGAATAGTTGATATTTATTCCGAAGATGGCGCAAGCCACCAGCAACTTTCAGTTGCACGATAAGGAGATGCTTTTTTCTTAATTTATGCACCTTATCCCAGTACAATATTTCATTTGTACTATTTTTTCACATTGTGTAGCGGTCTCACGCAATTCTGGCCTTAAATATCCGTTTCATGATTTTTCAGGATGCCTCAATGACCAATATTTTGGTCGTTTAGGTACAGCTTGCACCACGCTGATGAGGGCCAACAGCCCGAAACGCGTCCGTGGTTAGCTTTTCTCGATTAACCAAGAATGGGTATTTGGCCAATTCTGGAATAATAAAAAATCAACGATAATAGTTGATATTTATTCCGATAGATGGCGCAAGCCATCAGCAACTTTCAGTTGCACGATAAGGAGATGTTTTTTTCTTTATATATATATATATATATTAATTAATCATATATTTTTTACAATTTTATTCTTTATTTTTACATATAAATAGTCGAGCTAAATATAGAATAATATATTTGAGATTTCTCACAAGCAAACATGATCACTGCATAATGGTCCTCAATTTCAGCTACAAGCCGCCCTTCCATCTATCAAACATCAGCTGTTCAATATCTGTATTTAAATAGGATTTTAGGTTTAATGAAACATCACCCAAGTTATATAAGAGAAGTATTTATATATATAAATGTAAAAATCTCCGTTACAAGTTCGACCAAATAATTTTCTCTTTAATAGCATTTAAATTCGAAATCAGATAGGGTTTTACATGGCAATATTAGAGATACAAATTTGATTTTTCCATTTGAAATAAAAAAGGTATTTTTGAAATCTTTTATAAGAGGATAAGAAATTAGTGGAAAGCTACTTGTAGCAGGACAATGATATAAAATCACACACAACACCACATATATAAAACAAATCTACATTAGACAGATCTCTCTATTAAATGTATTACTTCCTTTGCTTGATTAAATTGGATATGAAAATACGTAGAGATATATTTATTTAATAATAATACACCTATCCCCCGATTTACACGGTAGATACGTTCCTGAGAAAAATGTGTAAATCGGGGGATAGGTGTACACAGAAATAAAAATAAAATGCATTGACAGGTTAAAATATGTAGTCAGCACATAAAACCGCTTATTTTGAAAACCGTGTAAAAGCGAAAACGTGTAAAACAAGTACCGTGTAAATCGGGGGATAGGTGTATATAGAAAATTATAGTTCTCATTATACCTGAGTTATAATCAGTATAAAATATTATTAGAATAACCAAATATGAATTGAAAATGAATAGGTTGGTAATAAATAGTAGAAGGTTGTCGTGAAGATGTAAAATAGTAGTGTAAAAGTTTATAAGGTGTGAAAGATTGTCATTAAAGTTTAAAATATCTTAAATAGCAAAACCTATTCGGGAATAAAAAAAAATAAAAATATTCTTCTCAAAATAAGAAATTTTCGGAAAAGATTGTGATTTTATTATTAAAGTCATAATGAAATTGTTTTTAGATAAATTAAAATAACCGTTTTAATATTTTAGTTATTTAAAATATTCAATTACAAAACATGTTTTTTTTTCTATAAGATATATATCATATCACCCATTTATCTATTTATTAAAATACCACACATACATTTATATTATTAATAATTTATTTATTAGCAAACATACATAGAAAATTTAATAAAGTTGTTGAAAGGGTGTTGCTCATTTTATTTATAAAAAATGATATATAGGAACCTGGAGAATTTCCAGGTAATATGTTCTTCTAAATGATAATCGATGTTTGCAAAAAGGAAGAAAATCCATTCAAATTCTTTTCTTTCAAGAGCTCTGGGAACTAGGCTATTGATCATTGGCCATTTCCAATCACGTCGTCCAGATTTACGGCGTTGTTTTGTCGATTGGCGCCAATTTATCTTTTTGGCTGCGATGAAATCTCCAACTTGGTCAACTGGTCCAATTGTACCAAATATTTATCTCTGACAAAATAACGAATTTGTTCTTAAATGTTCTGTAAATTATTTTTGTATATATTATTTATGAAATACTAAATAAGAGGTATGATATATGATCTGTGATATATTATTACTCTACTCTGTATTATTGATCATCATCTTGTAAACAACAATATACGTATAATCGAATTGTAAAAAGAATAAAATAATTATAGTAGCTTAAAAATGGTGTATCTTTCATTTATCTATATATATATATATAAAGTGCAATTTCTTACAAAATAATTTTCACCATTAATATTTAACAATTAATAGAAACGTATCAAATGGCGACGAAGAATTAACGTAAGTATGGCCACCACTAATTTAAATTATCCAAGGTTTCGTGAAGGTGAAGATCTAAATTGTTATTTGGAACAATTAGAAGAATGTTTTAAATTGAACAAAATATTAGAAGCAGATAAAGTATCTGTGTTATTAACGTCTATTGATGTTAATGTTTATAAGACTTTGCGCGATTTGTTGGTACCCAGAAGGCCAAGTGACCTTAAATATAAAGATTTAGTAGAGGTTTTAACCAACCATTTATATCCAATAAAAAATAAGCACTATGAAAGATATTTATTTCACAAGATTGTACAAAAAGAAAATGAGCCTGTGGGAAAATTTGTTTTGAGGCTTAAATCTCAGGCAGACAAGTGCAAATTTACTGACATAAATGAAAATTTGTGTGATCAATTTGTAAGTGGTTGCTTCGATGAAGCTACGCTTAAAAGGCTGCTAAGTGAACCATTTTTAACGTTTGATAGTGCAATAAATATTGCAAATTCTGTAGAGGCAGCGAAGTCACAAGTAAATTTGATGAAAAATCCTGGTCATGATATTGATAAGTTGAAAGCCAGATCTAAAAATTTTAAATTCCCATGTAAATACAATAATCCTTGCAAAATTTGTGGAAAGTCTAACCACGATACGAAGTTATGCAAATTTAAAAATGCTCAATGTTATATTTGCAATAAGAAAGGGCACATTGCTCCAGTATGTTGGAATAAAAAATCGGCCCAAAATTCTGGAATGAATAAACCCAATCTGAATAAATTGAATACTATTCAGTGCAACACATTAGAAAACGCACCAAAAATATTGGTAAATGTTAAAATTGAAGATGCAGACACTATAATGGAGGTTGACACTGGTGCAGACGTGTCTGTAGTTTCAAAGAAATTTTTTCTTACAAATCTCAAAAATGTCACTCTAGAGAAATACAGTGGACATTTGAAAAGTTTTTCAGGAAATATGATACCAGTTTTTGGAAAATGCTTGGTAAATGTTAGTTACAAAAACTATCAGGAAAAACTACCCCTAATTGTGACAGGCCAGTTTAATAACCAAACGCCGCTACTGGGCAGAAATTGGATAAGAATTTTAAAAACTGATTGGCCCAATTGCGTTTTTGATATCTGTAATAATATAAATGTAATTTCAAATTTAGAACTGTTTTTAGAAGTATATAAGAGAGTATTTGAAAATAAAGATTTACCAATTCAGGGCATTAAAGGTTCAATATCATTGAGGCCAAATGCTAAGCCCAAATTTTTTAAATTTAGACCAGTACCCTTTTCCATTAAAGAGAAGATAGACAAAGAACTAGACAGACTTGAAAAAAGTCAAATAATTGAAAAGGTTAATGCTAGTGATTGGTCTACGCCTTTAGTAACGGTAATAAAGTCAAATGGAGAACTACGTTTGTGTGGTGATTTTAAAAATACTTTGAATAATTGCATTGAAGATGAGAAATATCCATTACCTACTATAGAAACTATGTTGGGAAATCTAGGAGGAAACAAGATTTTTACCAAATTGGATCTCTCCTCCGCATATCATCAAATTGAAATGGATGAAGCATCAAAAAATCTGCTAGTGGTATCTACCCATAGAGGACTTTACCGATATAATAGATTGCCTTTTGGCATCAGTCCAGCTTCAGCCATTTTCCAGAGGTGTATGGACAGCCTTTTTCATGATGTTCCCAACACGGTGATATACTTAGATGATATTTTCATTGGTTCTAAAGATGAACAAGAACATTACAGAATTTTAAAAATGATCTTCGATAAATTGAAAGAGCTAAATTTCACCCTTAATAAAGAAAAATGCTTATTTTTAAAAAAAGACATTTGTTTTCTAGGTCATATTATAAATGAAGATGGTGTTAGACCAGATTCAAAGAAATTGGAAGCATTAGAAAGGTGTAAAAAGCCTTTCGACAAAACATCATTGAAGAGTTTTCTAGGGATGTTGAGCTTCTATTCAAAATACATACCTAATATGTCAACCTTGGCTGGTCCTCTTTATCAACTCCAAAAGAAGGACAATCGTTGGAAATGGTCTAGCCAATGCGAAAAGGCATTTCTGAATTTGAAGTTAACTCTATTAAATTCCCAGGCGCTTATTCACTATTCAATGAAGCTTCCATTAACTTTAACCTGCGACGCATCTGCCTATGGCATAAGTGGGGTCTTGTGTCATATTGTGGAAGGGGAAGAGAAGCCAATCACCTTTGTTTCCAGAACATTGTCAAGTGCAGAAGTCAAATACTCTCAGACTGAGAAAGAAGCAATTGCTATTGTGTTTGCAACTTCCAAACTGAGACAATACTTGTTTGGGAGAAAATTTGTGTTAAAGAGTGATCATAAAGCTTTAACGACTGTTTTTGGAAACAAAAGACTTCTTCCGCCTTTAATTGCAAATCGCTTGCATAGGTGGGCTTTAGAGTTGTCAAATTTCGATTTCGATATTAGATATACAAATAAAGATACCATGCTCTGTGCGGATGCATTTTCAAGACTTCCACTTGAGGAAATAAATTCAAGGGAAGACAACATTGATTTGGTGACACATGATATATCATTTTTAAATGTAACTCCATTGGACCACCTCATTATTGAAGAAGAAACCAATAAAGATCCGGTTTTAAATAAGCTCAAGGAATATCTATTAGAAGACCCTCAGTTAGCAAAAAAGGATGAAACAATGAAACCATTCCTTTCAAAATTGGAAAATTTTTCTGTACTGCAGGGATGCATTTTTGTTGATTCTAGGGCAGTGATTCCAAGAACCTGTCAAGATCAAATGTTGAAGTTACTTCATCAAAGTCATATAGGAATCAATCGCATGAAATCTCTAGCCAGATCTTCGGTTTGGTGGCCAAAAATGGATAGTCAAATTGAAGAGTTTGTGAAGGAATGTTCTCCCTGTATGCATCATCAGACAGCTCCTCCCGCTGAGAACACACCTTGGCCCAGGACTAACCAACCGTGGCAGCGAGTTCATGTTGACCATTTCTATTTCAGAGGTGATTGTTATTTATTAGTAGTAGATGCAAATTCAAATTGGATTGAAGTATTTCCAGTTAGAGGTACTACTTCGCAAGAAAATATAAAGCTTCTACGGGAGTGTTTCGCCAGGTATGGATTACCGCAATGCTTAGTGTCTGACAATGGCCCCCCCTTCAATTCGATTGAATTTAAGGAGTTCTTACGGAAAAATAATGTATACCACTTAACCTCGCCAGCATATAATCCCTCGTCTAACGGAATTGCTGAAGTTTCGGTAAGAATAATAAAAAAATCTCTGGAAAAGTCGTTAGAAGAATCTCCAAACTCAAATATGGACTGTATTTTACAAAATGTTCTGTTTAATTATAGAAATACGCCTACCTCTTTAGATAAGCCTCCTGTAGAACGTCTCCTAAGTTATGTGCCTAGAACATTTGTAAATTGCTTGAACTCTGAATTTATCCAGAAGACTTTTGGGAGAAATGAGTGTGGAAGGCGACATTTTCAAGTTGGAGATAAAGTGCTGTTTACAAGAGTAATACAAAATAGGCGCAAATGGTTCAAGGCCCAGGTGATACGACGACTAGGTTACAATGTTTATCTAGTAAAGAACCTAAAAGGCACATTTAAAGTGCATGTCAATCAGATGAGGACAGGTTCAGATACCAAATATGCTGAAGATTCTGATTGGACCTTGGACAACGCTGGAGCAGGACCTCACCGACTGGAACAAGACCCTCAAATTTCCACGTCACCTCCACCTAGGAGATCTACCCGACCTCGATGCCCTCCTTGCCGGTTTTCTCCAACTATGAACAATATAAGGAAGGAGGAATGATCTGTGATATATTATTACTCTACTCTGTATTATTGATCATCATCTTGTAAACAACAATATACGTATAATCGAATTGTAAAAAGAATAAAATAATTATAGTAGCTTAAAATAGTGTATCTTTCATTTATCTATATATATAAATAAAGTGCAATTTCTTACAAAATAATTTTCACCATTAATATTTAACAATTAATAGAAACGTATCAATATATATATCATTTTTCTTTATATATATTGTTTTATACACCAAAATATTATATAGCATCCTCGAAATTACTATTTATTTATTTTTATATCAACAATGGACAAATATATACATTTTTGTTTTACTTATATATAGAACATCTAAAAATTAAATCGAAATAGTTAACAAAAAAGTAGAATATACCTAATTGCATTTTTATATCAATCTGCATAAATATATATAAAGATTTATTTATTTATTTTTATTTATTTCAATTTAAAGCGCTATGTCCCCCTAGGGACAACTGCACTGTCATAAATGTATGCCTTTACAATTTTCTATACATATATTTACAATAATTTTAGGCCGCAAAGAATTTTCACAAGATAGTTCTTCCGAAATATTCTCAAAGGTGATACTAAAAATGTGTAAGATATTTTTATAAATTAAATATATTCCTTCGAAAACTTTTAAAATAAATTTATAATCCTCTATCACAAATGAATTTTTAAAAATTCTAATTACAACATTTTCACAGGATAAATTGCAGAATCCGTTCAGTCCAAATCTCCATTTTTACACAATCTTACCTATTTGGATGAGATTTGATGCCATGTAGTTTTAGATTTTTGGAATTACAAACAGTGTATCGCCGTAATACCAGTATCTAAATTGATACAAGGTATGTCCCATAAGTTCCCGGACTGGGTCCATAAAAAAATAAATAAATGAAAAATGTAAATAAATTTGACTGTTTATTATAGAAAAAATATCTGGGAACACGGTGGTACCAATATCGAGGCGGTACGTGCGCGTGCGCCAAAGTTATTCTAATTTATTTAAAGGTTACACCTTGCGCTGCGGCGATTTTACGATGGAACAAAAATTGAAGCAGAGGATTTGCATAGATTTTTGCGTGAAACTGCAAATATCAGCAACCGAAACTTTTGAAATGCTTAATAAAGCATTCCCCAATGACACCCCAAAGAAAACAACTGTTTTTAAATGACATTCTAGATTTAAAGCTGGCAGAATTTCTATTGAAGATGATCCTCGGCAAGAACGCCCAAAATGTGCAAAAAATCACCGATTTGATAAAAGAAAATCCTCGAACCACTTTGCTGGAGCTAGAGCAAGACACAGGCATCTCTAAAACAACGATTGGAAGGATCGTAACCAAAGATTTGAAGCTCAAAAAGACTCCTGCAAAATTCATCCCAAGATTCCTCACTAATGAGCAAAAACTGTGTCGGCTTGCAACCTGTGAGAACATGTTGGAAATGACACGAACGGATCCGGAATGGAAAGACAAGATAATCACAGGCGACGAGACATGGGTCTATGACTATGACCCTGAAACCAAGCGTCAATATGCCGAGTGGAGAGGTCAGGGTGAGCCTAGACCAAAAAAATCCAGGATATTGAAATCCAGAAACAAGGTGTTGCTGGTCGCTTTTTTGGTTAACAAGGGCATTGTTCATCACGAGTATCTTCCTGCAGGCCAAACGGTTATTAAGGAAATGTATTTGGACATTCTTCGCCATCTAAGGGAAGCGATTCGAAAAAAAAAAGCCAGAAAAATGGCCTAATGGTGAATGGATCCTACACCATAACAATGCCCGCCCTCACACAGCGCACTTGGTGACGAGTTTTTTTGGCTAAAAACGGGACAGAAATCCTACCTCAACCACCCTATTCCCCAGACATCGCACCAAATGACTTTTTCCTGTTCCCCAAACTTAAAGCAGTTCTAAAAGGAAGACATTTTGACACCAGGGATGACATAATAGAAAAATCGCTGTTGGCATTGAAGAGCATTCCAAAAGAGCTCTATAAAAACTGTTTCGACAATTTGGGGAAACGATGGCGCTGGTGCGTTGAAGCAAGGGGGGATTACTTTAAAAAGTTTTAATAATTTTTTAAAAAAATATCTTACCTTTTTTTTTTTATGGACCCAGTCCGGGAACTTATGGGACACACCTTGTATTATGAATTTTTGTATATTCCAATTATTCCGCATAGTATCCATATTAATGGTTCTTTCTGGATAGAACTTCAACAAGCTATATAATTAGAACTTTAAGAATTGAGTCATTTCCACATACTGTCAAGCTCTCTGAATGTCCTCATTCGACCAATAACAGTATAATTAGTATATTCCTTTACTACGCATAAGTTTCAACGTTATTTCTGTTTTCTGGATGATATTTCGAGGAGCAATAGAGATGAGTCTAGAAGAAGTGGGTCATTTTCATTGTTTCAACCTCGTAATATGCAAATCGGGGTGATATAATTAGCATATTCCATTTATTCCGCATACGTTTTCACAATCTTCGATATATCTGGAAGAAAGGTTGACAACCTATACAGTAGACTTTGAAAGATGTATTGCAATACCTCACAATATGATGGTATTCAGCCTAATAACAAGTGGCTTTGATATAATACGGGAACAGAAAATGATCATGATAAAATATAAAATAGTAATGCATTTTATTTTTTTTTTTATTATGACTACATTACTATCACTGCTATTATTTTCTAACAATGATAATATATATGGAAATTAACCTTTGTTAAAAACAAAATTTGTAGACAAAGTTCACTCAAACAATACCGGACTAGAAAGGGTCGAGTGTTTAATGCGTAATAACAACATTTGTTGTTTTTGTTAAATGATAATATCGAAATCTCCCCATTTTGTAGCTGTTATATTGTTACCCAAGCTTGTCTGTATTTTAGATATTGCTTTTCTCTTCATTCTCGAACCGAATAAATAAGAATATAGAGAATAATTTAACACAAAGCAATAACGCGCCATCTATACATATAAAATAAAAGGATTTAAAATACACCCTATAAGCTTATGTCCATAGCTTACTTGAAAACCATTTCTAAGATTCCATCCTTCAGTGTAGCATATAAAAGCAGAATGATCCAATACAGTATTAGAGCTCTGAGAAGCGGTCTGGTGGATTAAATTGGCGAAATCGCTGGGAGGGTTCACCACTGATGAGCCAAGCCCTCCCAATATATTTTTTCATCGAAGTAAGGACAGTAGAAGTTCGTTTTATGTATAAAAGAAACATTCGCGCTTTTAAATCCTTTTATTTTATATATATAGAGAATAATATTAATATAGAAATTATAAATGTTCATCCCTGACCTATAATTTAACAAGCAATCCAGGGTTAATGTTCTTGTACCATTTTTATTTCATTAGTTTTGTGGCTAACATGCTCATCAACAGAAGCACTTAGAAGTATAACTTCCAGCTAAGTGTTGTTGTTGTCGTGTCCAAAGAAGAGTCTCAGATGTCCCCATGCATCTCTATCACAGCAGCAGTGTTGAAAGGCATGTTAGCCCGAAAGTTAGATGGATAGAAAATGGTTAAAGTGACTTATCCCTGTATTTATTGTTGATTTGGTTAGAAAATAAACCAGCTTTTAGAGTAGTTAGGTCTATTTATTTATTCATTATGTGGCAGATCTGAATACTACCAGGAAGAGATGGAGGGTTGGGCATCAGTTATGGCTGTAAATAACTAATAAACAGTAAACAGGGATGAACTGTGTGAGACCAAATCTTTTATGAAACCACAAAACTCAATGATGATACTGGCTATTCAGTATAATGATATGCTGCCAATAAAACTACAAATAAACAGCTACAACTAAATACATATCAAGTTCTGTCTGTTCTTTATGTTAGGAGAGACGGAATCTACTTGGAATACCTTCGGATTCCTTGAACCAACAGTACCTCTGCCTATCATGGAGTGTAGTTGAGTCTTCTGACATACAGAGATTATAAAGTGAGAGACATTTATTCTCACACCGATGCTGATGATTAAAAGGACTTCTCGTGGAACAATTCCCCAAAGGGATCTCTTCCCACGCCAACATCCAAAGAAAGGTGTAATGACTGTGTGTGGTGTTAAATATAAAATTTTAATAATATATATTTGAAAAAATATATATAAAAGATTCGTGGATGGCTTTTCTTGATTTATCAAGAAATTGGGTTAGCCAAATATCAGGGAACAGGCTAAATCAATGTTTAGTTGATTTATGTTCCAATAGATGGCGCTCTACCATCTAAAAGGCACATGTGGTCCAGGTCAAGATATGCCAATTTTATTTTTAATATATATATTGTTCAGATTCTCAGCTTGCTGAATTGATATTATATTAACCAGTCAATTTGAAAGTATATTCAAAATTATTTATTAAAATATAGCGATTTATTATATATATGAATACATCCTTCTGAAATATTGAGTAATATATGCGTTCTGTACAGAGAATACAATCCTAATCATCCCTGTGTCATATATAATTCATAATTGCAGAAGATTGTATCCAGATACACAAAGGCACCGCTTCCTTTCAAAATGGCATTGGAGCAATGTTTATTTATAAATAGCTCTGCAGGTTGATATAATTTGTCTATGCCAAAGCTAAGGTGTATCAAATTTTATAACTACTTATTCGCTCTAGGGTCATAGAATTGATTTGATCGGTTTATCACTTAATATAAAGATATAAAAAGAAAGGAATCCTCCACCGACAAAATGGACGTTAAACCTATAAGAATCATTTATTGACCGTCTCCGAAAAGTCTTGGGTTCGGGTCGGTGAAATAACCGCAACACCAGTCTAAGAAAACTCATAAGGCCCACTTGTAGACCATGGTTTCGTATAATGGCCTTCTTTAGTTCAAGTTTGACCTTGATTTCATGAGACCCTAAGAGATTCTTGGAATATTCAAAATTTGCATTAGATGTATTTATCAGGCAATGTTGTTAGGCCATTTCAAAGGCAGAAATAGATATAGGACATTTGCCGTAAGGATATTGAATCATACGATACATTAGCGCTCCCTCTGTTATGACTGTTATGAGAATTCGATCTCATTCTATCTTATGAGAGCTTTGTTTAGTTTAGAACTATTTGTACAATAATTTACAAAACACTACTAATCCATCGTGTAAATAATTAATCATATATATGTAAATAATACTGGCACAGCACAATAGTCCTTTGGACTTCGTGCTTTTTGTAACAATAAATAAAGAAAAAATTCTTTTAAAAAATTACACTTTTCTACTGCCCTTACTGTAATGGAAAAATTAATGGGAGGACAGTAGAAATGTTTTGATTTTTAAAAGAATCATATGCGTCTATAATAGTTTCAAATTCCCATATTGTATCATAAAAGGAAAGGACAATACCCCCATTAAAATAGACACAAAACTAAGCGCCATCTTTTGTCTTAGGGCTCTTTTTAACGAAAGAGGTGATTTCTTTTTTATAGAGCAATAGCCTCCCATCAAATATCCTATCTATATATAAGCAATGTTGTTTATTAAATATTATCATTTTAAAACCTATCTTATTGTAGTTAATTTGAAAAATACAATTTTTAATTTTTCTGAATAAATTTTATAATATAATAGAATATGAAAATTCGAAACTATTATAGACGCATATGATTCTTTTAAAAATTAAACAATTTCTACTGCCCTTACCTAATAGTTTAGAATTTTTATAACAGATGGCGCGCTAATGCATCATAATAGTGTTGCGTTATTGGTTGACAAAGAATAACTTCCGTGGGTACAAAGGATCTTTAGGATTTTATTTAAGCCTAATCGATAAAATAATTGCAAAAGAGTGAAATAAACAACAATAAAGAAAACAGCAGTTACAAACTCACCCACTGCAGCACATTGAAGAAAAGAAGCGCAGACCATGAGACCATTCTAGAATCTTCCACGAAATACACCGGTGTCGGCGGTAAGTAGCATTGGAGTCCACCACGTAACTTCGTTTTTCTTCTTCTCTTTTTCTTATCTTTCTTCCCTCCTAGCATGAGTTCCTCATCTCCATATATTCCGGAGTAGATCTTTCCAGAACGGTCACGGTTAGTCAGCCAATCATAAAGCTGCCAGCGCTAAGCCTTGCGCAATCCCTTTAGATTGGCCAATCAGTTGTTCTCTGATTTTTCTACATTTTTTTGAACGTTCTAAAATTTTCTATTCTGGAATGCGCCCTTTTTCTACGTAACAATATAATAGATATACTTATATAAGATAGTATTCTTTCATTTTTATATATATATAAAATTATTCATATTTCAAATCAAGGAATCCATCACAATAATTTATCTACTGAAGAGAGAAGATATCAGAGAAATAGAAATATATTCTGGTATTATGAATAATATACAGCCTTGGAATTTTATAAATATATTTTATAGTATTTCAGATATACGTAAATAAGATAATACCTTTACATTTTATAGATTCATATAAAATATTCATTTCTAAAATTAATATATCCATCACAACACTGCGATATACCTGCTGATTCAGATCTCATATCAGAAAAACAGAAATATATTCTGTGAATATAAATAATATACAGGGTGACCAGTCAACTAGAGAAAAATTAATCTTACGAGGGAGATAAATTCATTTAATATCCCGGATTATTGGATTAAGGCCAACAGGTTTTCTAGGAATTCACCACTCCACATAATTGCCCCTAGAGAAATTTACTACCCCTTTCTTTATGAGGCCTAGAGTAAATTGATGAGGGTATTTTCCTAATTTGTGGCACTTTTCACCACAACACATATATCTCTATTAATACAAAATATTTCTTTTATAACCTCTCTTTTCTTTTACGTTCTGTCCACCTTTGCCCTTCTTTTTAAATAATAAACCATTATTGTCTTCTGGTGTAATTGGAGACAAAGAACATTTGGAGGAATATATTAATTGAGCCTTAAACATATTTATATATAAGATATATATATATATAAGATATAAATTAAATCCAAAATAAAATTGTCATATAACATTTAATAAATCTTTTGCTTTTAATAATTAAATGATTTACGTGATTAGTGAATATATTGTAAAATATTTGATAAATGATTAAAATATTGAAATGTAATTAAATTAAATAATTTTACTAATATATAAAATAGATATTTTCCAAACTAGTTGTATACTCTCTAAAAAGAAGTTTTTCTGATATACAGGTTTTTCAATTTTAAGGACCACATTTTACTCTCTAAGTACGAGGGCCATCCAATAAACAAGTTTCCCTTTTTTTTCTGAGAACGAAACGTTGTAAAAATTAGTTTGTAGTGTAAGAAATGGTCACTAGGATGCGTTGGAAGCGCGTGACCTTCAAAATCACGCTACTCGTACGCGAAAGTCCGTAGCGCTTCAGTTTCCATGGAGCTACCACTGGTGAACGTGTCCACCTGCGAACTCCGTTCTGTAATTCGTTTTTTCACGGCTAAAAATGAAACTGCGGTCAATATTAATCGCAATTTAATGTCAGTGTATGGTGACGGATGTATGAGCATCCAAATGGTTCGCCGATGGCGTTCATGGTTCTTGGAAGGACGGCAAAACGTGCATGATGACGAGCGAAGCGGCAGGCCCGTTACTGTTACGGACAATGCAGCCGTTGCTGCTGTTCGGAATGTGGTGGAAGCAGATTGCCGCGTCACCATTGACGAAATAATGATTCGACTGTCTCCTGGAATCGAAATTGGGCGCTCTTCGATTGGAACAATCATGTCAGATGTTTTGAATTTTCGCAAAGTCTGCGCAAGATGGGTCCCGCGTTTGCTCTCGGAAAATCACAAGCAACAACGGATGGAGGCTGCCCTAGATTTCCTAGAAATGCATCGAAGAGATGGAGATCAACTGTTTTCCCGTATTGTCACTGGAGATGAAAGCTGGGTGCATCATCCAACTCCAGAAACAAAACGACAAAGCATGGTGTGGAAGAAGCCTGAGGAAAGTACACCAAAAAAGGCGAAGGTCACAATCTCTACAGGCAAAGTTATGGCTATCGTCTTTGGGGACTGTAAAGGTGTTTTATTGGTTGACTACCTGACCCCAAACCCTACGGTTAACGCTGCGAGGTACTGCGAAGTACTCACTAAACTCAGAGCTGCAATAAAACGGAAACGTCCCGCACTTTTGTCTCGGAAAGTGCTACTCGTCCATGACAATGCTCGCCCTCGCGCAGCTCAAACGACCCAAACGTTGCTGGAAAACTCCAAATGGGAATTTTTCACACATCCACCTTATTCTCCGGATCTTGCCCCAAGCGACTTCCATCTTTTTCCAGCACTCAAGTTGCACCTTGGAGGCAAGCACTTTGCGAATGATGACGAAGTGCAGGCGGAGGTGAACCACTGGCAACGAAGACACGGCTTGGTACAACAGTGGTATCAAAATATTACTACAACGGTACCAAAAATGTTTGGACAGAAATGGTGATTATGTAGAGAAGTAGTCTATGAGTTGTATAATGAAAATAAAATAACTGCATAATTGTAAATAATGTTGTTTATTTGTTTAAAAATAGGGAAACTTATTTATTGGATGGCTCTTGTATAATATTTTCACTATAATAACAATATTTTACATCTAATAACGGCATTTTACACTTTGGTGTGGTAACATTTTGAAATTTACTATGAAATTAAATACTTTTAAAATAAATTTTTCTTTCAATGACACATTTTTACACCCAATAACATTTTCGTTTTTAATCGCAATTTTTTTTCACAATATTTTATCAGTTATACTATTAATATATGTGATCCAATGGTGTAATAGAAATAAATTAACGATCAGTACAGAGAAGACTAATATGCTATACCTACATAACAGACAAAAAATACCTATTAAGGTTAATAACAATATAATAATGCCGGTCAAGCAAGTAAAAATTCTGGGAATGAAATTTTCTAATCACAAATGGAAAAACAAAGTTAACTTTACACCGCATGTTAATGATATTCTGTGTAAGGCAGGACGTATGAAAAATTTATTATGTTCACTAAGTGGCAATATGTGGGGTTTAGACACTGAAAAGAGGTTAACTTTATTCAAAACAATCATTAGGCCTGTACTTACATACGGTTCTGAAATTTGGTTCAAATATTTAAACAATCGTTGTAAACAAAAACTGAACTCCATGCAGTACCAGATCATTTTATGGGCAGTTAGAGCATACAAAACCACTTCATCAAACTGTGTGCATAGCTTGGCAAAAATTCCACTCCTAACAGATTATATAGAATCTAGAATAATCAAATTTGATCTAGCTCAAATGTCCATTGAAGATCTAATTACTTACGAACCCCATGCTCCAAGTATAGTCAAATCATTCTTACACGCAAAAATGAATGAAATTTTTGAGAACACTAATGAAATTTTCAGAAGCTTTTTCGTATTAGGAATTCCAAGATTTTTCCGTCCAAATTTTTATAATATCCAATTCATTACAGATCATGGCAATTTTGGGAAATTTTTGGCAACTATCGGCGCCGTGAAGGAACCAGGATGCTTCTGCGGAGGTGAAATTCAAGACGCGAGACATCTACTTCTGGAGTGCCCAATTTTCCGGGATTTTAGAGAAAATAGATTTGGTCGTATTGGACAGCTTGATGAATTTGTAGACAAAAAAGAAAAGTATAAAAATTTTGATCAATTTTGTAAATACATATACAACTTTCTCTTGAATTGGAAAAAAGAGAAGGAATCTTAGAAAAAAAAAAAGAACTGCGATGCTTGCTCTGTGTGTTTTGCTTTGTTGTTTGTTTTTCTCTTTGGACAATTTTCTTTGGTTAATTTATGTAAAATAATGAATTGAACAGGATTGTATATAGCCGAATTGCTGTAATGCAGTGAAATGTATTGGCGCAAATATCCCTGAGTTTGGGATATCGCGTTTCATGATGTTAATAAAGTTAATTAATTAATATAAATACTTTTTAATTTTATAGAACATTTTGCTATTGGTCTATTTCAGACAAATTGGTCTATTTTAGACATTTTATATCCGTTTTAATCAAGCAAAAGAAAAAATGCACTTAAGACCGTACTCATGTAAAGTAATTACTAAATAATAAGGCTTTGGTATTTACTTATATTCCTACTACAAGCTGCTTCTCAGCTCAAACTTCAGATGTTTAATTATCAATTATTTTCTATAATATTATAGACGCGTATGTGTGTATGATTATTGTAAAAATTAAACAAGGGCAGTAGAAATTGTTTAATTTTTGAAAGACTCATACGCGTCTATAATAGTTTCGAAATTTCATAACAGATGGCGCGCTAATGAACAATTATATAATTGTTCTAAAAAAAGACGCAAATTGATGTTTGCGGAGGAGCGATTGCTCGAGGCATATTATATATTTATAATTGTATGTAATTCTACTGTCCTCAAAGCTCCATGTCCATATTTCACCTAAAAACCCCATTCCAAGAGTCTAGCATCAGTATCACTATAAAGGAAGATCAAAAATGCAATATAACAGCGGTATGCTAGATTAAACTGGCGAAACCGCTGGGAGGGTTTACCACTGATGAGCCAGGTCATCCCATCAATTTATTCATTATTTTATAGCAATTTATTTCCGTTATAAGTTTAAATCAGAATTATGGAAATAAATTTAAAGTATTTCAGAGATTTTAGTTAAAATATTTCAATGTGTTTGTCTATATAAATATGTTCTAGTTATTTGCGAAAAAATTGGCCTAACGATGAGTAACGCTTGAAAACTTGCCATTTTTATCTGAATAAAGAAACATTTTGCAATTATCTTGATCGATATATTGTGAAATGCTGTCATTGAATTTTGAAAGTGAAAAATATATTTATAATAATATAAATGCTGTTTTTTAATTAATCAGAATTATAAATTTAACATTGCGTGTTTTATCTTCATGAAGAGGCATAAATATAAGATAAGATAAATTATATGCTCTTTATAGTATCGCATTATAACAAAATTATAGTATTAATAAAGGTGTAATAGTCTATGAAATATATATAATATAATTTCTAGTTGATTTGGATTATTTTTATTTTATATCAATTTATAGCGATATGTCCCTCTAGGGACACTTGCGCTGTCATACATGTATGCCTTTACATTTGTCTCTATACATATATATTATAAATGAATAGAATAGTCATATGATATTAACAATGAGAATGAGAGAAAAAAACTGCGTACAAAAGAATGAAATGTCTGGCAATATATACAATAGGCATAATATAAATTATGAGTTTCTTTAAAAAAATTGAAATGTATTTAATTTTGTGAAGTTTGATTAAAATATAAAATTTCGAACTAACTACTGAAAAAGAGTGAGTCACTGAAAATTTTGTTTAATAAAGAAACCGTCTGATATGACCTTTTTTCACAATACTCATTCTTGAAGCAATAGAAACCATGAAGCACCCTAAACCATTAAACAAAAGTATACAGTTACCATCACAGTACGTTCCCCTTCTATCTTAAAAATCTTCAAAAGCCATATAAAACAATAGCCATTCCATTTTTTTCTCTCCACTAAATCCTTTGAACTGTTTATAGTTGATTCTTTATATTTATTCAATTATGTAAATTTCTTTAAGATATTTTTGTACTATATTTACATAGATTTCTCTTTAAAAACGATATATAATCTCTCTCTCGTCTGCCTTGTTTGTACACTATAGTTAGCTGAAGAAGGGCTTGCCCGAAAGCTTCCTTTAATCGCGTTAATAAAAAAGAGTTGCGGCGATATATGATCCCCTCTTTCTAAACGTGTATTTATATAGATCAAGATACAAATATTGTTCTATTAAATCAAACTTCCAGTTACCGAGTTCTGTGAGAGGTTTACTCAATATTATATAAACAAACTGTAGGCTATTATTATTTTTCCTTTCCATCCCAAAGAATTCGGCTTAAAACTTTGAAATTTCTATAATCTCTTCTGTAATCTTCTAAGCCTAAATTAAGCAGCCGCCTTTGCTCCAAAATTTCTTAATCCTCTTAACTTTTGTTATGATTTTTGGCCAGACAAAAGTTTGAATGTAGCCAGTGGGGCCAGATTTAAATATGGTCTAATTAAACCTTTCATTGATGGCTCTACAGATTATAAATATTTTGACTTAAAAGTGATTTGGATTTATTTCTGATTTATGACATTTATATTTTATAAAATTTATTAACTCGTCGTGCGCTCGCATATGCACAATAGGATACATACAAAATATAAATACATTTAAAAATATATTATTATTACCCCACAAATATGTTCTTTTACAATTTAAAGAAATAGAAGAAAAAAAAGATCGGATTCCTATAATACAAATACACCTATCCCCCGATTTACACGGTAGATACCTTCCTGAGAAAAACGTGTAAATCGAGGGATAGGTGTATATTAAACTGTCAAATCTGAATAGGTGTTCGCCCCCTCATGAATCAGAGCCTCCCAATATTCTTTTCAACATAGGTAGTATAGAGTAGAATATCGCATTTTAGTATAGTGCGATAAAAACAAAAAAAAAACTTATTTGGAAAACCGTGTAAAATCGAAAACGTGTAAAAACAAGTACCGTGTAAATCTGAGGATAAGTGTATAAATAACTAACTTTAATATGAATAATAAACAAAACCCCTTCAAATAATTTTATTTAAAAGTGTGAATAAATTTAATACAAAATCCACACATACATTTTTATCGAGCTCTAACACTGAAAGGAGATTCTGTATGATTATAAAACAAAACCGAGTTCATTTAATATCTCTATTTGATACCTGAATATAACACTCGTTTAATATCAAAATACGAATATTTATAAAAAGCTGTTGTTATAAAAAGTTGTCCCAAAATTCCGTGTTTTTCTTATTACTTGCCTAATTATATTATTACGGCGAATACATAATAATACATTGGTTGGCTACGATCACGTGGCTACGATGGCGCCGCCACTAGGCGAGACACTTTGTTTTTAAATTTGCCCCCCCTACTCGCTTTTTGGTTTTTGTAACTATTGTGTTTGAGCGGGTCGCTCCTTAAATAAATGCATATATTAGTTAATAACCAAATGGAATCCTCTCTTTCTTTTTCCCAGTAAGAGACGCCTACGGAAGCCAACAGTACATAGACAGATAAAGCACATAGGCTATAGTTATTAACTAATATATGTATTTATTTAAGGCGCCAATTTATAATTGTAACAAATAATATTTGAATCAAAACATTCACAATCGGGTAAAACACGGGCGTTGCCGGGTCATTCGGCTAGTTATACATAACGGCGAATAATATTGGTAATTAATTTCTTGCGAGTGTTTAAGAACTTCTGAGACAACCTTGTATTTTCTGTTACAAGATTTCGAAGTATCCTTTTTATCAAACAACGTTAGAAATACAAAATTTATATGAGATATTAAGAGTTAAATGATTTTTATAACCTGTCTATATACGAGTATGTATAATAGAACTATTTTCATATTTATATTTACGAAAAAGTAATAAATATTTTGATAATTATATATGTTCTTTGCTCCTTTTGAATTTATATACATATATATTATTTTTTAGTCAAAAGGCGATCCATCAAATAGGTTTATATAAAAATACGTACATGATTCTGTAAAAGAAATATTTTTTTCTCAAAATATTTCAATTTCTCAATTTATTGTACAGTAAACTTCATTCGTCAAATTCTTGTAGATCCCATGAAACCAACTTTGTCATTAGTAAAAAAAATAATTAATTATAATAATACATTCAAAAATTAAAATAGAAAATAATAAAAAAATAAAAATATTTTATGAATAATTGAAGGCTTATGGTAAAAATAGTAATGCAGTATTTTATATAATGTATTTTGAAAAAATATATATAGGAACATAAAATAAAAACAAATGAAGTTGTCTGCGATTATTAGAAAAATATTAGGTTAAAAGAGACATATAAGATTCGGGGTTTTCTTCTTATCTATTTACACTAGCTGGGTCCTTCATTGAGGCTGTTTTGCATAATAGGTCACATGGTGATTTTTTAATTTATGTTGGTTCGATTGATATTTTATATTATTCTGGTATTTATATGTTCATGGAATGGTTCTTGGATTGTTCCTTGCAAATTATAAGTGAGTTGCAATCTATTGTGTTTTCTGTTGATGCAGTATTTGTGTTTAGTCGGATCTGGAGGGTTTTTAATGTGGCACCTGAGATAAGAGGATGCCAGCGGGCGACGTCCCACGCCCGTGCTTCCCACGTGACCGCCGCCGCCGCGCATGCGCGCCGACCGTGACGTCGCCACCGGGGGCTGCGCGCGCATTTTTCGAACACCGCCTGATCTCGCTGGCTGTTTACCGCCCGTCGCTACAACCTACGGCGGTTCCTTCTATTATATAATACTCTAGGCGCTGGTGGAGTAAAAACTGTACTCCACCTGCCTCTTATAATTGTATGTAATCTTTGGACACTTATTAAAATATAAATTATTAATTCATAGTTCTCACTGCAGCTCGAACCTTTACCCTAACGCGGTAGAACATGGCGCAGTCGACATTCGGTTAATTATAGCCGTTTTTTAAGTGACAGCTCAGTGACAATTAGTAATCAAGATGCCCTCAAGAAGGAATCGCCGACCATCCCAAACCCCTCCAGAGAACCCTGCCTCGCCGACCAGCACCGACATCCTCAGGTCCATAGCCGCACTGTTGCAGCAGATGGCTACTCGGAATCCGACACCGACAGTCCCATTAGGAGCTCCTCCTCACCACGCCACAAAAATCATCCAGCTTCCTAAACTGGCTTTCCCGGAGGAGTTAACGATGTCTTCTTTCCGCGTTTGGAAACAACGTTGGAACGACTACGTGGACGCCCAACAAGTAGCCACCTTCCCGCTATCCACACAGCAAGTGACTTTGCGTGCCGCCCTCCATTCCGAATGGACCATCCTTTGGCAATCAGGCCGCCTTCATATTTCTACCACCACCACCCTCGATGAAGCCGTGAATGCTCTCGAGGCCTACCTACGCAAGAAGCGAAACCCCCTCCTTGATCGGCAAGATTTTCATCGTAGGGACCAACAAACCGGAGAATCGGTGGATCGCTACTTCGCAGCCCTTAAAGCTCTTGATGACTCGTGTGCACATGAGCTGGATTTTAAGTGCAGCACATGCGGCGACCCGTGTATTACAATATGCACAAAAAGAGCTTGTGGGAAAACGTTTGCCCTTGCTGTTTATCAACAGCAACTCCGTATCCGTGACAGGTTAATATGTGGCCTGTTTGATAAAGACCTCCAACGAAAAGTACTGGCGGAGCAGTACAATTCCGACCTCTCCCTGGACCGAGTCCTCTCAATTTGCATCGCACATGAGAGTGCTACCGCCGTGGGCGCGACTCTTTCAGCCTCCCCAACCACCTCCCCCGAAGCCTTCATTGCAACCAGACGTGCACCATCAACCTACAAGCATCAACAAGCCAGCTCGTCTGAAACCTCACCTAAGGCCAACCGTTTCTTTCAAAAACCCTATGATCCTAACGACCCCTGCTCCGGTTGTGGGGCTAACCCAAGACACCGCCGTGACCAGTGCCCAGCAAAAGACATAGAGTGTAACAAATGCGGCATCACCGGGCATTACGGAAGGGTTTGCCGACAACTGAAACGGAAACCCACAACCAAACCTAATATCCCGCCACCCGCAACCAGAAACAATCAGTCCCAACCAGGACCCTCAAACACAGTTGTTGCAGCTGGAGTACGCAACGAACTCATAACCATTCCGACCGATATCAACCATAAGTTACACCAAATCCGTTGGCTGGCGGACCCGGGGTCAGATCTGGATCTAATCCCAGAATCAGAATTCCTGTTACTGGATGAGCAGACCCGATCAGCACTCAACCCGAAGAACGTCCCTTGCATAGGAGCCAACGGCATCAGCTTAAGTCCTTGTGGATCGTTCGTCGCGGCACTGCATCTCAACGGGAAAACATACAGTACTACCGTTGGAGTCTGCAAGCACCTGAACGCCCCTCTCTTGAGCAAGAGCGGATGCAAAGCCTTAGGACTTCTGCCGGATAACTGGCCCCATTCAATGATCGTCAATGCCATAACCAACGGACAAGTTCTAACGTTCCCGCCGACCCCGGTGAGAGCCAATGAGATCGATAAGCAGTCTATCCTTACCCATTATGCTAGAGCGTTCGACGACACAGTGTTAAAACCCATGCAAGGACCCCCCATGTCTATCGAACTAGTTAAAGATGCCGTTCCTTGCAAACGCTACCGGGCATACAACGTTCCCTTTCACTGGAGAGACCCCGTCAAAACTCAACTCGATACCATGTTGGCGAAAGGGATAATCGAACAGGTACCCGTCGGCGAAGCCATCGATTGGTGCCATCCTATGGTAGTCGTCCCGAAAAAAGGCTCATCACAAGTCACTATACCAAATGATCTCGCCGGTGCCATCATTGGGAAAGGTGGTCAACGCATCAGGAAGATCCGGCGCGAGTCTGGTGCGGGGATCACCATAGATGAGTCTCAACCTGGTAGCAACGAACGGGTCATCACCATCTCTGGCACGCCCCAGCAGATCCAGATGGCCCAGTACCTCTTGCAGCAAAATGTAAGAGAACATTCCTTCCGGAAGCGATACAATCGCAACGCCAAGCCACTCTCACATTTGGAAGTGGGAGCAATAGTCCTTGTCCAGGATCACCGCACAAAACATTGGACCCTCCTTGCTGAGGTTCTCGAACAACTTCCACGCGGTCGCAGCTACCTCATCCGGACCGTCGCCGGACGCCTTCTTCGCCGTAATCGCAGATTCTTACGACCTTTCGTGCCTCCACCGTACACCACCCCACCCAACTCAGCTCAACATCAGCAGACCTTATCCCCTCGAACCCGAGAACCGAACCCGCGTTATAGCAACTACGTTGGATCGGTCCCAAGTCCCAATCTCCAGGGGGGGCATGAGATAAGAGGATGCCAGCGGGCGACGTCCCACGCCCGTGCTTCCCACGTGATCGCCGCCGCCGCGCATGCGCGCCGACCGTGACGTCGCCACCGGGGGCTGCGCGCGCATTTTTCGAACACCGCCTGATCTCGCTGGCTGTTTACCGCCCGTCGCTACAACCTACGGCGGTTCCTTCTATTATATAATACTCTAGGCGCTGGTGGAGTAAAAACTGTACTCCACCTGCCTCTTATAATTGTATGTAATCTTTGGACACTTATTAAAATATAAATTATTAATTTATAGTTCTCACACTAGATATATTTTTCGGTTCGAACAATTTTTGAAACTCTATACATACTATATACATAAGTATAGATAAAGAAGTCTTCCTGATTTGAAATTTAACGAAAAACATGGTAAAGGAAGACGAGTTTCTTTTATTGATGCATAGGTGCAAGCTTTCGAGTAAATATTGCTCATTCATTGCTCGCCTGTTGAAGGGTTTTTACCCGAAAGCTTGCACCTATGCATCAATAAAAGAATCTCGTCTTCCTTCACCATGTTTTTCGTTTAATACATAAGTATATAGTTTAAAAAATGGTTCGAACTAAATAATATTTGAATATAGAACTAAATAATATTTTAAACTCGTTTTCACCATACACCTGTTCTGAGGCGAAACCGACGTTTAAAACTCATTAGATGTCTACAAAATGGAACCATTACAAAAACGTCTGAAATAATTGAAATAAATTCTAAAATCCCATATTAAATTTTTATTAAAATTTTATATTCGTGGCTTTATATATAATAAAAAATAATTTCAATAATTTGAAACAGGATTTATATATATACACACAAACGTTTGAATTAAAATTTTCTTAAAATATAAAAATACATCAAATTATTTTACATTCTGAAATTAATTATAATTTGAAAGAAAATAACAATGTGTAAATAAAAATTTAAATTTAAAGGAAATACATTTTTCTTAGATGTCCCTACTTTCTAGCGTTAATAGCGCTCTCAAAAGATACTCATTTTACTTTTTAGCCTTTGGAAAATTAAAAATAACGATTTCAACACGATTCTAAAGTCAGATATTTAAAAGAAAAGCCATTATTTTATTTCAAGTGATTTATTATTATTATTTTATTTCAATTTAAAGCGCTATGTCCCCCTAGGGACACTTGCGTTGTCATACATGAATACCTTTACATTTGTCTATACATATATGTAATAATATGTTGAAATTCTGGTTGACTCTTGTAGTACCTCGTCGACTCTCTGTAATAAGGTGATGCAACCGAGGGTCAAACCTGTAGTAACCGCGAGGGACAGTCAGGGCGTGGAGAGTTTTCCAGTACCTCTCTGCACCTTGTAGGATCTTTAACAGTTCTCACAGGGTACAGGCAGTCGTGGTCGAGGCAGAGTGGAAAAGCTTGGGAATGTCCACACACAAAAAACGAAGCGACACAGTTGTAGAAGGAAAGTTCCTTGAATAGATAAAAAGGCGAGCCAAGAGCAAGATGGAGATAGTAGATTTCTTACTGTTTTACATGGTCGAGGAGTTGGTGACAACCGGCGACGCGCTGATGGTGACGACTACTGTAACTGACTGGCTGTTGCTAAGCGGGGTCCTATTTATACAACTCTTTGGACCAGGAAGGGGACCAGGAAGTATTGTCTTACTGCACGTGTCGTTAATCGACACTGGCACCGGTCTGTCGGCTTCCAATCTATCTTTAGAAGTTACTTTGTGATTCTCTCAATCTTGCTTTTAACTCAGTTTTTAATCTATTATATAGTTTTATTTATTCATCCTCAGTACATTACATATGGTGATGCAAGGACACATGTCAATTATGCGTATAATTATTTATAGATATGTTTCTATATACAACACAATCTTGTTATAAGTATTATATAATATAGGATTGTTGGTTTAAATTATCATATATACATACAATAACTTTAGGCCGTGAATAGAATAATCATATGATATTAACAATGAGAAAGAGAGAAAATAAAAAACTAGAAAAAAGAACTGTGTACAAAAGAAAGAAATGTCTGGCAATATGTACACTCAGCATAATATAAATTATCAGTTTCTTAAAATATATTTGTTGCTATATAATTTGAAATATATCTACAAAAGGTATTAAATTTAAAATACAACATAGGTACATTTCTTTACTGGAAATAAAAAAAAACTTGGATATGTTACTATTAAATTATTGTCGATTCTATAGTCTTCAATAACCGGACAATCTAGTAAAAGGTGTATTGAAGTTTGTTCCTCAAGTCCGCAAAACCAACTTGAGACTTCCACTGCTTTAATTCTTTTTAAAAAGCTTCTGAAATTCCCACGATTAAAAATAAATTGAGAATTATGAAAGTTTGGCTGTAAATATTTTGGTATGTTGTTAGGGAAAAGGCTTCGAAAAGTTTCAATTGTGTTATTCTTTAACGTAGTCATTTTAAATTCAATAAAATCCGTTATTATTCTTGGGACATCTAAATTGTGTTACGACTGGTGTTCCTCTGAAACCGAGTTCTATACCATTGATCTACAGTCGGAATTTTTCCATTAGCCAGTTGGCTCATTCTTTGAAAATTTTCATGGAAAAAGGAACATAGTTTTTTTCTTTACTCTCCCCTCATCCACAAGCGTTGACATAATAATAAGTTCATACATCTTTAGAATCTGTTCTCAACTAAATGGCAAATGAAGGGCTATCCTACATGTATTAGAAATTACTCAAGACCCCGTTTCCTCTTGTCAGAGCGAATCTAGAGTATTGTCCACCCCAGCTACCTGAAAGCATCAGTTCTGCTTATAAATTAATTCCATTTTGCTTATATATCCCGAACTGAAGGTGGAATCTCAAAAATGGTATTCAAAAATATATAGAAATTGATTTTTGGGACAGTAGAATTACATATAAATAATTACATCTAGTAATGCTCTTCCGTAAACAATAAGGAGAAGACCTGTTAGGTATTAATTAATATAAAGTAACTAGCGGATGTACCCGGCTTCGCCCGGGTTTTAACCGAGTAAAGGTTTGTATAACGAACATTTGTTAAAACGATTCTCTATAAACATAAAAAAAAAATAGATATATTTTGATAATTTGAAACTCGTAAATTTGAATCTCTCGATAAAGTGATCATTTTTTCCCGGTCCCTGTGTGCCGTGTCACCCTGAATTTTGTATTTCCTAATTTTCTACATTACAAAATAATCGTTTTATCTAGTGAACATTTTTTCCCGGTCCCTTAAAAATACTCGATAAGTTGATTTCGATAATTTGAAACTCGTAAATTTGAATCTCTCGATAAAGTGATCATTTTTTTCCCGGTCCCTGTGTGCCGTGTCATCCTGAATTTTGTCTTTCCTAATTTTCTACATTACAAAATCATCGTTTTATCTAGTGAACATTTTTTCCCGGTCCCTTGAAAAATACTCGATAAGTTGAATAAAATCATGGTCGTTTATAGAAGATAGACGTAGTTCCCGGAGGTCACCCGCGAGGCTTTTTTCTTGTCTACTTGGCACAGCTGTATCACCAACTCTGCCCCCGCGCGCCAGGACCTCTTGATCCCTCTGATTGGTCGGTGGGAACTTGGACTGTCCAACCGGCCGGCGGCTGGGACGATTACATTTTCTCGACAGGAAGGGGGGGGCAGACCTAAGCCTATCTCCGTCGCAAGGTGGCGCTGCTTGCAAGTTAAAGCTACAAATCTGCAAATAACTCTAAGGATATTAAAGATATTCAAGAAATTATTTTTTTGAAAACCTTTCCGGGGATATGCCTAATAATATCCCAAAATTTCACGGCGATTGGATGTACGGTTTTTGAATCTATAGAGTACACACAGACAGAAAGACAGACATTCATTTTTATATATATATATATATATATAGATAACGCGACATCTATAGAGAATAAGAATATTATGACACGAATGTTTTTTTTTACACCTAAAACAAACAAAAATGACAATGTTTGCGATGTTTCTTTTTTTCACAGAGGTGTACGCTAGCGGATGATTTTACTGTATATTGTAACCAAATATTTATTCATTTTATTATTTTTATTAACAGAGTGGTCATTTTCATATTTATATTTTGCTACTCTGTAAATTCCCCTCGCGGCTTATCATTTGTTTACCTTTCATAGTTTGTCCTTGCCTGAAATAAATTTTGTTTCCTCTTGAAGTTTTTGTCTTCCCTAATTTTCCACGTGGCAATATAAAGAGCACGCTAATGCCTTACATGGAATCTATATTATGTGAAGTCTACACTTTTATTTTCAGATCTGTTTCTTATACCATAACATTTAACTATACTATTCCAAGCGGGACTATATCATGAGTTCATTTTCAATAACCTCAAATGTTTGATGGAGAAGATGTATTCTAAATATATTAGTTTAAAATTAAAAAATAACTTATAGTAATAGGTAAATATATTCTTCTTACGTACCTTCGTTTGAAAAAAGTTCTTTGATAGGCCATTTATACCTGACTGTGTGGGAATGACTCGTATTTGTAGCTATAACATCATTGAGGAAATTTTGTTCAAATCCCTTCCTGTTATAATGCGAAATAAAATATACTTTTTTCTAGGAATCTTCGGATTCTCTCAATTTTTCATTCTTTTATAGCAATTTATCTTTTGCAGTAAACATTATTTACGACATTCTATTTACCCTTGGTTACACAAAATGGGTTTAACTATAAAAATACACATTCGAAAAGGAAAGAGGAATTTAGGATTAAAATTGTCAGGTGTCTAAAGAAGAGAGGATATTTGAAAATTATGTTGAATATATAAACAAACAAATAATACTACAACTAAAGCAAAGTAAACAGGATAGTAGGTCAGATTCGACAATTTAGCGCTTGAAAACTGATGCGACTAGGCCAGCTTAGAAATATGAAGCAGAGCGAGATAATTTTATAATATAAAATAGAAATGAGGCAAATAACTATTTATATTTAAACTTTCCGATTTAAAACCGGAAAGGTGAGCCATGGTTAACAATGGAACTAGGTCAGAGTAATGAAGGGATAAAAATAAAGCTAGACAATGGGCAAATGTATATCAAAATAATTATTAAAGTCGGGAAAAAGTAAATGATAAAGATATCCTAAATTAAAAATTGAAGATCGACAAAGGTAAGCATAGAGGTTGTACAAGGTAAATAACTGAACATGACAAAGTTGAACAATAGAGATTAGGGCAAAGGTAAACAATATATAAAATATCAAAGTATACATTGAATATCGTCAATTCTAAACAAAAGAGCTTGACCAGAGTAAACAAAAATATAAGTAAACAATAGGATTTGACCAAAGTAAACGATGTAGCTGGACAAATATATCTAGGCCGAATGGAATTGGGCAAGTATAAAACAACGCAGATAAGTAGAGGCATGAATCGAGCGAGTTTAGAAGCAATAATGGAGTCAGATATTGAATTTACATTTTAAAAAAGATAGTTAAATGTAGATTGGAAATTACATAGATACAATAATGTGTTTGGCTCTTAAATAGTTAAATATGAAATCATCTTTTAATCAACATTTACGTTTTATTTCAAATCATATTTTAAACTTTCAAATTTCATAAATACAAAATGTAAAATTTAGGATCCCATTTTGATAATAATAAAAAGTATAATGTAAAAGTTCAGATAAATTAGTATTAAATATTTTTTAAACATATATAAATATCATTTCTCTCATTTCTATTTATGTAATATATTTTAATTTTTCAAAATTATGTGATTTTTAAATATAGCTGTGGTATTATGCTATGCTGGGAAACCTTACTCTTGGGGTTGAAGATTGTTGAAGTGATGGCGCAGTCGTGGTGTCTGAATGGTAAAGGTTTTCACACAGGGGAAATAAGCCAGAACACTTGATGGGTTGAAATAAAAGGCAACTGGTTTGGAGGAAAGAAAGCTTGAGAAAGCGGAGCGGTTTTGACTATAAACTATCGGATCACATGGCGATGATCGACTTGGCTATGGGATGAGCGGAGAGAGAGATCTCTAGAGCAAGTGTTACCTTGGTGGGAGCGAAAGCACTACTCTAGGTGTTGTTCCGATGGAAGCGAGTCGACGACTGACTATTCTAGGTTCTCGATTTAACACCAAAACCTATCTTCTTTCCCATTGGTCGAAAGGTGTCACATGGCCGTTTTCTATTGGTTGACCTATTTAGGTGATACTTAGCTTTTATGATTTCCGGGGTCATAAGGTTGACTGTAACTTTATTAATAGTTGTGTTCTCTTCTAAGCCTACTTCCTAGGTTTTTCTCTAAGGCGTTCTATCCTCCAGTTACCTTTGTTCTTTTATTAAATCTTTTTAAAACATACATTGTACATACATAGTGGGTCGGAGGTGCATACAGTTATATACAAATTATGACAGATGCGCCCCCTACATGTGAAGAATTCAAGAAGGGGTTAGCCTGAGAGAATTCTGTAAAGGGAAAAATAATTTTGTGGGAAAATTAGTTGTGGGTATTGAGAGGCTATATACAAGCATTGGTGGTGATATAAGAGGTAAAATAGAATGGTGTTGATGTATAGGTTGAGTATAATTAATAGAAATCAAAAATTTTTAATTGTAAGAAATCAAAATGACTGCTATGGTACATAGTGGGTTAAAAAGAAAAGAAAATGCGCCTAAACGATATTCTACTCGAGATTGGAAATAAAATCGAGGGAGTTCTATTAGGGCTTTTGAGAAATCAAAAATAATATAAAAAGTTGGAAGAAATCAAAGTGAATGCTTGATGCATGGTGAGAAAAAAAAGGAAAAATGCCTAACCATATTCTATTCGAGATTGGGAATGAAATCGAAGGAATTCTATTAGGGCTTTTGAGAAATCAAAAATAATATAAAAAGTTGGAAGAAATCAAAGTGAATGCTTGATGCATGGTGAGAAAAAAAAGGAAAAATGCCTAACCATATTCTATTCGAGATTGGGAATGAAATCGAAGGAATTCTATTAGGGCTTTTGAGAAATCAAAAATAATATAAAAAGTTGGAAGAAATCAAAGTGAATGCTTGATGCATGGTAAAAAAAAAGAAAAAGGCTTTTTGTAAATCAAAATAAAATATAATATCTAATTTTAAAAGAAAACCAGTGAGTTTTCGTTGATTTGAAACTACGATAATATAAACTAAGTGGTAAATAAAATGATAATTAATGATTAAAAGTGATAATAAATTGAATAAATTGCTAAATTGATTAAATCTTTTAATTTTAATTTGGAAAAAAAGAAATAGTGAAAATGGTTTATATCAACAATAAGGTGTATTGGTTTGAACCCGTTGTGTATCTACATGCCCTGATCTAAATGTTTTAATTGCTCAATTATGCCCTATAAATTTTTTGTCTCATCTGTAGCGACACTTAGGTGGAAACGTGATCCTAGCCCTCAAGTGCGCGTTTATGCTATGTGTACAGGAGACATGGAAATCTATATAACCTTTATGTGTATTTTTGTCTTTGTGTGTATTGTGAAAAATGTTAGAAGTTTTTGGTGTAAGAAATGTGTGAGCGAATTCTATGTGTTGTCGAGATCCTAAGGTCTGTGATATCTACGTGTAGGTGGAATATGTAACGTTTTTGGAAGTCTGTAAAGTATTTGATCAATTATGATAGGGATGTGAACTCATTTATAAGTGTGTGCGTGTAGTTTGTTTGGTTTTCGAGTGACAGTCGATTTGACTACATTTTGTAAAAGTCGATACGCAGGCTCGAATTGGAATCCAAAATCGGTGGCATAGAGAGGTTCCCAGTTGACCTCAATAGGTGACTTCTTCATTGTAATTAGAGATACGGAAGTGGGGCGTGTCGGGGAAGCAGGATCCGGTCTAAAATTACCCACCCACTATTTGCAAGTAATTGGATCCGGAAGTGGGGGAACTACGCTCCCTCTATTTGCATTAGCTGTCTTACTCGAATTTTATGACCTCGCGGATTTACGTCCTGTTTCCTATTTGACTTTGTGGGTGTGACTCGGATCTTGTTACTTTCAGTTACTTCTATCTCCTCGGAATTTATTTAGATTTTCTGCAAAAATGTTTCCTAAAATTATGAGAAGTTTTATAAATGCTTGCCCAAAATTAAAAACTGCCTCTTGTAGTTCGAAAATTCTATGAGGGGGCATGATATAAATGAATAAATAACTAAGAAATAAAACTGGGATACATTTGTAAGGTAGGCCTAGCAGACAAAGGATGAAAATCAGATGAAAGATGGGGTATCGATACATGTTCTTCCATATTGTTGTAAATGGGGACTCTGAAATATTTGTTCGAACCTTATTCATTGTTGGTCGTTCAATTTCGCACTGTTTGATATCTTTGGGGAGTGGTGTGATATGATGGAACTGGTTGTCAGGTTCGTAGTTCTTAATGTCGGGGGAGAATGGTGCAAATCGCCTTGTTGCAAAAATGGCAGGGTCTAAATGCCTGAAAGGCTCGCTGTTGGTGGGTTTGAACCTTAATGGCTCTGCTGGGAATAATTCGGGTGTTAAATGTTTGAAAGGGAACGTGTAATTGGGGTTATGCTTTATATGACATATTCTAACGGCGGGCGGTGATATATAACGGACTGTTTCTGTATACAGCTTAAGCTTGTTGACGTGGATTGTGTCATTGTCTCTTTGAAGAGGTTGGTTTGGTCGATCTATACGGACCACATTTGGTGAGATAATTTCTAATACTGTGTGGGGTCCTGTGAAATATGGCGCAAGTTTCCCTGTATTGGGGTGGTGATATAATTTTACTAACACTAGATCACCTACTTCGAATTGTGGTTGTTTGTGTCGTTGATCATAAATGTTTTTGTCTTGTAAATGCTTGTTTTGTGTGCGTTTGTGTGCAATTTTTCTAGCTTTGTCGATATCTGTGTAAGGGGTGCTGTGGTTATTTGTGTGTGTGACATGTTTGGCGCACGAATTCTGTTTTGTTTGTGGGTTGTGTCGGTGTTTTCACGTATTGTTGGTTGGATTCATCGATATTTGTAGATAATCGGCAGATGGGACAGATTTTTACCTGTTTTTGTATTGTCGTGTGTTATGTTCTGCCAATAACATTGTGAAGAGATGAGTTGGTGTAATTTCGGCATTATTTGTATTTTGAAAATCCGGATATTGTATCTATGGATATTAAATCGAATGGTCGTTGTGACTTAAAAAAAATGTTATTCAGTGATATTAGAGTGGAATTGAGTGAAAATGAGGCTTACGACGTGAACACGCTTTGAGTGGAGACGTGTTACAGGCGTGGTAAAAGGCGTCTGTGGCCTGAAATGAAAAGTTTTGTGGGGTGACCTGTGACACGAGTCGAAAAAAAAAATTGTGAATGAAAAGGTGTCACGCGAAGTCCTTGTTTGTACAAAATCTAACCTGTTCTCACTATGAACAACAAATTTATTAAAGTCATGGGTGCTGGTTGTACGAATATATATCGAAATTTCTATTGTTAGTGTATATGGCACCTTTTAATGTGAACATTTTTTGTGTGTTTTGGGTAGACGAGATGATTGTTACTAACGGCTGTGCATGCGTTTGTTGGTTGTTGTCGTCTTTTGGCGCGCGTGTTACGTTTGTTGTGCGGGTTGTGCGTGTTTGTTGCATGATGACGTATGGGAGCGTGTGTTGTTAGCGTGAAAACCGTCCTTTGGATGGATGTTGTCGGTGTATTGTTGTTGCGAATGTCGTGGTTGTTGCTAAGTACATTTGTGTGATTGTTGTGAGGTACATTTGCGTGATTGTGGCGTGACGACGTATGGTTACGTATGAACTTTGTGGTAAGTGTGTGAGCTGTACTGACACGTTTTTTGGGCATGGTGATGGTTGAAGCCGTTGTGGCTTGTATTTGAGGGCATATAGTACTGGTAATTGGGTTGAGTGATAAACATTGTGGTGGGGTCAATGAATGCAGGCAAGGGTTGTCCTGTGTGACAAATTTGGTTGCAGTGCAAGTCCTTTCGGACAGGTTTGGCCTAGCCCGTGCGTGCATTCATTGAGTACAAGGTTAGATACATGATTAAAGGGGTAGGTAGGGTGAGATATAAGTCCAAAGTCAATTTCTTGACGCCATAGGGTGGGTGCCTACCTCAGTTCAACAGGCCTCCTCTGGGACGTCTTGGCTTGGGATGGTTGGCTTGGGGCTCGGGACTGCTCGCACCGTCCGCGAAATGGAAGTGAAGTCCGGTACTGGAATATCGTTTTGGGACCGTTTGTACTGTCCCGGGTCGCGCGGATTAGTTTCGGGGGCGGTGTACGGCATGGCGGTGGATGACTCCTCGGTGGTCGGTGTCCGGCCTCGGTGACACTCGCCTGGGGTTGGCGGGGGTTGTGTCCGTCGTCCTCCCCGGGGGATGGCGCTCCGGAAGGCCGTCTCCAGTTGCGTGGACCTTGCCCCTTGTAGTGCGGCGGTCAACTGCAAAATTATCGTCGCCAGGGTGTGTCTTGTCGCTTCGTTCTTCGCCAGCTTCTTCCCTCTGGGTTTGACATTGCCGTTTGTTTTGCTGGCGTCTGGGCTAATTTCCATCTTGATCCTGTCGACTTTCAATAGCTGTGGTATTATGCTATGCTGGGAAACCTTACTCTTGGGGTTGAAGATTGTTGAAGTGGTGGCGCAGTCGTGGTGTCTGAATGGTAAAGGTTTTCACACAGGGGAAATAAGCCAGAACACTTGATGGGTTGAAATAAAAGGCAACTGGTTTGGAGGAAAGAAAGCTTGAGAAAGCGGAGCGGTTTTGACTATAAACTATCGGATCACATGGCGATGATCGACTTGGCTATGGGATGAGCGGAGAGAGAGATCTCTAGAGCAAGTGTTACCTTGGTGGGAGCGAAAGCACTATTCTAGGTGTTGTTCCGATGGAAGCGAGTCGACGACTGACTATTCTAGGTTCTCGATTTAACACCAAAACCTATCTTCTTTCCCATTGGTCGAAAGGTGTCACATGGCCGTTTTCTATTGGTTGACCTATTTAGGTGATACTTTCTAATTGGTCCTTACTGATGTCTTTGTCGGAAGACCCCCCGGCCCTGCCCAGGAAATACTGGTCGTTAAACTTAGCTTTTATGATTTCCGGGGTCATAAGGTTGACTGTAACTTTATTAATAGTTGTGTTCTCTTCTAAGCCTACTTCCTAGGTTTTTCTCTAAGGCGTTCTATCCTCCAGTTACCTTTGTTCTTTTATTAAATCTTTTTAAAACATACATTGTACATACATAGTGGGTCGGAGGTGCATACAGTTATATACAAATTATGACATATATATATTATATAATCAAAAAACTCAAATATTTCTATATTTAAAAAAATATATATTTTATTTTATTCATTGATAATTTTACTTTTGTTATCATCGTTTTTAGAAAGACTTTCAGTTTTGTTGTAAATATGCGTAGTTAATATATCTATCCATTTAAATCACTAATATAGGATTAACTTTATAAATTCTATATAATATGAAAATAACTAATGTGTAATATTTCCTCAAGTAATTGAAAATAAAAGCTACTTGACGGTAAATAATTATCTTTTTTTATCACGAATGCACCTCAACCCTTTATCTTATCGATCCTTTGTCTTATCAACCCTTTATCTAACAACAACAACAAAATATTCATAACACACATTATTGATATTAATTATTCTATGATAATTATATCTAACATTTTTTTTTATAAATTTTAAAATAAATTTACTATATTGGGGAAATATATATCGTTTTAATATATAAATAAAAAAATATTTTCAATAACACAAATGAAACAAATATTAAAGTTCTGTAACAAATTTTCAAACAGCGTTCAAAATATTAATAACAACCATCGCCGGAAATCCACCTTATCAACAAAGATGGCGAATATTAAAAACCTTGCAGAAGATAGTTTTGGAAAATTAATATTAAAATGTAATTCAAAACGTATATAACTGGCCATCCCATTTATCTGAATCCAATATTGCCGAATTCAAATCTTTCCGCCTTATTATTTTTAATCGATATCATGTCTTTGAAATATCTATTTCCTATTTTGATATGGTATTTTTGAATTGGTATTATTTCCCTATAAATATATATAGGTATATATATTCCTATCATTTCATTGTAATTGAATATTTTTGTTTTCCTTGTATATATCGTTTTGTAAGATCAATTCACAATTATTATATTTAAATGTTAACATATTATTTAGAATTGTTTTTTTTTTTGGTATAAATATATTTTCATTAATTATATATATTTCATATTTCTCTTTTTTTAAATTAATATTTCATTACGTTTAAATTCGTCGTTTAATTTAGAATAGGAAAATACAGAGAACATTATAATAGCCTATTATAGGTTTTTCAAAAATTTATATAGCATATTATATAGAACCTTAAAGGTAATTTATATTTATTATTTATATATATACCTACATAATAAATCAATATATCTCATCCATATATATATATAAATGAATGTATGTGTGTCTGTCCTTTATGCCTGACCAAACCACTCATTGGAACGCCATGAAACTTTGGGAAGTTATTTAGTATAGTACTGGGACGGTTTCTAGCAAATAAAATTTTTGAAATAACTTTTCGCCTAAAAATAATCAAGATAAATATTCTAATTTATCTGTTATAATTCAACAATCTGCTCTAAATATTATCATGATGATACGATGATTTTGTAATGTAGAAAATTAGGAAAGACAAAATTCAGGATAATACGGCAATTTATTTGAGACAAGAATAATGATACATTCCAAGGCAAGATACTATTCCTTTAACTTCCAATTACCGAGGGAACCAATTAATATTGATTTTATTCAACTTATCGAGTATTTTTCAAGGGACCGGGAAAAATGTTCACTTTATCGAGAGATTCGTTAAACAAACCTTTACTCGGGTAAAACCCGGGCGAAGCCGGGTACATCCGCTAGTTATAAATAATATATTCACGATGATATTTTGATAATTATATTTATATATCAAAATTAGTATTTCCTGACCGCTCACATGATAATTTCTATATGGCAGAGCGCCATCTAGTGCAACAAAAATCAACTGAACGTTGATTTAGATTGTTTCAAAAAGATACAGTCTGTACCACGCTGACGAAGGCCAACAGCTCGAAACGCGTAAGTGGTTGACCTCTATATGAACGAAATGATATACTCTACCAAAATGTAATTTTCACAAATTTAATTATTTTAGTTTACTATATTTAAACTCAACTCTTCTTACATTTTGGCCACTTATATTACCCTAGAATGTACTTTATTTGAGAAGTAGAGCTCAATAGAAATAAAAATACAGTACACCTATCCTCCGATTTACACGGTTGATACGTTCCTGAGAAAAACGTGTAAATCGGGGGATAGGTGTACACAGAAATAAAAATAAAATGTATTGACAGGTTAAAATATGTAGTCAGCACATAAGCTCGGGATTCCTCGTGAGATGTGGTACACAGCGCATGTGTTAAATCACAGTAGCATTTAGTATAGTGCGATAAAAACAAAAAAAAAAAAACTTATTTGGAAAACAGTGTAAAAGCGAAAACGTGTAAAAAAAAGTACCGTGTAAATCGATGGATAGGTGTATATCTATAAATGTTCTTTTCTCATCTATGAATTCAAATGTGTTTTTTATGATCGACTAATAGTAAAATCAATGTCGCCTTTTTATTTACAGGGTGATCCAAAAGTCCCGCACTATTTTAAAAATTAATAACTCCGCGAATATTTGCGCTAGAGCAATGCGGTAAACACCACTGTATTCAGGATGCAATGGGATTTTTATGGCAAATAATGAAAAATTCGAAATTGATTTTAGTTACAATTTTATTCGCCAGATGGCGCTCTACCAGAATCAGAGATTCAGCGGCCAGATTGTTTGATAAATTGAAAAATATAACTGATCGACACGTATTTTCCCTTTTTGAATACCAGGAAAGAACCCTAATAATATCAAATAAAAAATTAATAAAACACCACTTCGCCAAAAGTATGAAGAATTGGTTAACGATTTTCAAATACAATCAGAGATATGTAAAATAGGTAAATGCAAATTGAAACATGTAGCAAAAATATTTATATTTTATATGGGGTTTTGTGAAATAGATTGAATGTTTGAAAAACACTGCTGATATCAATACACGAATTTTTGAAATGTTAATATAGTACCAAAAATTATGATTGCACTATTAATAGGATTTTTTGCTATAAGAAATGTGTAGTTTCTTGACTGATTGGCGACCCTTGACTATTTAACTGGATATTTGTCATGATCCAACAAATGAAATATAGAGGGGAGTGACAAAATATATTTGTCGTACTTTATTCCAAATATCCTATGGGCTTGTCAAATGTTATCATTGTTTATTATACTGTACACAATTTTAAAAAATGTGTCCCCTCAAATAAAAATAATTTTTAAATCGACCTTTTGCGTTGAAAAACGTGGTAGTAAAATCATTTTGTATTTTTTTTCACAAAATTTCTAAAGTTATTGGTGTACAGAAAATATTCCTTATGCTATTTCTTTTAATGAGTGAAAAGCGAAAACTAAACATAAGGGGGGAAATTGTGTGTACCAGTGTTATTCGAGAAGTTATAACACTCTGGTTTGCACGACATAATATGTGAACAAATGACAAACAAAATATTACTGTTCACAAAAAATAGAGTCAAGATGTGAGGACAGCATTTATTATCCCCATATCCCAACATAAAGAGCTGCAAAATATTGGCAGAAAATATAATACATGGCGGCTTATCTAACACATGAGGTAACTGCTTTCTCTCTTGTAATAGGTCACAATCCTTGCTCAATGTGGCACCCTTCATTCTCAATCACCGCCTGCAGACGATAAATGACAGAATGGACAGCATTAAAAAACATATCTGTTGAAATTGATAAAACTTGCCATCTGATAGAAGCCTTCAACATGGCCAATGTGGTAGGCCAGCATCGATAAACACACGATTTAATGTACCCCCATAAACAAAAATCGCAAGGCGTCAAGTCTGGTGATCTTGGAGGCCACTGGTATATAAAGTGGCGACTTATCACACGATTTTCACCGACCGTATCCTTCAGCAATTGTTTGGCACCTCGGGAGATATGAGGAGGTCCTCCATCTTTCATGAATGTTATTTCGCTTAGTGCTTTTGCCCTGCACAATATGGGAATACCCTTTTCTCTCAAAAGTTGAACATAACGTTCACCAGTTACAAAAACGGTTTTAAAAGTTCTTCCATTGATTTTTCAAAGAAAAATGGCCCAATAATAAAAGAAGTGAACCCACACAAAACTAACTCTAGGCTGGTAAAGTGGCATTTCTGTAAAAATCCTAGGGTTTTCTGTTGCCCAAATGCGGCTGTTTTGAATGTTAAATTCTACGTTTAGAGAAAAGTGAGCATCATCTGTCCACAGAACATTCGACAGCCAGTTTTCATCAATATCAATTTGCCGTAAAACCCATGCAGCGAATTATTGACGCATCTCAAAATCGCCAACTTTCAGCTCGTGAAATCTTTGAATTTTGTATGGGTACACACAATAGAGACATTAAGTGAAGCGTCTTCGGATATCACAATCATACTCGGCGAATTTAACGCCAAAAGTTCAATTTGGGGATCACCTGTCCAGGATAACAAAAGTCAGAAGGTTGAGGATATGCTAACCGACCTCGACCTTACACCGTTAAATAACGGAGATAACACCTACCTATCTAAGTCCACAGGCACAGAATCCGCAATAGACATCACAGCGATAAATTACAACATCGCACCCACAACACAATGGAAAATCCTGAGAGGTGCAATCAGTGACCACAGACCAATTTTAACAACCCTAAACTTCAAAATTGAGAATGTCCAACAGAATAAAAGAACATGGAACTTTAGGAAAGCCGACTTGAAAAAAAATTCACAGAAAAGCTTGAAGTACTGTGCAACGAAAAATTGAATTACAGAACGCTTGACAAAAAACTTGGAAAAATTCTCTTCGAACATTTCAAAAGCTGCAAAAGCATCGATACCTAGAGGTAGACGTAAAGACCTGTGGATACCTTACTGGAAGGACCACAACATCGAGGCAATGATTTCAGAGAGAGAGACAATATCAATGAACTTCTTAAAAAAATAAAACAGAAGAAAACAGAAAGGAACTAATTGAAATTAGTCACAAAATAGAACAAGAAATTTGGATATGCAAACAAGAAAAATGGCAGAATTCTGCGAAAAAATGGATCCAAGAAAGGATAGCCAACACTGGAATATGATTAGAGTGTTAGAGAACAATCAAAGCCAACACCAATCCTCCAATACTCTAACCGATATGGATAGAACAGCGAGAACGAGAACAAACAAATGGCTGACATAATTGCTGAATGAATATCTTTCAAGCACTTCCATACTCAACTATACGAATGAAGACAGGACTCTAAAAATAATATAAACAAGTTAGTTAAACACAAGCAAGAAACTTCCATCAACAAGATATTTTCTCGAGAGACTTCACACTGAATGAGCTAAACTTATCAATAAAAAAAATACAAGAGGTCACCAAGAGATAATCTAATCTTTGGTCAAATGGTTAAATACTTTGAAGACAAAGCTAATAATCAACTCCTACGAATACTGAACATTTCATGGCAAACTGGTAAACTACCAAAGAATTGGAAGATATCAATTATAGTGCCAATACTGAAGCCAAACAAATATGCCAAGGAATACAAGAACTATCGGCCAATTGCTCTCACCAGCATACTTTGTAAAATACCAGAACGAATTATCCACTCTAGGCTCATAGTCTGGCTCACTAACAATAATAAAATAAACCTCTACCAAACTGCCTATAGATCCCAGCACTGTACGACTGATCAACTGTTCTACTTCTGTCAATCAATAATAGATTCTTTCCGGGAAAAACCGCCAAAGAAGACCACGGCTATATTTCTTGATATGACCTCAACTTTTGATCGAGTGTGGAGGGAGAAATTACGTGAAAAGCTGCACAACATCGGAGTAAGAGGAAACACTTTAATCTGGATTGCAGACTTCTTTAGGGGAAGAAGGTTAAAGGTTCGGGTCAATGGAGAATTTTCCAAGGAAGGAAGAACATGGGCTGGTGTAACTCAGGGATCTGTGCTCAGTCCTCTACTCTATCTGCTATATATTAACGACATCCAACCTTACCTCACTGAAGACACAAAGGTTGCCTGTTATGCAGATGATATAGCCATATGGCACACAAGTAGCAGCATAGAAAAATCGTAATAAATACTGAACACATCAATGAGAGGACTGGAAAAGTGGGCAATGGAACTCCAAATGACCATAAACCCAATAAAACCAAACCTATGCGTCTTCTCCACTCACAGGGAAAAAGGCATAAATATAACCACAAAATAAGCATAAACAAACAAATATTTGATAAAATTAGAAATCCATAATACCTAGGTGTGATACTGCAGTCCTGGATCTTTCAAGTTGGTCTCGAGAACCACGCCATCACCATCTCCTAAGCGGCGAAGTACGCGATCTACGTATTCATCGTAGATCGCAAAATGCGTGGTGTCGCTGGAGACCCACTGGCGATTCTCCACCAAATTCTGCAGCGCTGGCAGAGGCGCCATATTCATTGTACATATTGTATATAATGCATATCATCTTTTTTTTAATAGTGCAGACTGTGCATGTATTGACAATATGTGTCAACAAAATTATTTCAATTATTATTGATGAGGAATTGGAATTTTCAGAACACATAATTAGCACCTCAAATAGAGCTATCAGAAAACTAAACATTCTGAGATGGCTATGTGGAACAAATTGGGGAGCAAAACCCAGAATTCTCAGAACAAGATATACCACCTTAATAAGGCCGATAATGGAATATGCAACACCGGTCTGGGCTTCCTCAAGCTCATCACTAAAAGTAAGACTAGACAGTGTTCAAGCAAAAGCGGCCAAAATAATCACTGGTGCTGTTTCATCCACCAACAATGAGAAAATTCAGAGAGAATGTGTTCTAGACCTACTCGCTCGAAAGCAGAAGACAAAATAAAAACAACTTGGATCGGCACTTCGGAAACGAGGAACCAGAGGACGAGATCTCTCTGACCACTTGTGGTTTGTTAGATCCGCCCTTTTCTGAGAATGAGGTGAAACTGACGGCTTTCAAGTTCGGGAAAAGGAAATCTCCTGGTCCCGAAGGGATCGATAACACGGTCGTGAAAGCCCTGGTAAGGATGCACCCATCGCTTCTTTCCAGGTTATTCAATAGGTGCCTGGACACTGGTGCATTTCCTGAGGCATGGAAGGTTGCCCGAGTAGTGCTTCTCGAAAAGTCTGGTAGAAAGGGTAATTCTCCTAATGATTATCGTCCGCTTTCTTTACTAGTGTGTCTAGGTATGGTCCTGGATAGCCTACTAGCTCAGCGACTGAAGCATTGGCTAGAGAGTAATGAACTCCTTTCCTCTTTCCAACATGGTTTTAGGGAAGGGAAGAACACAACCACAGCTCTGAACGAGGTGTTAGAAGGGGTTGAGATGGGCTTAAATAAGGGTGCTTGGGTTCTTTTCGTGGCCCTGGACATGGATGGCGCGTTCAACTCCATGAGCTGGAACAAGATGATGAGAAATTTGATGGACATGGGTTGTCCTGATAATTTGTGCAGCTTGGTTCGTGACTTCCTGAGGGATAGACGGATTAGCCTGTTTTGGTGGGCGGAAGTTGGAAAGAAACTGTGCTAGGGGTTGCCCCCAGGGCTCTTGCTGCGGACCTATTCTGTGGAATATCCTGGTAAACACCGTTTTCCAGGAGGAGCTCCCTGAGGGAGCCAGGCTGGTTCTCTATGCTGACGACCAGTTCTTCATCATTGAGGCTGCTTCGAGAGCGAAGGCTGAGAAGTGTGTTGGAACTTCTCTCCAAATTCTCTCGATCTGGGCCCATGACTCTGGCCTTAAGTTCAATGTATCCAAAACTAAAGCCCTCAGCTTTAATCCTAGGGACATAAGAACTAAAAGGAAAGGGATCAAATGGTAACACAAGCCGGCTATCAGGATGGAAGGACGGAGGGTAGCGTTGGTCAATAGGATGACCATTCTGGGGGTGGTCATTGATGACAAGATGGGTTGGCAATACCAGGCGGAGGAGATGGTGGCGAGAGGCAGGGAGGCGTTGTGCAGGCCTGTCCTGGTTGGCTCTCAACAGGGGGGGGGGAGAAGGAGGGTACTATTTTTAGGAACCTCTGCCTCTCCTGTGTCGAGCCAATCTTGCTATATGCTTCCGGGGCTTGGTGGTGCCGAACCAGGGATCAGAAGGTGGCAACAACTCTAGAGAGAGTGCAGAGGACAGCGGCACTCAGAATCACAGGGGGATATCGCACTACCAGCAGTGAGGCCTTTTTGGTCCTCGCTGGGCTTATTCCCCTGGGATTGAAACTAGAGGAGGAGACCATCAGACATCAGAGAACAGGGAAAATGCCCTGGGACTTGAAGCGGGGTCCCTGGAATCGAAGAGGGTTTCAAGGAAGCCTCCGCAGTGGTTGCCAAAGTGGAATTGGAGTCCTGGAGGGCCGACAGGGATTGGCACGGAGGTTTTCACTGATTGTAGTAAGTCTGGAACCAATACTGGAGCTGGGGTAGTGATATTCACTAATGGAGAGCTGATCTTCCAAGAAAGTTTAACACTCAGAATGGACGAATTGGTCTTTTCAGCCGAGCTGGTTGCGATCAGGGTAGCCCTCAGAGTGTGTGCCGAGAAGAACTTTAGCCCGGACTGCCTCTATTCAGATTGTATGTCGGCCCTCGTCGCCATCAATCTGGAGAAAGGGCAACTCGCGCATCAAATAATCCAGGAGCTGGAGATGATGACGCGGGCTCCGGAGCTCCCTTGGTTTAGGAGACACAGCCTCATCGAAGGTAATGAGTTCGCAGACAGGATCGCTAAGGCAGGATGCTTTAGAGGTAGATCACTGAGGACCCCAGTGACCAAGAAAGAAGTTTATAGGAGGATCAGGGGGCACGTCCAGGACTTATGGTTGGACAGATGGAGGAACAGTGTGAAGGGGAGAGAGGTATTCAATGGGGTAACAACACCCAAGTACCTCTGTAAGGTAATGTCCCACAAACTCATTAGGGTAGTTCGGGACATGGGCTCTTCCCCAAGCCTCCACAGATTTAAAATTAAGAGAAACCCTGATTGCGTCTATGGAGAAAGGGCTATGAATGCACGCCACTACGTCTTGGATTGTCCAAGGGTAGTGGGTGTGCAGGAAGAGAGAAGGAGGGCGAGGGGCGCGATCGAGAGTAAGCTGCTGAGAAATCACAGCAAGCTTCTTGAGAAAGCCCACGACGTGGCAGCTGAGCTTTTCCTCAGCTGTGAGTGAACAGAGTCGACCGGGGGCTGCCTCCCCGCGGTCCCTGCTGGACACAGTAGATAGTTTCCTATTTTGCTATGATTAAAGGCCACCGGTATATAAATCCTTCCAGACACGTTGTCTGGGAGGTGGTGTTTCCAGGTACAATGTCCAAGCACTAGCTTGGATACCGTTACTTGGCTTATGAGTTGAACAGAATAGCTGCGAATGGCATGCTTCGCATGCCGGATTGTGGACCTAAAGGTCTGGGTGGCCATCTGCTTCTAGGGTATACCAACTGTGCTTAGGTGGGATCCTCCAGTTCTTGTTTATTTTGGCTACTGTTTCTATTTCTTTAAAAGTAAGTTTATTTTTCTGTAGCAAGGGTTCTTTTGTTCCTTTTTTCGCTAGCGCATCAGCAGCTTCATTGCCTTCAATGCTAACATGTAAAGGTATCCATTGAAGGTGAATTTTTGAGGTATTGAGAGTTTTTGGATATACCCAATTATGTTCCTGCTGACTTTGTCTCTAAGATCCCCTGTGTGACTCAAGTGTTGTATGGCACTTCTACTATCAGTAAGAATCCATATATAGTGATGTTTAATGTTTCTGATGGATTTTGAGACTTCATAGATGGCTATAAGTTCTGATCTGAAGACTGAGCAAAATTCTGGGTTTCTTCTGTTTATTTTCTCAATGCCATTTGTGGTTTTGATGAGACAGCCACTGCCAGTGTGTCCTAACTCGTCTCTGCTACCATCGGTATAGATAGTTATTGCATTTTTAAGAATTTTATTAATTATTTCTAATTGTTTTAAGTATTCTGGATTTTGGTATTGTCTGTTGGTGGGTTCATTTAAAGTGGCATTAAAAATAACATTTTGTTAATGGTTCGCATGGAGATATTTTTTCAGCTAAATAATTTTTTTCCACTTTATATTTTAAAAATCCATTTCTTTTGGCCAGGTGGAGAGGGCCTTCTTTTTTGAATCTTATATTGGGTTCCCAAATAAGTATGTAATTGAAAGTTCTGTGTTTGTTTTCATAACTCTTGATTTTGTTTATATATTTTGGCAGATTGTAGCTTATTCTATCCTTCAAGGGCATAATGTCTGCCTCGTAAAGTACAATATTATTAGGGCAGGTTTTTCGAAGACCTGTAATATTTCTGGCTGCACTTAGTTGTATCCTTTCCAGTGATTTTAGATTTGTTTCAGATGCTGTACCATAGATTTGATATCCATATTCCAAGATAGGTCTCATTAGAGATGTGTAAGTTAATTTTAGTGTTGTTGCTTCAGCTCCCCACTCTTCCTGAAATATATTTCAAGATTTTTAGTCGGTCTCTTCATTTTCTAACAACTCCTTCAATATGCTTACTGGTTTTAATTTCTGGATCCAGGGTGTAGCCGAGATATTTAGGATGTTTATTATATTGTAATTGTTCTTCTTTTAGAATAATATTTGGTCTTATTTTGTAGAGTTTCTTATCGGTAGTAAAAAGACAGGTTTCAGATTTTTGAGGGTTAAATTCTAATTTATTTTTATTAGCAAATTTTTCTAGGTGGAGAAGAGTCTTGTTCAAATCTCTTTCAGCTTTTTTCCAGTTAGTGTTGCTGCTCCATAGAATAATGTCATCAGCGAAAAGTCCAATATTGGTTTTACTTGAAAAATTTTCTTCTATGCCTGCAATAAATAGGGTGAAGAGAGTTGGGCTAAGGATTGATCCTTGTGGTAATCCTTGGTACAATTTGAAGGTTTTAGATAGAGTGCCATTATATTTGACCCTGATTTATATATTTTTAAGGGAATTATTTATCCAAGTGATAGCTTTTCCATCAATTTTGAAATGTTTGTATAATTTTGTAATTAACTTGTTTTTCCATACCTTATCAAAAGCTTGTGTAAGGTCTAAAAAGCAGCTATGGTGTGGTTAGTTGGTTTTTTTGTTTTGTGCATCTTTTACCTTTTGTGTGAAAAATAAGAGTTGGTCTTTTGTCCCATGTCCTTTCCTAAATCCATATTGTTCTTCTGGTAAGAGATTTCTTGTGTCGGGGTGGTAGGTGAGTCCTCTGAGTATAATTTTTTCCATTAATTTGCAGCAAATATTTGTTAGGGAGATAGGTCGGTAGTTTTTTGGGTCATCAGCAGATTTGTCAAGTTTTTTAATGGGAATTATTGTTGCAGTTTTACAGTCTTGAGGCAATTTTCCAGTTTTCCAGGAGTTATTGAAAATATTAAGAAGTCTTTCTTTGCCAATTTTGCCCAAGTTTGATATCATTCGGCCATGGATTCCATCTGGCCCAGGAGTCTTGTTTAGGTCAGTGTTTTCTAATGCATTAGCTAGCTTTTTCATATTGATTTTTTTCATGGAAAATATTATGAGTACTGGTGACATTTTACAGTCATGAATAATCTTTCGGGCCTTTTTTCAACCTTGATTTTACTACTTATTTGATATGAATTACCTAAAAGATTGGCAGCAATTTTGTCATTAGTTGCTGGTGTACTATCTGTATTCTTAATCATATTTGTGTTTTCAGTTTTTGGCTGGGCTCTGTCAATTTGTTTTGCCAAATTCCAAAGTTTTGTATTTGGGTTTCTTGGGTTCAGGTTTTCACAAGTTTGTTTCCATTTTTTCCTTTTCACATTTACGTATAATCTTTTTATTTTTGCAATCACAATGTTCAGTTCAGTTATACAATTTGTTTGGTTTTGGGTGCACTTTTTTTGTAGTTCATTTCTTTTAGTTATAAGTGTTTGAATATTTTTTGCCTGGTGTGTATAATTTGGAATCCATTTCTTAATATTACCTCTTGGTATTGCAACTTTGGCTGCTTCAATAATGGTGTTTTCGAAAGATATCATATTAGCCTTTTTGAAGTTCCAGAATTTTTCTTAATTGAGCTAGTTTTGGTCTTGGTGCTAGTTTCTATCAAATTAGGCAAATGATCACTTCCAAAACTTTTTAATATTTGCTATTTGCATTTGTGGAAAATGTCAGGATAGTAAAAACTTATATTAGTATTATAGTATTAGTATTAGTATTATATTAGTATTAGTATTATAGCTTGTATGAATGATGGGTAGGATTCCCATCATTTAAGCACATGAAGGCATTGTCGTCAAATATGTTTGATATTATTTTGTCTCTTGGGTTTTTTTTTTGGCGTAGGACATCCCCATAGTTGATGTTTGGCATTAAGGTCACCTACAATAATAGTGTTGTCTGTAAGAAATTGAGCCATTGTTCCATCGTCAATAAATGTATTGTTTGGAGGGTGATACATATTGTATATGTTGATGGCTTTGTTTTGATTGAGGTAGACTTTGATACCTTGGGCTTCGAGGTCTAATGTGTTTGTAATATTAACGGCTATGTCCTCATAGTACAAATTCTTGATTAAAAATGCTAGGCCACGCCTTTTAACAGCATATACAGATGGATCTTCAGACATTACCCTGAGTAATGGAGGGGCCGGAATTAACATAATACTGCAAGATGGAACAAACATCAAAATCAAAGAAGGAGCAAGAAAGATTTCGTCAAACTTCACTTGTGAACTGACAGCTATCTGGAAAGCTATTGATGTATGCCTTAACCAACCATCCCTGCATCAAGCAGAAGGAATTATAATATACTGTACAACGACTTCATATCCGATCTAGAAGCAATTCAAAAGGGCAATACTATAATCACACAGAAAATACATTCGTTACTTACTCAACTGATATCATTGGAGAATAACTGCATTCTACAATGGATTCCTGCCAGTGTTTGGATCGGGGGTAATGAAATGGCAGTTGAATTGGCAAAGGAAGCCAGAAGGCTGAGCCAAAATAAAGAACAAATGTCAGTATTTGACGCTGATGCTTTGGCAAAATACAAGATAATTAACCAAAAAATAAGAAAAGATCAAATATGTGAAATAAACTCTGAGAGAAAACTGACAAAAACTATAAGAAGACTTAGAACAAAACATTATAAAGGAATGAAAATACATCCAGATGGCACAAGAACCTATAGAACATGCAACAACTGTCCTGGTGTGAAACTAACACCTACCCACATATTCTCATTCCCGCAGCCTTGCAAGAAAATTGACATAGACCCAGAGCATCAGCTTTATACATCCAAGATAGTGAACATTGCTGATGCAGCTGTGATAGAAATGCAAGGAGACATCTGAGGCTATTTATTGGACACGACAAAAACAACAACGGCATTCCAGAGTAAAATAAATTATCAGAGATAGATACATATTTTTCAAATGAATTAAAATAAACATAATCGATACTGAGTGAGAGTTGAATAAAAAATATTAGAAATTTATTATCTTCGGAAACAAACCGTATCTAAAATATCAATTTTTTTTTTTGCTACATGTTTTAATTTGCATTTATCTATTTTACATATCTCTGATTGTATTTGAAAATCGTTAACCAATTCTTCATACTTTTGGCGAAGTGGTGTTTTATTAATTTGATATTTGATATTATTAGGGTTCTTTCCTGGGGGGGGGGGTATTCAAAAAGGAGAAATACGTGTCGATCAGTTATATTTTTCAATTTATCAAACAATTTGGCCGCTGAATCTCTGATTCTGGTACAGCGCCATCTGGCGAATAAAATTGTAACTAAAATCAATTTCGAATTTTTCATTATTTGTCATAAAAAATCCCATTGCATCCTGAACACAATGGTGTTTACCGCATTGCTCTAGCGCAAATATTCGGGGAGTTATTAATTTTTAAAGTTGTGCGGGACTTTTGGATCACCCTGTATTTTATAATCTCCAAATAGGAAATCCCTTCAACAATGTATTTTTAGGGTCATAAGCATGAAACTAAGGTATACAGGTTGGCATTCATCTGAATTTTCTTAACTTGGTTCTGGGGCACATACTACCATGACACTTATAAGTACAAGGGCGGCTTCGATTTCATAACATCCTATGGGATAAGTTATCAGAAAAAATTGGCAAAAAATATATTTACGAAATTGTCTTTTCAAATTTCCATAAATTTCTCTCAATATCATAAATATTCAAAAATATGAAAATAATAATTTGTTATTGTTAATTATTTTCCGTTCATCATTGGTCTTCACAATTCATTCTTTCATACTTCATCCCTAAGGAAGGTAATACTCGTTATTTCTCCTTGAAATAATAAAAATTACGATTTTTCGTTCTGTAAAAAGAAACATTTGCGGTAAAACTTGTTCAACGTCGGTCTATAATCATAGCCGCATTATATTGTATTATAATAATTTATATTAAAATATTTATTATTAATTTGTGAATGTGATAATCCTGTTGAAGTACTGACAAGTTCGAAAGCTTTAAAATAAAAAGTTGCACAATAAACTTAGCACTGTGGTAGCATTATTTATTTTATTATATAAAATATATCAAAAATACATTTTAGCTCTGTCGATGTAATGAGGTTGATTTTCATGCAATATAAGATGTTTTTTTTTTTTGCTTATCCCTAGTACACGTGGTACAGGCCATGATAATCATGGTGGGTAGTTAGCGACTGCTTTTACTGTAAGTACACCACATGTCTACACATGTGAAAAGCAATTCGACTTTGCACTTACAAATGTGCCAGAGCCCCGTTTGGTTATTTGCACTCGCTGGTGGGGTTGGTCTTTTGCAAGAATCGGGGGCCATTGGAGCATTTTTTTTTTCAAAACAGAAAAAAGTGTCCAAAGCGGGAATCGAACCCGGGTCGTAGTGGTCGAAAACCAAACGGTTTAACCAGCCTTCCACCGACCCCCCCATATAAGATGTATATGTACAATATTAAAAACAAAAAATGCATATCCTAACCAGGCTTAAAAAGCGTATTTACGCAAATTTGGCCTCAAATACCCTTTTCTTGATTTATCAGAAAGCCTCTAGGACCCAATTTTGGTCGTAGAGGTACAGTCTGTACCACGTTGACGAGGGCCAACAGCCCGAAACACGTTTGTGGTTGTCTCTCTTGATTTATCAAAAATTTGGGTTGGCCAAATATCATTGAACAAGTTAAATAAACGTTTAGTTTATTTTTGTTACGCTAGATGGCGCTTTGCCATCTAGAAATGCTCATGTGAACCTGGTCATGATATGGCTTTTTTGTTTTTAATATCAACACCTGACCATTTTTATATCTTTTTTTTATTTTTTTATTGTTTTTTCACATATTCAATATAATTAACTCATTTTATAAATGAAGTACTTATGGTTTTTACACTTGTTGAAATTGACGATATCTGGGCAAATAATGTAAAAAATAACCTATTTATTTGAAAAATATAATAGTTAATAGACAAATATGAGAAAAGTAGAGACGCCTGTATTCATATTTACATATGAAGAATAAATATAATGTCATCTATGATATGAATTCCAACTATTGCATTTGATATCTCTTGTGAACCCATACTATAACATGTTAGTTCGAAATAGTTATGTTCAAATCTAAAAGTTTGAGGGATGAGTTTCTTTTGCAAATAAATTTATTTCGAGCTTTTTTTTCTACAGTAAAATTAAAAATAAAGTAAAAATTAAATTATATTACACTGAGATTAAGCGAGGGAAATGTATAACAAACTATATAAAATAAATATCAGAAACAAACACACGTGAGACTACTCGTGCATCAGATACATATGAATAAATCAATAAACTGAAATTTTGATATTTGTGTATATTGTATATAGCGAATTTGAATGTCTAAAATATGAAATGATATAGAATCGAATTAAGAATATGGCATATTTTGGAAATATAGGACAGAATAACTATTGACTTTGTTAATAAGGGCGTTAAAAGGGCGTTGTCCGAGAAATCTCGAAATAAATTTATTTGCAAAAGAAATTCATCCCTCAAGCTTTTAGATTTGAACAATTCGAAAAAGTTATATATTATTTTATATAAATAGCAAGAATAACTCACTATCCAAAATTGTTTCTATAAATTTTAAAAATAATATGTACATATTATAAAGTAGAAGGATAAATATATATTGTCACGTTTCCTAATTATAAATAAAGGAGGGTCACAATACTTTGTGTTTTAATATTTAATTTAATTACAACAAGTTTAATCAAAATATATTAACAAAACAAACTCATGCAAAATTACCAAAAGAAAAGGTACAGTGTTGCCAACTGCCTAACTATGAAGAAAAATCAAAGAATAATTAAATATTTTACATAAATAAATAAATACAAAGCATGTCACATATATAATACTTTAGGCAATATATGACAAGTATACTAAGTGTATCGCATCCTCTGTTCTGAATATTTAAAGTATTTTACATTCAGAATATTTACGAAGACAAAATCTTATATGACTTCAGAATAAAGGGTCTCCAATATTTCTCAACTTCAAGTGTTTATTTAAGAATAAAATATATTTAATGTTTTAATTTTATTTAAGTATATATATATAGTGTAGAAACTATATAACAAAATTATAACAGTGATTCTAATTTTAAAACTTAAGGAGCAAACTGATAATAATGATAACTTATATCAATTAGATTTGATTAGATTAGCAAGCTAAATCTAAATTAATTATAATAATAAATAGTTATTTAATTTTATAGTCCAGTTTTGTATTAAGATTATCTTCACTATTATGATCATTTAAATTTAAATTATAAAATTTGTAAAATGTTATTAATTTGTAGATAGAGAGAGAAAAAAAAAATCCTTTACTTCTAATACATCCTCAAGTTAATTATATATTTATAATTAATAACAATAAAAATTAACAACGTAACGTCTATTACATCGGCTTTTACACGTCATTTAGACATACTCTAATCCTATATATAGAATAATCGAAGAGAGAATATATATAATAGTTAGAAAAAAGAGAGAAAGACAGAACCATGCACTTTTAAACAAACTAATAATAAGGAAAAAAAAAATTGTAAAGAAGGTAGATAAGATTGTTAGTATATATATATATATTTTTATAATTTTATATTTTATCCTTTTTTTTAAAAAGATTTTTAAAGGTTTTTTTTATTTTATAATATGATTATAAATAGTTGTATTTAGTAATATATCTATAGTATGAATTAACATTTGTTATAAGTTTGGATATTATGTTTTGAAACCCTAATGGTAGACCAGACATACACAAAAAACTTTAAATTGAAATAAATTGGAAAAAGAGATCTGCTGGACCGGGGATCTTCAGATAAAAGTCCAACGACATTTCACCCCTTCTTTATTATGTCATAGATCTCTTTTAAACCGGATTTTATGTGTTAATATTAAGTTGTTTCAGTGAAATATTTAAATGAACATATATAACAGATACAAGTGTTAACAAATTCAAACTGTAAACCTACCTCGACCGCGGCGTCCTCCATTGTGAATATCTATTTCTGGCTGACACATGTTGCGGGAGGGGGGGACATTTCAAATTTAGACCATTTATTCAGAATTTTTTTGAACAACAAGAAAATTAAAGAAGAAAGGAAAAATAGTTAAGGGAAGAAAGTTGAATTTCATAATCTTTACAGCTAGTTATATCAAAATAACTGATTCAACACTTATTCATCTTTTAATATTCCTTTAAAAAGGCAAATTATAAGAGTTTAATAAAGCTATTAATTGTGCAAATTCACCTTTATTTAACTTCCATTTTCCTCCCCAGAAATTGGAGATTAAACAAAATGAACTATATACTATAACACTTTAAAAATCTTGTGAAAAAATCTTTTAATCAGTTATTTAATCAAAGTTTAATTAACTGTTAAAGATTATAAATTTGTATTAGTTATTATTAAGAGAAATTATAGAAAGTTGATTTCATAAATGGATATTTCCATTTATTTTTTTTTTAATATTTTATAATTGATATACTGTTGAAATATTTTACTTGTTTGATACTAAATTTGTTTTTAATAAATTCCATGTTTAAATTTTTAACATCTTCTATGAAATTATCTAATATATTATTTATTCTATAAAATCTTAGAAACTGACCATAATATATACCTTTACAGCAATTTAATGATATATTAGAATTCATATTACAGTATTTTATAATATTGAAATTATAATTACTCTTTTTATTATAAACTCTAACAGCACTATTTGTAAGGTCTATATTCAAGTCTAAAAAGTTAACTTTTTTGTTTCTATAAATTTTTTCATTGTTCTTAAGTTTCAAGTATTTAGGATATATTTCAGGTATTAATTTTTTAAACTGTGGATTATTAAATATTATTATGTTATCTACATAACGGAATAATTGCCAATTAATATTATTTTGTAGAAAGTATTCTCTTTCGTACCAGAACAATATTAGATTTGCTAATAACGGACTAGAAGAAGTTCCCATGGGAACGCCTTCTGATTGAATATATATTTTATTTTTAAATTCTATATAGTTAAAATTTAAAAATGTTTCCAGTAGAGTTTTTGCTGTTTTAAGATCTAATTTAAATGTTTTATATCTGTTATGAATAATTTTAATGTAGAAAGTTTTGTCATTAATGAATTCATTAAATAAATTGGTTATTTTATTATTTAGATCTCTTAAATTTATTTTAGAATATAGGTCCTCAAAGTCAAATGTGTGTACTGTTTCAATGTTTGTCCAATTGTTCATTAAATAATTAATGATTTTTTTATTTGAGTCGATAAATTTATAATTATATTTATTAGTTAATTTATTTATAATAAATTGTAGTGTTGAAGCTAATTGTATATCAATATTTTTTATGACTGAATTTATACCAGATGTGATTGTTCTGAAAGAAATAGGTTTTTTGTGTAGTTTAGGAATTATATAGAACTTTGGTATGTTTGGATTTTTGTGGTTATTATAAATTTTTAGTGAATTTTCAACATTTTTGATGTCTTTTTTGATTTTTGTGCCTGTAGTTCTAGCAAAAGTGTATTTATGATTATTATCAATTTCCTTTTTTAGTATATCGTGGTATAGATTTTTACAAATTAAAGATAAATTATTGGAACATTTATCTATAGGAGTGATAATATAGTCCTTCTGTAAATTAATTATATTTTCTTTAAAAGAAGGAATGTCTGAATTAGGTTTTGTGTATTTAAGTGTATTATTATAATAATTTATAATTTCCTTTTTAATATTATGTTTCCATTCCAGAAAAGTAAATTCTGGAATACTGTATTTTATACTAGTTTTATTTATGAAAATATCTATATATTTTAATATAGATTTAATTGTATTATTATAATTGTGTTTAATTTGAGGTATATATTTATACCCTTTATTTAAAATTTCTTGATATTCTGGATTTAAAAAAGAAAAATTGCTAGTTAATATATGACCTGAGAACTTATATTTATCAATATAGTTGTTGCAATTACATTTAATTTTTTTAAAATTTGCCAAATTATTAATAAATTGGTTATAATTGCAAACTAAATTACCTATATTTTTGTTGTATCTCCAGATTGTTTTGAAATTTAAATTTTTTATAGGGAAAAGATTATTGATGATTTGGTTATTAAAAATATCATTAAATTTAATATGATTAAATAAATTGTTATTAAATTTAATGATAATATTAATGTTATTAGTAGCTTGTTTAATTTTTCTGTATTTAAAGATGTCGTGTGTGATATCTATTAATCTGTTAGTCAGATTATGAATTTTAATATATTCTATGAGTTTGATAAATTTATTATTATTTAGTTTAAATAATGTTTTAATAAATTTATCGACGAAGTTGTTAGTGTACATTTGTTTTGGGTCCAGTAATTCTTCAAATTCAATGTAACCTAATTTATTTGTAGTTTTACCTCTAGTTTTATTAGGTTTAGTTTTAAATTCATTTTTTTGTATTTGCAACTGATTTCATAGGTTGAAATTTCTTCTGTTTGTGGTTTGTATGTGTAGTTTAATTCGTCGTTAAGTCCATAAGGGAATAATGTGTTGTGTTTATAAATGTAGTTGTTTTCTAATAATAGTCGTTGTTTTTTGTTTTGACATATGTCTAGTATTTCTATCTTAAAGTTGTTAAAAGTATGTAATTGATTGTGTTCTTTCATATATATATTACCAATTGATTTTTTAGCGTGGTTTCTATGTAGATTTATTCGTATATTTAATGGATTACAAGTTTGTCCTATATATGATAGTTGACAAATTTGGCATGTTAATTTATAAATAGTATTCACTAATTTACAACTAGTTGTTTGAAAAGTGTCATGGTTCTTAAGAGAGGGACAAGTTTGACAATTTTTTCTTAGGCAATTCTTAGCGAGTTTAAATTAACATAAAAGAGGTGCTAACACTAATATGTTTGTAGTTTTTTTTAGTTTTTTTAGTTTGTTATTCTTATGAATTATTAAATATATTTTTCTTAATTGTTTTTGTGGTGATAAAATTTGTAATAAATTGAATAATTAATCTATAAATATATAGATATTACTGTTTGTTATCTGTTATATTTTTAAGAATAACTAATAAAAAAACATCTTTAAACTAACTAAACACTGAAAAAAACAAAAGTTCTGAAGTTATTTTTTCTAGAATTACTTTTATAATTTACTTTTTAAAAATCAAACAATGAAAGATAATTAAAATTTGTATGAAGATTTATTTATATTAGAATATCTAATATAATTTAATTTGTATATTATGTTATATATAAAAAATATATATCATAGAGCAAGCTCATATGAATTAATATAGTGTAGAAACTATATAACAAAATTATAACAGTGATTCTAATTTTAAAACTTAAGGAGCAAACTGATAATAATGATAACTTATATCAATTAGATTTGATTAGATTAGCAAGCTAAATCTAAATTAATTATAATAATAAATAGTTATTTAATTTTATAGTCCAGTTTTGTATTAAGATTATCTTCACTATTATGATCATTTAAATTTAAATTATAAAATTTGTAAAATGTTATTAATTTGTAGATAGAGAGAGAAAAAAAAAATCCTTTACTTCTAATACATCCTCAAGTTAATTATATATTTATAATTAATAACAATAAAAATTAACAACGTAACGTCTATTACATCGGCTTTTACGCGTCATTTAAACATACTCTAATCCTATATATAGAATAATCGAAGAGAGAATATATATAATAGTTAGAAAAAAGAGAGAAAGACAGAACCATGCACTTTTAAACAAACTAATAATAAGGAAAAAAAATTGTAAAGAAGGTAGATAAGATTGTTAGTATATATATATATATTTTTATAATTTTATATTTTATCCTTTTTTTTTTTTTTAAGATTTTTAAAGGTTTTTTTTATTTTATAATATGATTATAAATAGTTGTATTTAGTAATATATCTATAGTATGAATTAACATTTGTTATAAGTTTGGAAATTATGTTTTGAAACCCTAATGGTAGACCAGACATACACAAAAAACTTTAAATTGAAATAAATTGGAAAAAGAGATCTGCTGGACCGGGGATCTTCAGATAAAAGTCCAACGACATTTCACCCCTTCTTTATTATGTCATAGATCTCTTTTAAACCGGATTTTATGTGTTAATATTAAGTTGTTTCAGTGAAATATTTAAATGAACATATATAACAGATACAAGTGTTAACAAATTCAAACTGTAAACCTACCTCGACCGCGGCGTCCTCCATTGTGAATATCTATTTCTGGCTGACACATGTTGCGGGAGGGGGGGACATTTCAAATTTAGACCATTTATTCAGAATTTTTTTGAACAACAAGAAAATTAAAGAAGAAAGGAAAAATAGTTAAGGGAAGAAAGTTGAATTTCATAATCTTTACAGCTAGTTATATCAAAATAACTGATTCAACACTTATTCATCTTTTAATATTCCTTTAAAAAGGCAAATTATAAGAGTTTAATAAAGCTATTAATTGTGCAAATTCACCTTTATTTAACTTCCATTTTCCTCCCCAGAAATTGGAGATTAAACAAAATGAACTATATACTATAACACTTTAAAAATCTTGTGAAAAAATCTTTTAATCAGTTATTTAATCAAAGTTTAATTAACTGTTAAAGATTATAAATTTGTATTAGTTATTATTAAGAGAAATTATAGAAAGTTGATTTCATAAATGGATATTTCCATTTTTTTTTTTTTTTAATATTTTATAATTGATATACTGTTGAAATATTTTACTTGTTTGATACTAAATTTGTTTTTAATAAATTCCATGTTTAAATTTTTAACATCTTCTATGAAATTATCTAATATATTATTTATTCTATAAAATCTTAGAAACTGACCATAATATATACCTTTACAGCAATTTAATGATATATTAGAATTCATATTACAGTATTTTATAATATTGAAATTATAATTACTCTTTTTATTATAAACTCTAACAGCACTATTTGTAAGGTCTATATTCAAGTCTAAAAAGTTAACTTTTTTGTTTCTATAAATTTTTTCATTGTTCTTAAGTTTCAAGTATTTAGGATATATTTCAGGTATTAATTTTTTAAACTGTGGATTATTAAATATTATTATGCCATCTACATAACGGAATAATTGCCAATTAATATTATTTTGTAGAAAGTATTCTCTTTCGTACCAGAACAATATTAGATTTGCTAATAACGGACTAGAAGAAGTTCCCATGGGAACGCCTTCTGATTGAATATATATTTTATTTTTAAATTCAATATAGTTAAAATTTAAAAATGTTTCCAGTAGAGTTTTTGCTGTTTTAAGATCTAATTTAAATGTTTTATATCTGTTATGAATAATTTTAATGTAGAAAGTTTTGTCATTAATGATTTCGTTAAATAAATTGGTTATTTTATTATTTAGATCTCTTAAATTTATTTTAGAATATAGGTCCTCAAAGTCAAATGTGTGTACTGTTTCAATGTTTGTCCAATTGTTCATTAAATAATTAATGATTTTTTTATTTGAGTCGATAAATTTATAATTATATTTATTAGTTAATTTATTTATAATAAATTGTAGTGTTGAAGCTAATTGTATATCAATATTTTTTATGACTGAATTTATACCAGATGTGATTGTTCTGAAAGAAAGAGGTTTTTTGTGTAGTTTAGGAATTATATAGAACTTTGGTATGTTTGGATTTTTGTGGTTATTATAAATTTTTAGTGAATTTTCAACATTTTTGATGTCTTTTTTGATTTTTGTGCCTGTAGTTCTATCAAAAGTGTATTTATGATTATTATCAATTTCCTTTTTTAGTATATCGTGGTATAGATTTTTACAAATTAAAGATAAATTATTGGAACATTTATCTATAGGAGTGATAATATAGTCCTTCTGTAAATTAATTATATTTTCTTTAAAAGAAGGAATGTCTGAATTAGGTTTTGTGTATTTAAGTATATTATTATAATAATTTATAATTTCCTTTTTATTATTATGTTTCCATTCCAGAAAAGTAAATTCTGGAATACTGTATTTTATACTAGTTTTATTTATGAAAATATCTATATATTTTAATATAGATTTAATTGTATTATTATAATTGTGTTTAATTTGAGGTATATATTTATACCCTTTATTTAAAATTTCTTGATATTCTGGATTTAAAAAAGAAAAATTGCTAGTTAATATATGACCTGAGAACTTATATTTATTAATATAGTTGTTGCAATTACATTTAATTTTTTTAAAATTTGCCAAATTATTAATAAATTGGTTATAATTGCAAACTAAATTACCTATATTTTTGTTGTATCTCCAGATTGTTTTGAAATTTAAATTTTTTATAGGGAAAAGATTATTGATGGTTTGGTTATTAAAAATATCATTAAATTTAATATGATTAAATAAATTGTTATTAAATTTAATGATAATATTAATGTTATTAGTAGCTTGTTTAATTTTTCTGTATTTAAAGATGTCGTGTGTGATATCTATTAATCTGTTAGTCAGATTATGAATTTTAATATATTCTATGAGTTTGATAAATTTATTATTATTTAGTTTAAATAATGTTTTAATAAATTTATCGACGAAGTTGTTAGTGTACATTTGTTTTGGGTCCAGTAATTCTTCAAATTCAATGTAACCTAATTTATTTGTAGTTTTACCTCTAGTTTTATTAGGTTTAGTTTTAAATTCATTTTTTTTGTATTTGCAACTGATTTCATAGGTTGAAATTTCTTCTGTTTGTGGTTTGTATGTGTAGTTTAATTCGTCGTTAAGTCCATAAGGGAATAATGTGTTGTGTTTATAAATGTAGTTGTTTTCTAATAATAGTCGTTGTTTTTTGTTTTGACATATGTCTAGTATTTCTATCTTAAAGTTGTTAAAAGTATGTAATTGATTGTGTTCTTTCATATATATATTACCAATTGATTTTTTAGCGTGGTTTCTATGTAGGTTTATTCGTATATTTAATGGATTACAAGTTTGTCCTATATATGATAGTTGACAAATTTGGCATGTTAATTTATAAATAGTATTCACTAATTTACAACTAGTTGTTTGAAAAGTGTCATGGTTCTTAAGAGAGGGACAAGTTTGACAATTTTTTCTTAGGCAATTCTTAGCGAGTTTAAATTAACATAAAAGAGGTGCTAACACTAATATGTTTGTAGTTTTTTTAGTTTGTTATTCTTATGAATTTTTAAATATATTTTTTTAATTGTTTTTGTGGTGATAAAATTTGTAATAAATTGAATAATTAATCTATAAATATATAGATATTACTGTTTGTTATCTGTTATATTTTTAAGAATAACTAATAAAAAAAACATCTTTAAACTAACTAAACACTGAAAAAAACAAAAGTTCTGAAGTTATTTTTTCTAGAATTACTTTTATAATTTACTTTTTAATAATCAAACAATGAAAGATAATTAAAATTTGTATGAAGATTTATTTATATTAGAATATCTAATATAATTTAATTTGTATATTATGTTATATATAAAAAATATATATCATAGAGCAAGCTCATATGAATTAATATAGTGTAGAAACTATATAACAAAATTATAACAGTGATTCTAATTTTAAAACTTAAGGAGCAAACTGATAATAATGATAACTTATATCAATTAGATTTGATTAGATTAGCAAGCTAAATCTAAATTAATTATAATAATAAATAGTTATTTAATTTTATAGTCCAGTTTTGTATTAAGATTATCTTCACTATTATGATCATTTAAATTTAAATTATAAAATTTGTAAAATGTTATTAATTTGTAGATAGAGAGAGAAAAAAAAATCCTTTACTTCTAATACATCCTCAAGTTAATTATATATTTATAATTAATAACAATAAAAATTAACAACGTAACGTCTATTACATCGGCTTTTACACGTCATTTAGACATACTCTAATCCTATATATAGAATAATCGAAGAGAGAATATATATAATAGTTAGAAAAAAGAGAGAAAGACAGAACCATGCACTTTTAAACAACTTTTATTTAAAAATGTTATATGTTAAAATGTTATTTTATTTTAAAAAAATTATAATTTCATAGATATAAATACTCTGTATAAATCGACCGCCAGAGGTCACGCTTCCCATATAAAATCTCATTGTTGTTCTTCCCCGTTGGTCGACCCAAAACTTTTGTACATTATGTAAATATTCTTTTGTTTCCTTATTCTACTCGCCTTAAAACAGGCATTACTTTTTACCAAATTATGTTTTATATATTCCTTTAGCACAATAAAAGCAATTACTGATCAAAACCATTATTATTTTTATTTCAAGATTATTCAACCACGACTGCACCACCATAGCATAATCATCAAGATGATACACAACAGAAAAAAATATATATATATTTTTTATAATATAATATTAGTCGACAGGATATCAGAAACTTGTGAACAAAAAGAATTATTTTCCAAATTCAAATATGCAAATCTTCCAATCAAAAATAGTTTTCCCAATCAAAAATAGTTCATTTCAATCAAAAATAGCTTTCATAATCAAAAATAGTTCATTTAAAACCAAAATAGCTTTCACAATCAAAAATCGTTCATTTCAATCAAAAATAGTTCATTTCAACCAAACATAGCTCATTCTTAATTATGCAAATCAAATATAACCTACCCCAATCAAAAATAGCCTTCTCCATACATACATAGCCATCTCCAAACAAACATAGCCATTTCCAATCAAACATAGCCATCTCCAATCAAACATAGCCATCTCCAAACAAACATAGCCATCTCCAAGCAAACATAGCCACTACAATCAAACATACCCCTTTCCTACCATATCCAGCAATTTCAAGCAGCCTTCTTCCTTTCAACTCCAGCCATCACATCTTCCGCCCAACACCAGCCATCTCCCGAGATCTTCAAATCCAACCCAAGGTACTTTGTATCTACCATTTTTCACAGTTACCTTTAGTTTAACTTTTTAATTCTCATTCATGTTTACAATAGTTTCAATCGCTTATTTGCTTAGTTATACCCTTTTTGTCAAATTAATTTTTGTATATCAATTCTACCATAGTTGCTTTTTGCCCTTTAAATTTTATCACACCTTTTAATCCTTTTAAAATCTTATTTTCCTTTGTATAATTTGTTATTAAATATAGCTCATTTCATTTTTTAAAATTTTTGCAATAAGGTTATACCATTTTAACACACCATATGCAAAGCAGTCAGCCGGGAGAAGAACAAAAACAATATATCATATATTTCTCACATATTCAATTTTTAATAAAAATTAATCTTTGTTAATCATATTTTCCATTATATATTTTGTTAATGACCACAATACCCTATAGTTTCACATTTCTATCTTATATTTGAAATTACCAGACTCTCTCTTTTAATAATTTGATATTTTTCTTATTTAATCTCATTAAGTAATGTTTTATTTTCAAAAATTTGCATTTTTACCCCCATTACTTATTTCATATGTAATTAATATCTGAAAGCGTACCTAGCCAATATGCAAATTTAGCGAGACCAACATATGTAAATTTTAACTTTTGTTTTTGTCCACCTTGATTCTTTTTCTTTAAATGATCATTCTTTTGCCCTACCATTTTTTTAAATCTTTACATTTTCATAACTTGTTTTCACATTTGCCTTTTGTACATAAACTTTCTCATTTATTGCTTTTTTCACAAATGCCTTATTTTCTTATAATCATCAAATGTTTCCACCTATCTTTTACAAATGTAATTATTTTTCATATTGTTTTTTTCAATGTTCTTCATATTTTTATTTTATACTTTTGTAATATATAATTCATTTTATTTTCCTTCCTCATTTTTAATATTATATGTGTATTTTTTCTTGTCGATTTCCAATCTATTGGTTCACAATAAGCCAATACGATTATGGAACACTTTTTTCATTCTTTACCACAATTTTCACTCTTTACCACAATTTACAATCAACCACATTTTCACTCTTCACCACATTTTTGTTATCATTATTCACATTATCATTTTTGTAATTTCCTGTCTCTATTGGTTAACAACAAACCAATATGATCATGGAATATCACCTCTCACCTTTCTTTCTAATAATTTTATCTTTTTTTTAACTATAATTTTTATCACTTTTCTCTGAATGAACCCATATTATTCTCTTCACAGGGGGGAAATGTTATATTGAAATATTTTATTTAAAAATGTTATATGTTAAAATGTTATTTTATTTTAAAAAAATTATAATTTCATAGATATAAATACTCTATATAAATCGACCGCCAGAGGTCACGCTTCCCATATAAAATCTCATTGTTGTTCTTCCCCGTTGGTCGACCCAAAACTTTTGTACATTATGTAAATATTCTTTTGTTTCCTTATTCTACTCGCCTTAAGACAGGCATTATTTTTTACCAAATTATGTTTTATATATTCCTTTAGCACAATAAAAGCAATTACTGATCAAAACCATTATTATTTTTATTTCAAGATTATTCAACCACGACTGCACCACCATAGCATAATCATCAAGATGATACACAACAGAAAAAAAATATATATTTTTTTATAATATAATATATATATATTTATTCTCACATATATCTCAATACATTTGAATGAATTAATATCCACACAAATATACCTAATGAATAAATATTTATCACTCCATATATCCACTATTGAACAGATATCTATAAAAAATACAATTTGAAATATACTGGTATCAGGTTGTCCCATAAATAATAGCCGTTTTTGGAAACACATTTTTGAAATTAAAAAAAAAATATTATTATTATTATTTAGCAACACATGCAAATTATTTATTGTTATAAAGATTACAGCACGCGTATTCGCCTGCAGTCATTCTTAATTGATAAAAACATCTATAATGTAAAATATTGAGCAATGGAACCTAGGAATATGAGCATTATTTTGCTTCGCGAATTTAAACTTGAACGCTCGGCCTCCCAGGCAACCAATCATTATTGAAGCCTGGGGAGAAGCTTATTCTTCTGAAAGAACCACAAGACGATGGGTTCAGAGATTTAAAGTTGGCGATTTCGGACTTGAAGATCAAGATGGTCGCGATCATCGGTCAACCTTCAAAGATGAAGATCTAAAGTCTCATATTGAATCCAATAATACTCAAACAATGCATGAGGTAAGCGCAGATATTAATGCTTCAAATTCAACCATTGCTAGAAAACTTGACCAAATTGGGAAAACAAAAAAAAATGCCACATTGGGTCCCGAACGATTTGAGTGATTCTCAACGTCAGAGACGTCTGGAAATTTGCAGCTCTTTGTTAGCAACAATTAGACTCCTTGTTACCTTTGATGAAAAGTGGGTTCTTTTAACAACACAGGAAGAGTTCAGGCAGTGGTTAGACAAAGATGAGGAGATGATATATGAAGGGGGGGCTTGAATAAAATGTTCACAATTAGTTTACTAATTATTTAGAAAGTACGGTGGGAAATCTGGTGAATTTAGGAAAAGGATAATGGTATTTAAAAATCATATTGTATAAGGTGATATGTCATTATATAGAAATATAACAGGGAGTAACTGAATAAAAGAGAATTTATATATTCCATATACAATCCATTATTAGCTAAGTCAGACTCGAGGCAAGTGGGGAAGGAAACACAGGCCATCATGACGACGACCTTATCTATTTGGGCTATTATTGTTTGAACCGCATCTTTTACAGACAGGATGTGTTGTGGGGAGTTTTAGTGGTATTCATTTTAACTACGTCTCAGGCATAGTAGTAGAAGGGATTTTAATCTGGAGAGTTGGGAGTTCTTGGGAGTTCTTGCTTCTGTGGAGTCCATCCAATTTTTCACGACGGTCTGCAGGATACTTATGCCGGATACATCCTTTGCTTAGCTCGAAATTTAGTAAGACATATCATTACCTTCTCTGACGAAGACGCCGAGGATCTTCACGCAGACAGGAAAAATCGTGTACATCCCGACATATACTTCTGAGATGACAAAAGATCCAATTCTCGTTTCATGTGCTTGCCTTTTGGCCCTATCCAAGTTTTTATAAACATATTTCAGGTTTTTGAGGAGGGCAGCTATCTTTACTTTCCTGTTGCCTTCATATCCTCAGTTAACAATTGTCCTTTGTGAAAGGCATGGAATTTGAGACAACTTGAAATATCTGACAATTGACATATGGTCAACACTCTCTTTTCGAAAAAGGCTTTTATGCTCTTTCAAGGATCCCCTTTAATACATTACCCTTAATATATATATAGGAGACTCCTTCATCTCTTACCTATACGATCTTTGCGGGGTACCTTTCAACATTCAGGCAGGTATTTTCTCATTAATACTGATAGCTCATCAAGCTGCTACTTGACAGGATAACAATATTTTTGGATGCTTAAGGAATTCCTCTCTTTTCTTGGGACTCTATCGGCGCGCAAAGAATAAATGCCGGCTGCTCGATCATCATATTCATAATTTTTTTCTCATCAATCCATTTCACATAATTATCCCGTCACATTTTACATGTATGGGGCTATGGGGGTTGAGAAAGCGAAAATTTATTTTCTTTAATGTTTCATTATCTTTCAAAGTGTTATTATTAATTAAAGCCTCTTCACCCTATGTATTTAGACATTTAATTCTTGCTATTAAATAGTAATGACCACAAATATTTGAAAGTTTTCAGATTTAATTTTGTTATAAAAAAAGTTCAGAATAAGAATTTATAATAATATTTTTTCACACCTAATATTAAAATAAACATTATTAAGAGTAAAAGACACCAATATTTATATAAATAAAAATAATATTAATAATAAATATATAAATAATATCAATAAATTCAAAGCCAACATATTTTTAGCATTTCAAAATAATATTCAATAGAAATATACCTTTATTACAATTTTCCGTAACCTATGATCATTAAAATATATTTTATGTCCTTAAATATGTATAAATTAAAACTATTATTTTATGTATTTATGCAAAATCCTTTGAGAAAAATACGTATATTATAAAACACATTCAAAATATATTTTGTTTGGAAATATATAATAATATTTAAAATATTTGTAATTTATATATAAATATTTTAAATTTTCGATGCATTTTAAATTATAGAATATTTGATATTAATATAATAATGAAATATATGTAGTATATTTTTGATGTTTATTGTAATACCATCCCTATATAAAAATATGTATCAACCTTGTAAGATGTATCACAATAAAGCAAAGAGGGAGGTAGACCAACGACGCCATAGATCAAACGAACAGGTGCTATGATTTTGTGTCACATCCACCCAGGTAGCCGGCCAAGGTCAGACAATTGCAACCAAAACCAATCTATCGAAACCAAAACCTAAGATGAAAGGCTAGACACCGAGGCGCGCCGTTCCGCCTGAGCAAACAAACAGCTTGACCAGCAGCCAATGAGATTCAAGGCCAGGGGAGACGGCTGAGAGTTGCTATATATTGGGGTCGTTAGAAAGTTTCGGCAGTCAGATAGTTGGAGAGTTAGATAGATAGTTGTAGTTGTTTCCAGAGCGACCCCGTTACAGTCGGTCGGATCCCTCACCCCTATCCGCGATGTAGGGCATCCGTGGCGTCCGGGTCCGCTGTCTTCGTCCGTGGTCTGCCTCTTCCTCTTGGAGTTACCATCTAGACCTGCCTCTGTCTCCTTGTTGTCCCAGTGTGGAAAATCCCATCACGCACATACTACCACGACTGCACCCAGCACATTCCACATCGGGTTTACTACAGAACCCGTTTAAAGTCGACAGGATAAACGAGGACAACGACATGCAGAGGATGACGAGGCCGGAAACGAGTACTTCGCGGATGCCCTCACCAACATGCAACACCACTGCGAAGACCGAGTAAGCCGCCTAAAAGACGCCATGCGAGGACTTGCTGCGCCTCGCACCGAGGAGGTCACCATCGCCCCCCATCAACATCTCCTGCGCCGCGAGCATCTTCCTCCATCAGCTCGAACAGGCAGACAAGATTCATCGAGAAATCCTGGCATTGCCCCGCCAACCAACATCGACGATGTCCCATGGCAACCATCGCAAAAAGTGACCACCAAGCCTCATCGCAGCCCACTCCACAAGCCCCATTCAAGACATCCATCTGGTAGGAGAATTTTCTCTACAGAACTATTTAATGTAGCACTATCTCCGTTTGCTCTGAATTAATTATTCGATACCATTTTAATAGCAATAACATTATTTTTATAAATCCATCAAGTTCATTATTTTACCATTTTTATAGCATTTCAATTCAAATTTTAAACCTTGTACACCCTCATTTACCAATTTTTACTTTATTTTACGCAACTTTTAAATTTAAATTCATTAATTTCAATTTTACATAAAAAATCCTATTGTTTTTTTAATTACTCGAATCATATTTTCTAAACTTATTTGTGTGTTTTTTTAATATCTTATTTATGGCCATAGTTTTAATAATTAAATTTATTATGCTCTTTATTTTACTTAACCTATTGCTTTTTCAAATTGATATTTCTCAATATTTTAAAAGTTTTAAAAAATAGTCCTAGATTTGTATTTTTTTTTAAATATCAATTTTAAATCATCTCATCTCATAATGTGCCTCCCCTATTTCCCACAATTACCAAAACAAATATAAATGTAAAATGCGAAAACTAAATAACATACCATAAAATTTTCATATCCCATTGCATTTCATTCCTGCCTGTGTTATATTGTTAATTACGAAACTCTACTGAATTTTGTACCCATGCCATAACCTTTTCTCTTAAAAAATTTCGTAAATTAATTATTTTATAATTTTTATAAACCTAATCACCGCTACACAAGGCTGTACAAGCTCGATTTTCTCGCACCACCTGAATATCACCTGTTAAAACACACATTTTTATCTCACACTTTTCTAGATTGTTCACATCAATTCCAATCTTCGACACTAGTGTCTGTCAAGCATTCAATTATAGGACTTGGGTATTCTTTAATACGAACATGCGTTACATTACCGGCTCCCTCGTTAGGAATAAAAAAAAAGACCAACTTCTCAGACTGGACCAAAGCGACATAGGGCCACATCGCCTCCCCATAGGCCAAACTAGAAGGACACCATTAATCTTGCACCTACACCTAGACATTGTGTGTAAAAATGTTCCCCTTTTTCGGGAACGAATATTTTTGTTTTCTTTTAACTTTTTCTCTCATATATTGTAAATAGACTTACAATTTACCCAGTTTTGTGGTATTGGACTTTTTTTTTTTACTTACCGATGTGGATAAGACATTTCACTATTAATCGATATCATTTTGTTTATTAATGTCTTCAATTACCAATCAACCCTTTATATATTATTACCTTTAAATTTTTTTTCTTTCTCTTTTTCTCATTACAACTTCAACTATTTTTAGGCACCATTTTAAAAAAACCTACACCTAACAATATTTTTAATATTTCTTAACAGATAAAACATTTATCATTTTATCTTTGTTAATAGATTTTCAAAATGTTTTTTTTTACGCTTCCCTTACAGCCTCTAACTCTATCCCATGAACCTTTCCTCCCAACCTTTTACAGCCATCAAGAGTTTATTGTTCGTCAGTCATTTTCTTTTTTTTATTGATTAACCTAACTAGAAAACCCTTCCTTGCTGTTCATTTCCCAACAGTGAGCTCAGGAGACCTAGTTAGATTTTTTTTTTTTTTCTCTCATCGTCCGGCTCATCATTTTTTTTCATCTTTCAACTTTTTTTTTCATCATACAAGCCGGACACAATCAAATTTGACAGCAATAAAGCTCTTGCACCCACCTCTCCTTTTCCGCATCCTTCAGACCTCCAACCTTCCAAGGGATTCCAGTTCGCCAAACATTTTTGTTTTTTTTTTTCATTGATTAATCCGACTGGAACAATCCTTCCTCGTTATACGAATTCCCCATAATGAGTTCAGGATATCCAGCGTGATTTTTTAAATTTTTTTTTCTCATCGCCCGACTCATCATTTCAATTCACCATTTTTTCAAACTTTCACTTTTTTTTTGTCATCATTCAGACGGGCATAATCATTATGGACAACAGGAATCCCTCTTACCTCTACCTCTCCCTCTTACCCCATCAATCTTCCCACTTCTTTTCACTATCTGAGCTAATGATGCAGACGGAATATCTTGTGCCTTCTGTTAATGAAAACAATGCCTCACTTAAACAAGTTCGCATTGCATTGCAGAATGCTTGGGATACAACTTTGCAGAAAAATGCTCAGATACCCGCTTTCCCTTTTTCAACCTTAGCGTCACATTATATGTTCAACCAATAAACAAACTTTTCTCCGCTCATATTTTATGCAATAAGATATTATTTTACTTGTACGAATCATTTTACCATATTTATCATTTTGTATTATATACTTCCCCTTAATCTTTTATCATTCATTTTGTGCCTTTTCATTTTTTATAACCTTGATTTATATTTCATTGATACACCACCATTACAACATCTTTCTCTGTTTAACTTGTAACTTTTAATAATTTTAACTAATTTGTATGCAAATTATTTCTTTTTTTATATATTATAGGTTTGTTTAGGTCATCATTCTTTACATGTCATTCCCCCAACCAAACCTTCATCACCGGGGACACATTCTGTAGTATATTTTTGATGTTTATTGTAATCCCATCCCTATATAACTATGTATCAACCTTGTAAGATGTATCACAATAAAGCAAAGAGGGAGGTAGACCCGGTGGCCGGCCAAGGTCAGACAATTGCAACCAAAACCAATCTATCGAAACCAAAACCTAAGATGAAAGGCTAGACACCGAGGCGCGCCGTTACGCCTGAGCAAACAAACAGCTTGACCAGCAGCCAATGAGATTCAAGGCCAGGTAGACGGTTGAGGGTGGCTATATATTGAGGTCGTTAAAAAGTTTCGTCAGTTGGATAGTTAGATAGTTGGAGAGTTAGTTAGATAGTTGGAGAGTTAGATAGATAGTTGGAGAGTTAGATAGATAGTTGTAGTTGTTTCCAGAGCGACCCCGTTACAGTCGGTCGGATCCCTAACCCCTATCCGCGATGTAGGGCATCCGTGGCGTCCGGGTCCGCTGTCTTCGTCCGTGGTCTACCTCTTCCTCTTGAAGTTACCACCTAGACCTGCCTCTGTCTCTTGTTGTCCCAGTGCGGAAAATCCCATCACGCACACACTACCACGACTGCACCCAGCACATTCCACATCGGGTTTACTACATATATATATATATTTATTAGATAATAAAAAGGCATATATTGAATTTAATAAAATATTTATTTTGCCAATATGCCTTTTTATTATCTATGAATTAAATATGGATTGCTCTATTTTCAAATATATATATAAAGAATAATAATTGTAACATGTATTTATTAAGTTATGTAAAATATTTAATTATTTTTAATTTTCTTAATAATTAGGCAATCGGCAATACTGTACTTTTTCTTTTGGTAATTTTGCATAAGTTTTTTTTTTATATATATTTTGATTAACCTTGTTGTAATTAAATTAAATATTAGAACCCAAAGTATAATGACTATCCCTTATTTCTAAATAGGAAACGTTACAACAATAATAATGATTCATTTAAAATACATTAGAAATACTAAGAAATATATATTATGTAAGAAAATTGAAGATCCAAGCGACATTAAAAAAAGCAGAAGAAGGCACAACTAAACTGACTCACCTAAGTCACCTAGCTAATATTTATACAGCAGAAGATCTCATTATATCCGCATTATCTCTGAATACACAGAGTAGAAAGGCTTAAATAACTATATTTCCAGTGTTGTCGGATTGAATAAATTATCCCCCACACACAAGATGTGGTACCAGATTCAACCTTAAGTATGTCTTTTTTTCTTCCATAGAGAAGAAAAGTTATCAATCACCTTTATTGAATAAAACGGCGGTCACAGAAAAAGAAAAAAAATCATTGAATATTTCCTTTCAGATAATAGAAAGCGCTGAGGTATAATTCATAGAGTAAAAAGCAGATTTAATTGAGCCTTTTATTCTATTTAATGTAGATTCATTAATTTAGAAAAATCGTATATAATTAAATTGTAACAATTAATCTTTATTAAATTATTTTAGAAAATATTATCTCTCATTAACGTTGCGGCTTTAATATTTGTAGATTTATTAATTTAAGGCAAATTTGATTTCCTAGCATTTAATTGAGATTCACTCTCTTTTTTATATCGGAGAACTCTCTAATTAGAATAAAATAGAAGATTTCAAAACGAATTACCGTATTGGTATATACTTTTGTTTATACGAAATTATATTAAGAACTGTCCATTCCTTCATCAATATGAAAATTAACCAATAATTCACATTTTTCGAGGTATGTTTCCTTCATACTCATTTTTAACGAACGAAGATATTAAGACGGGAATGTTTCCTTTCACAAATAAATCAAACTTCTACTGTCCTTACTGCGATGAAAATATATATTGGGAGGGTTTGACTCAACAGTGGTGAACCCTCCCAATGTTCTATAAGCTTATGTCCATAGTTTTCTTGAGAATTCATTTCTGAGATTCCACCCTTCGGTGCTGCGGCTTGACTCATCAATGGTGAACCCTCCCAGTGCTTTCGCCAATTTAATCCACCAGACCGCTTCTTTAGAGCTCTAATATTTTTTTGGATCATTATTCCTTTATATGCGACACTGCAGGGTAGACTCTTAGAAATGGTATTTAATCAAACTATAGATATAAGGGACGGTAGAATTACATATAAATTCTCTTCTTAATGTCTTCGTTTGTTATATATAGATGGTGTGTTATTGCTTTTAACTATTTTTTTTTAATTCGAAACTATTATTGACCCGTATGATTCGTTTCAAAAATAAACAATGTCTACAGCCCTTACTGCAATAGAAAAATTAATGGGAGGGCCTGGCTCATCAGTGGTGAACCCTCCCAGGCCCTCCCATAAATTTGATAACAGATGGCGCACTAATGCGTCATATTACTATTTTTTTGTTTAATAAAAAGCTATACTTGATGGATATCAACCTTTTGTCTATTTCTCATCTATACATATATATATGAAAAAATAGTACAAATGTGACATTGTACTGGGATAAGGTGCATGAAATATGAAAAAGGCATCTCCTTATCTTGCAACTGAAAGTTTCTGATGGCTTGCGCCATCTATCGGAATTAATATCAACTATTTTCGTTGATTTTTAATTATTCCAGAATTGGCCGAATACCCATTCTTGATTAATCAAGAAAAGCTAACCACGGACGCGTTTCGGGCTGTTGGCCCTCATCAGCGTGGTGCAAGCTGTACCTCAACGACCAAAAAACTGGTCCTTCAGGCATCCTGAAAAATCATGAAATGGGTAGTTAAGGCCAGAATTGCGTGAGACCGCGACACAATGTGTAAAAAAATATATATAAATATATATATATATATCATTAGAAGGTTTGAGAAAATATAAATCTTAACACAAACTTCAGACTTAATAATATGTAAATAATAAAATAAAAATTAGCAAAGCGCAAAGTAACAATATTATATGCTAATTATTATTGTTTTTTTTTAACTTATTTATTTTTCCTATATGATATAACTTTTCAATCAACTTTATTAACATTCTATAAAGCGATATCCCAAACTCAGAAATGCATTTCTTGACATCATAACAAATTGACTATATACAAGGAGAAAGGTCAAGGAGAAAAAAAGACTAAAAAAAAGTAATTCCCTCGGAATTCCTTCCCTCTTTTTCCCAGTTCAAAAGATAGTTGTATACGTGGTGTGTTCAAAAAGTATCGCGACTTTTGTGTTTTTTCAAATATTATTTATTTATTCATGAATACCTATTTTGTCCTCTTCGAAGTAATCCCCATGAAATATTATACACTTGTGCCAACGGTTTTTCCAATCTTCGAAGCACTTCAAAAAATCATTTTTAAAAATTTTTTCAGCTCCTCCTTCGATGCCGTCTTTATCTCGTCAAGCGTAGCGTAACGTCGTCCTTTCATGGGCCTCTTCAGTTTAGGGAACAAGAAAAAGTCACAGGGGGCCAAATCTGGGGAATACGGTGGCTGCGGCATCATTAGTGTGTTGTTTTTGGCCAAAAAGTCGCGCACAAGCAACGATGTGTGAGCAGGGGCGTTATCGTGGTGCAAAAGCCAATATTTGTTCTTCCACAAATCCGGGCGTTTCTGGCGGATTGCTTCGCGCAAATTGCGCATAACTTGCAGGTAATATTCCTTATTGACCGTTCTACCGTGTGGCAAGAACTCATGATGCACCACGCCCCTGCAATCGAAGAAAACTGTCAGCAAAACTTTCATATTCGACCGAACTTGGCGCGCTTTTTTCGGTCTTGGTTCGTGCGGCAGCTTCCATTGAGATGATTGAGCTTTGGTTTCCACGTCATAACCATAAACCCACGCTTCGTCACCAGTTATGACCCTCTGGAGCAAATTTGGGTCGTCGCGGACAGAGTCCAACATCTCATTAGCAATGTTCATGCGATGCTGTTTTTGGTCGCAATTGAGCAATTTTGGTACGAATTTCGCGGCGACCCGTCTCATGCCCAAATCATTGATAAAAATCGAATGGCACGAGCCAATCAATATGTTTAGGTCCTCAGCAACTTCTCTAACGGCGATTCGACGATTGGCCAATATCATTTTCTCCACTTCATTAATTTTTTCGTCTGTTGTTGAAGTGCTCGGAGGTCCGGCACGCTCTTCGTCGTTCACATCTTCTCGGCCTTCTGAGAACATTTTGTACCACCGATAAACGTTGCTTCGGTCCAAGGTAGCTTCTCCGTATGCCACAGTCAACATTCGGAATGCATCCGCTCACTTAATTTCGTTTTTCACACAAAATTTGATACAGGTTCTTTGATCCATTTTTTTAATAGGTAAAAATCGAAGACGAACCAAAACACCTGCAAGCAAAGCAGCTGTCAACAATTAAGTGAACATTCAAAATGGCCGAGCTTGTCGGCATAAGTGAGAGACATGAGTACCAACATAAAGCCACAAAAAGATCGAAATTCGAATATACGTAACCCGCAAAAATTCAAAAGTCGCGATACCTTTTGAACACACCTCGTATATCAAAATTCAAACTATTTTAAACGCGTAAAATTCTTTTTGAAATTAAACAATTTCTACTGCCCTTACTGCAATGGAAAAATTAAGGGCAGTAGAAATTGTTTAATTTCAAAAAGAATCTTACGCGTTTAAAATAGTTTCGAATTTTGATAACAGATGGCGCGCTAGTGCATCATAGTTGTATATATATCTACAAAATGACCTATCTGTGAATAGGTAACTGAATGTGAGACAAACTTTATTTTATAAAATGAAAGGATTTAAAAGCGCGAATGTTTCTTTTATACATAAAATGAACTTCTACTGTCCTTACTGCGATGAAAAAATATATTGGGAGGGCTTGGCTCATCAGTGGTGAACCCTCCCAGCGGTTTCGCCAATTTAATCCACCAGACCGCTTCTCAGAGCTCTAATACTGTATTGGATCATTCTACTTTTATATGCTACACTGAAGGATGGAATCTTAGAAATGGTTTTCAAGTAAACTATGGACATAAGCTTATAGGACAGTAATATTACATTCAAATATTTGCTTCGAGCCATGCTCTTCAGCAAACTATAAAGACAAGGCCAGTTAGGAATAAATTAACACAAATCAATAACGCGCCATCTATACATATAAAATAAAAGGATTTAAAAGCGCGAATGTTTCTTTTATACATAAAATGAACTTCTACTGTCCTTACTGCGATGAAAAAATATATTGGGAGGGCTTTTATTTTATATGTATAGATGGCGCGTTATTGATTTGTGTAAACTTTATTTTGTTGTAAATGTTTCCTCTTCCCTCTCCTCTTGTTGATGTGTAAATACGGCAAATCCTATATGGGGCGGAATGCCCTAAATAAAGGCTTTTGTTGTTGTTGTTGTTATATATCTACAAAATTGATTAAAATTTTTATATGTTCTTTTCTCATGTACGAATTCATGTAACTGTCCGATGACACCAAATTTCTTTCCCTATAATTCCAAAAAATTGGGCATTCCAAAAGTAGATGTTTCGACTCTTGAATTTCCTTTATTTTATAATCCTCTCTTCTTCATGATTTGAAATATATAACTATATTAGAAACCTCTCTACAGTTTCAATTTTGAAGGAGTATGTATTATATTATCAGAGGAAAGATATACCTGTGCTAAAAGATTACCTCTACCGTTACAAAATCCATTGGTTTTAGTGTATTTTTAAGAAAGAGAGGTGCTCTCTTTTCACATAAATCATCGATGTGTATAAATATTGAACATTTTCTAGACATAAAAACAAAATTGTAACAGAATCATGAATTTTTTTCACAATCTATTCTGAGGGTTTCCCAATTTTCTGTATATATAATATTTATGTGAATTCTAAACTATTATAGACGCGTATGATTCTTTTAAAAATTGAACAAAACAAAACAAAAATTAAACCCTCTAGCATACCACATATATACAAGTATCGTTTTGGAAATAGAGCAATCCATACTTAATTCATTAGATAATAAAAGGCATATATTGGATTTAATAAAATATTTATTTTGCCAATATTTCGGCTGGCTGAACGCCTACCTTTATCGAGGCATTACATTTTTGTATACACAATGCGGCGCTGAGTTTGTGTATACAAAAATGTAATGCCTCGATAAAGGTTGGCGTTCAGCCAGCCGAAATATTGGCAAAATAAATATTTTATTAAATCCAATATGTGCCTTTTTTTATCTAATATACAAGTATAATATATTTGGTCAAAATAAACGAAAAAGTTATGTACAATTTATAATTTGATGAGATAGTTGCACATTCTCCTAAAAATCGAGAAATATCCTCTCAGCAAAATTCCAATATTTGTATTTTAGCCATATAATAGTCCGAGTCACTTTGCCAGCTATATATCATTTGGTAATATTTAATAGATCTCTGGTGATCCCATGAAATCAATGCATTCCACTACTAACGAAGGTCATAGCCCGACATCCCCAGGTAGGACTTCTATAATTTAACATTGCTCTTATTGTAGCTTATAACTATTTTTTTAATCTAAGAATTGTGTCGTAACTGCAGAAAGCTTCTTTAAAAGGTTATTATTAACAATATTTTCATTTATAACGAACGAAGACCTTTAAACGCGAATATTTCTTTTCACAAATAAATCACATCTCTACTGTCCTTACTGCGTTGAAAAAATATTGGGAGAGGTAACCACTGATGAGCCAAGCTCTCCCAATATTTTTTCATCGCAGTAAGGACAGTAGAAGTTTGATTTATTTGTAAAAAGAAAAATTCGCGTTTTAATGTCTTCATTCGTATTATATAGATGGTGCGTTATTGGTTTGTATTTATTTCTATATTATTTTATTTATTTAAAAATTAAAAAGAAAATATCTTAAATTTTAATAAATACGCACATAATATTTTCTTAATATCTGAAAAGTTTCTTCTCATATATATAATTATTTTCTTCTATATGTATCAATGCTATATTTATTACGTCTATTTAGTATCGTGGTTTTGCCATATTTCGGTTAGATATTATTTAATGATAAAAAAGCAAGTAATATAAAAGAACATATGGAGTTTTTATCTATTGATTTAGTTTTCAGGGTTTTATCAGTTGACCCAATTTTCTCCATATTTGATCTCTTCTGTCTGACTTTGATTTATGTTTGCTTTTATCTTCTGTCCAGGATATCATCTAGCGTCTGCTGGCGTATTGCTTTGTTCGATGTCCCAAATATTGAGTTAGGATGTTTGCCATGCCGCTTAAATACCTTATTAGATTTCGTCACATTGTGTTTCTCTTATCCCTAACTTTTCTATGAATTATCTGCATTTATTCTTGAGGGACAGATTTTTTTTCTAATTCGCGAAGAGGAATATTCTGCTACAGTAATAAATATCCAATAACTATTATTTTAAAGGTAAATTCATATATAAAAATATGAGAAAAATTGGTTTAAAAATTATGGGAAAAACATTTCTCCTGGTATAATAACCGAATGGTTGATAATTTAGGCCATCTCTATCGGAATAAATATTGTAACATTGATAAATTCTATATACAGTTCCGAGCGTCATGCGTTCTTAATGATTTTTCATCTCTGTCACCGTTTGCTTTTTTTTTTGGAATGGCGCTCTCCTATTGGTTGGCTACGATCACGCCACCTTTGCCCCCCCCCCCTCCCCACTCGCTTCTTCGTTTTTGTAACTATTGTGTTGGAGCGGGTCGCTCCTTAAATAAATGCATATATTAGTTAATAACTAAATGGAATCCTCTCTTTCTTTTTCCCAGTAAGAGACGCCTACGGAAGCCAACAGTACATAGCCAGATAAAGCACATAGGCTATAGTTATTAACTAATATATGCATTTATTTAAGGCGCCAATTTATAATTGTAACAAATAGTATTTGAATCAAAACATTCAATCGGGTAAAACACGGGCGTTGCCCGGGTCATTCGGCTAGTACGATATAAGTGCACGTTATAAATAAGTAATATTTATAAAGATATACTTTCAAGGTATATTAATGGATAAAAGGTATCAGTAAAATTCCCACAAAAAGATATTTTTAGCTTTTTGGTCAAGTCAGCTGTTGAAAACTCTATTAGAGATTGATAAAAGATTTTCTTCTAAGTACTACTCTTTCAATAAATTAATTTCCCCTACGATATCCCCAGCTCAAGTAAATGATAGGCAAAATCCATTAGAAATTTTATAAAATCCTTTAGAGCCCAATGGATTGTTAATGGTGCTCTGGGCTGATCATTTATTTGGTATAACGAGGATCTTGCTGAGTTAGCTTTTTATTTTCCTTTAGAAGATAAATATTTTTTCATCGAATTTTAAATGGTTTTCAAATATGTTGCAAAGTTTTATTTTGTATATAAATATCATAAATTTAGTTTATTCATTGAAGATCTTTCTTAAAATATAAATTTTCCTCTAATGGTTCTAAATAATTATTATTCAAACAACTTTCCGGAATCGCGGTTCAAGAAAGACAAAGTTTATCAAATTGTTCAAGATTGAAAGATCGTCGATTCAATAGTATATAAGATCATTTTTCTAATGAATGAATAAATAATTAAATCGATTTTCATATAGAATTAAATCGTCGAATTTTCTTCCTTCTTTCTTATCTCCACTCAATCATATTATGGTGTTAAGCTTGTAAAGCTTGAGACTTTTGATGGTGTCTGCCGGGGATGAGTAGAGCTCATCAATGGATGAGTCAATACAGTCAATAAAGTGTTTTGGGGTTGCAGGCTGAGAATTACACTTAGTACATAGTGGGAAAACCTTGCAACTATTCTGGAGAGTCATTGTCCCTAGATGACCAGACTTGAGTCTGGAAATCAAAGACTGATGTTCTCTTGGGAAGACAGAACCGGTGCTTGTCCCTCATGCTCTGTACCAGTCATGTGCAGCATTGAATTTCCATTCCTGCAGGCATTGGGATTTTATGGTACGGAGGAGGTATCTTTCGTCTAGTTAGGTGGTAGATTCCCTGGCTTCAGGTAGACCAAGAACTCCAGCCTTTTCCAGAGAGTCTGCAAGCTTATTTCCAGGAATTCTAACGTTTTCTGGAAGCCATTGCACTGTGACAGAGCTGTTGGCTGGAAGTCAGTTTACAGATTTAGCGATGCTCTTGAAAAGAGGTTCTTGATTAAAGAAGCAGCTTTGAAGGGTATAAATGGCTGCTCTTGAGTCGAAGTAGAATATTATATTGCTTGGTGAGTTTATGTTGATGTATTTTAGAGCCATATCTATTGCAGTATCGAATTTTTATATTATCGAACACTTTATGAAGTTGACAGCAATCAAAAATAATGGGAAGGCCTGTTTCATCAGTAGTGATCCCTCTCAGCGATTTCTTCAGTTTAATCTACCATTAATGATTTAATCCACCACTGACAAGCCAGACCCTCTGATTAATTTTTATGTTTTAAGTTTAATTTAAAAAAAGAAACATACGCGTCTAAAATAGTTTCGAATTCTCATAACAGGTGGCACGCTAAGGAATTTGATGTAGTTACTATATCCTTTTTTCCTAATGCACTCATAGGTTGGTGTCAGGCAATATTCCTGTCCTCTCAATGCTTTCTTTCTACGGCTGGTTTTACTAATATGGTAAGGTCTGTTTTTCCCAAATTTTCCATGTATTCCATCCGGGTCTTTCTTCTACCGGTCTTATTTCCATGCATACCTTCAGCAATACCTTTGTATACTCCAAGTGTTGGCTCAGATGTCTAAACATCCTGTTTCTTCTCTTCTAGATTGTTTCCAATAAATATGTAAAATATGTATATCCAGCACACACACATACACACAACACACACAAAACAAGACCTTTACTCGAAAATGTGCATCTAACAAATACTCTATAACAGAATCAATAGATATATTATATTCCTTAACTATGAATAAATATTGTTAAACCAACCTATTAAAAAATTTCAAAGCATATTTTCAAAATATATTCCATGCGAAATAGGAAAATACGTCGAAAAATACAATTAATGAAAAAGATTTATTCCATTTATTCTTCCAACATGAAATATTATAATTATCAAATGTTTTACCAAGGGAAGGGTTCCTGGCAGAGTTCTCTTAGAGGAACGTGAGTTAACAGCCACGTCGACATATTGGAAGATTAAATAATTCTGATACAAGATAAGCTCAGCAATTAGGAATTTGCAAATGTGATAACTTTTATTCGATTATGAAATATTATTCTTTAGGGCTATACTCGATTTAAATGGTAACGCACAATTTTTCCAAACGGAATTCATACACAGTTCCATCCAAAATTTATAGTCACTCAATTTGTCATATCACACTGAAAATTCTAGAAATATTTATATAAAAGAGTTCGATCAGAAACTCCGAATTTTTCCTGCGGAGAAACTGAACAAACTGCTCTTCACCTTATCTACGACTGTCTGAAGTTTACAGAAGTGAGACATCGATTGTTCCCTGATCTAAATGATTCAACTCTCTTACATCAGCCACTCTGTCTATATAAATTTTATTAACTCTGTCGATTAATACATGTAAATTTGTAAATATTTAATTCTAAGTTCCAATTTGTCTTTTTTTATTTGTTTCCTCTGCAATAGACGCAAATATTACAATATCGAGGCTGGTTTATTAATAAAATAATAAAAAGAATAGTAATAGATCATGAAAATAACTTTCAGAAAATACCATAAGACATAGAGAGTAAAATATTACTTGGATATCTTTAAAGAGGACCTCCTAATTGAGAAAATGGAATTCTAAAAATAGTCTGGCTGATATTCTTCAATTAAAATATCAACATAAGAAAAAAAAACACCAGGTGTCTAGGGATATTTCTTTTTAAGATTGTAATTCAAATCTTGTCATTCGGAAATGAAAGCCCTTTCATATGAAAACATGATATTTTCCGATAGAAATAGCAAGCAATAAGCAAAAAATGTTTTAAAAATATTAAAATTACGCATATTAACACAAATATAGTCTTTAATTTCAGTGACAGTGAAAGTTTCAGTGAAACTCATTTATTTAAACTATATTAATTTTGAAACAACTAAATGGATTGCAAAAAATAATTAAATCAAATACCTAAACACTAATATAATACAATTTTTGCCATTACACACTTTTTTTCCTGTAGTTTATGTGTTTCTTCTGTATTGCTATTCTATGGCACTTCTACTATTTATTATTGATGTACTTTCAGTATGAAGGATACTTCACTCGGGGGATTTCTCGGGCGAACCCGGGTCATTCTTCTAGTATGTAATACGAGAGACCACTAACCGGGCAACGCTCGAGTTTTTTCCGAGTGGATTTTTACTCGAGGGCATATTGAATAAAAATCTCTCTATATAAATAAAATATATAATTATTCTATTTTTTTTTATTTAGGACAAATAAATCAATAAGAGAAAGACGAAAGAGATAATAAGAATTTAAATATTCACTTGAAAAGCACAACTTTAAAAAAAGTACAATCCCAAATGAATTAGTAGTTCCAGAATTAAACTTTTTGGATTTTATATAAATTTTATGTTACTTTATGTGAATTTCACTTTATCTAAAATTTACTCAATTTTATTTTTTTTAGTTTTATTTTAATTGACCCTTTTATTGTGTATGTATTTTAACTTTTTATTTCTTACTTAATTTCATCCACATATATAAATCCAGTATTAAATAAACATTTGCAAATTATTTAAGATAATACTTGACGCTTGAATTTTTTCGATAGAAAGCTGAAAGACAGACATGTTGAGCCATTATAAAGAGGGAAACAGGTATCGATATAAAAATATCATGTCTAATCATCAAAATTATCATCATAATAATCGTTTATATAAATAACCCAGGTTCCGGCAGCGCAGTAAATTGCTTCAAGAAACATCTAAAAAATATACACGGAATTTTTAATTTGATTTCAATGTTTTCAATTTTATTTGAATAATTAAAAATAAAGAAGGCATATCCTGACCAGGAGCACCTGTGCTTTTTAGAAGGCAGAGCGCCATCTAGTGGAACAGAAATTAACTAAACATTGATTTAGCCTGTTCCATGATATTTGGCCAACCCAATTTCTTGATAAATATGGAAAAGCCATTGGTGCTCGTCAGCGTGGAGCAGGCTATAACGGATTGAAAATCTTTTTGGTCCCACAAGCTTCTTGAGAATACCAAACACCTGACCTTTTTTTTATTATTTTATTTACAAAAAAAAATTTTTACACATGTTCAGTGCATTCACGCAAGTTTGGTCTTAAATACTCATTCCTTGGTTTCTCAAGAAGCCTCTGGGACCAAAAGATATTTGTGTCGCAGTGGTACAGTCTACTCCACACTGACAAGGGCCAACAGCCCGAAACGCGTGATTGGATGGCTTTTCTTGATTTATCAAGAAAATGGTTAGCCGAATATCAGCGAACAGGCTAAATCAACGTTTATTTGATGGCGCTCTGCTATCTAAATATCTTATGTGCTCCAGGTCAAGATATGCCTTTTTTATTTTAATAAAGGGATATGACGATGAGAAATATAATCTTTCTTAAAAAAAAAAGACACTTCGGCCAGTAAATCTTTTTATTGTCTCGACGTTTCGACAAGAATCTTTTGTCCTTGTCAGGAGCGAACAAAAATTAAAACATTAGGCAATGCGTATTATTATTATTATTATTTATTTAAGTAACCCAGGTTCCTGGAGCGTACAGAAGTCGCCAACTACCCGGGATGTCCTTCTGACCTAAGTCTTCTTGGATTTATATACAATGCCAGTGGAAGTCCAATTAATGAGGTGTCGCCAGGCAGATTTCTTTCTTGGGAGATTTTCTAGGGATGCTGGACATATGTTGGTGATACCTAGGAGAGTGGCTGTCTGGAATCTTTGGTATTGGAAGGTTGGGCAAGTGAAGAGGAGGTGGTCTACGGTTTGGTCTTCATCTTGGCAGTGAGGGCAAGTTGGGTCTTCTTTCGATACCGTTGCAAGGTCTGCCTGAATGTAACCATGGCCGGTCAAGATTGTTGTGGAGGTAGATCCATGCTTGATGTTTCGAAGCATTTGGAGGAGTAGTTTCGGGGTAGCAGCAAATCTTCGTAGATTTCTGGTGGAGTAGGCAATGCGTTAGAAATTATTCTAAGGCTGCAAGGGCGTTCTCACGTGATATTCGAAATTTTGTATTTTTACGAATATCGCGTGAGAACGCCCTTGCAGCCTTAGAATAATTTCTAACGCTTTGCTAAATTAGAAAGAAGGAATCATATATCGCCGCAACTCTTTTTATTATTATAGCGGTTAAGGAAGCTTTCGGGCAAGCCCTTCTTCAGCTAATTATATTGTACAAACAAAGAGAGATTATATATAGTTTTTAATATAAAACAAAATAAACGAAAATAATTTTACCACGCCCTTATCGCCCTCGTTCAATAGCACCGCGTGGCCACGTCATGTCTGATCCTAACTTCAAATGTAATATGGTACAAAAATATCTTAAAAGAAAGTTACGTAATTGAATAAATATAAAGAATCAACTATAAACAGTTCAACGGATTTAGTGGAGATTTTTAGGCTAGAAGGGGAACGTACTGTGATGGCAACTGTATACTTTTGTTTAATGGTTTAGGGTGCTTCATGGTTTCTATTGCTTCAAGAATGAGTCTTTGGGTTTTAGTTTTGGCATTTGTATGGAGGATTCTGGTATTATTGAAGTCTGGAGTGTGTCCGGTTTCTCTGACGTGGTCAACAATTAAGGAGTTTGGGTTTAGTTTAGAGATGTTTCTTTGGTGTTCTTTGATTCTGATTGAAAGATCTCTTGATGTCTCGCCGATGTAGACACTATTGCAGTTGAGGCAGGGAATTTGGTAAACTATATCTTTTTTCTGTTTCTGGTCGGTGCTTTTGGTGATTGGGTTTCTTAGAATCGAGCCCATGGAAGGTGAACCTCTGAAGATGGTTTTTATGCCAAAACTTTTGAGTTTGCGGGCTATTGTAATTGTAGATTCTGTATATGGTAAGTAACAGGTGGAGATGTACTGATTGGAGTTATTTCTGGGAGTCCCTGGTTTATATCTATTTCTTTTAATGAAAGGAAGCGGGTATCCAGATTTAAGAAGCTGGTTTTCGATAGATTTAAGTTCCTTGTTGTATTCTATTTTTGAAGAACAGTGGGTGAAAGCTCTTTTCGTCAAGGTACGTACAACTGTTATTTTGTGGGAGATGGGAGAATTGGAGGCAAAGTGTAGGTACTGCGTTGGGGAGGTAGGTTTTCTATAAACTTTTGTTGTAAAACCGGTTCTATTTCTGGTAAATAAAATGTCGAGGAATGGCAGGCTTCCGTTATTTTCTTTTTCTATTGTAAATTGAATAGATGAGTTGAAGCTATTGAGGGTTTCTAGGATGTGATTTTCACTGTTTTCTGTGATTATGCAAAAAATATCATCGACGTATCTTGACCAGATTAATATTTCGTTGGGTTTTACTTCAGTAATCCATGAGTCAATGGTGGAGAGAACTATTTCGGCTAGAATTGTAGACAGTGGGCTTCCCATCGGGGTGCCTTTTATTTGGTTGTAGTATTCTTCTGTAAATTTAACTGTTGTGCTCTTTAAACAGATTTCAGTGAGTTTCAGGATTGCAAGGTGGTCCGGGTATGCTTCTTTATGTTTGATTAGGATGGTTTGTAGGGAGTCCATTATTAATTTGCTAAATGTTTTAATTTTTGTTCGCTCCTGACGAGGACAAAAGATTCTTGTCGAAACGTCGAAACAATAAAAAAATTTACTGGCCGAAGTGTCTTTTATTTGAAGAAATATGAATGCCGGCCAGGCAGCCTCTATCTTTACGATAAATATAATCTTCTTTGCAGAAATATAGCTAATGAAAGTATTTTTATTCTGTTTCGTCAACACACACCAAATTGCATCTAAAAATAAATATTATAAAAGACATTTTTAAATTACTTTCGTGAATCTAAACGATTCCATAGAAAGTGGCTATATTATAATAAAGGTATAGGTATTTTTAAAATGTCATTACTTGAATATTATCAGTTTTACTCGATTTTGGGGGAATATTTGAGTAAAGAAGTTATTCTTTTATATAATAATCCTAAACCTATTCCAGGGGTCAAAAGGGTTTACATAGAAAATATTTAATACTAGCGGATGCACCCGGCTTTGCCCGGGTTTTACCCGAGTAAAGGTTTGTCTAACGAACATTTGCTAAAACAATTCTCTATAAACTTATTTTTAATAATAATTGATATAGATATATTTTATTTTAAAAAATAGATATTAAATTCCAAAAAATAGAAAACTTGTGTCCACAGATTTGATTATAACATCACAAATAAACATTTTGGTAGATCTTGCAGAAGAAATAGATGACAATACACCTATCCCCCGATTTACACGGTACTTGTATTACACGTTTTCGCTTATACACGTTTTTCTAAATAAGTTTTATTTTTGTTTTTATCGCTCTATACTAAATGCTACTGTGATTGAACACATGCGCTGTGTACACATCTCACTAGGAATCCCGAGCTTATGTGCTGACTACATATTTTAACCTGTCAATGCATTTTATTTTTATTTCTGTGTACACCTATCCCCCGATTTACACGTTTTTCTCAGGAACGTATCTACCGTGTAAATCGGGGGACAGGTGTAATTTTGTCTTCGTTGGAATATATTCAACATTTTCAAATCAGCTAACTACCATGAACTTGGTGTAGACACACACATAATAAATATGTAAATATTTTCATAAAAATATTATAAGAAATTCTAGTATACACATAAACACAAGGCTTGTGAACTTTTGATGCATCTAGATAGGTACACAATTCTAACTATTGTGGCGTTAGCGACTATAATTCTAGGGTTACTGGAACTTCTATTATGTTATGTTCGAAGCTGCAATGGCTGCAGCAAGCACACCGTAGCAATATTAAAATAGCAATTTTACAATCATAGGACGCAGTGTATTATATTGTATTATAAGTTACTTTATGTATCATTTACGAACGGAAAAATGCGTCCAGGGTAGCCTAGTGGACATGGCATCTGCCCGGTAAGCGGAACATTGTGGGTTCGATTCCCATCCCTGGACACTTTTATTTTTCCGTTCGTCATTACTCTTCATAATTCACCCTTTCATACCTCATCCAAAAAGGTTAGAAAGAGTCGATATTTCACCTTGAAATAAAAAAAATGATATTTCGTTGAAAAGATTACGCCAAGGTATTTACAAACCTCTAAGAGCTGAAAGTAAGGTGGGATTCCTTGACTCAAAGGATAATAAAGGAGAAAGAAAATTAAATGTACAAATTTAAAATAAAAGAGAATAGCGGAAGAATGGGGGTCAGAGGTTATGCTAAATACAATTATTGAGATGAAATCAAAGTCATATTTTTTAAATAAAAAAAAAAAAGAATTGGTGCGTATCTACATTTAAGCTAATAATTATGTTTAAAAGCGATATTATTATTTTAAAAATAAAATCTCTTTCTAATAATGAATCTTTGCAGTGGTTGTATGGATCTATTATGATATTTGGTTTTTCTTTATTTATAGCTGGACCTAGATAGTGTTCTAATTTAAGGTCTTAAAATATCTATGAACATAAATATTTAAAAGAGAAAAAGTGGCATTTCCTGAACGTGCAGCGTATTTGGCCAATTCTGGAATAATCAAAAATCAACGATTAGTTGATATTTATTCCGATAGATGGCGCAAGCCATCAGCAAATTTTAGTTGCACGATCAGATAATGCCCTTTTTCTCAATTTATCCACCTGACACAAGTATAAATTCACTTTTGTACCATTTTCCACATATATATTTAAGCTTGGAGGAGATTAGAAATATATGTGGATATTTGTATCGAGCATTGCTCTTTCCAATGCATGTATGCAATATCAAAGCAGTATGGTAGATTAAATTGGAAAACGTCTGAGAGGGCTCACCACTGATGAGCTAATATCTCCCAATATATGTTCCATCGCAGTTAGAACAATGTCGAAATTTTTTTTTTTAATTATAATACCAGGTCTATTAGTATGAAACGCGAAAATGGGCGCCAGAGGCCGCTGTGCAACTTTATTTGAGCCGACGGTGGCGCTGTTGTAGGCGTTTTGTTCTTTGACTCACGTGGCATCAGCATGCGTGCAGTTTTAGAAAAATTCAAATCGTGAAAATTTCCTGGAGCTCGTGGAAAATGGCGATTTCCGAGCCAAAAAGTGCCCATTTGCGGGAAGTTTTGTTGTTCGCCTTCAACTGGAAGAAAAGTGCCACTGAAGCCCACCGAATGCTCGAGGAAGTTTACAGCGACCACGCTCTGAGCAAATCGCAGTGTTACAGGTGGTTTAAAAAATTCCAAAGTGGCGATTTTGAACTTGATAATGAACCACATGGAAAACCGCCCCAAAAGTTCGAGGACACTGAACTGCAAGCTTTGTTGGATGAGGACAGTACCCAAATGCAGGAGAAACTCGCAAAACAGCTCCAGGTGTCTCAAGGTGCTGTTTCTCTACGTTTGAACAGCCTCGGAATGACCCAAAAGCTTTCCAGATGGGTCCCCCACGAGTTGAGCGAAAGGCAGCAATAACGGCGTCTGGTAACCTGCGAAGGGCTGCTCTCCAGGCATGAAAAGAAGTCATTTTTGCACCGAATCGTAACTTCTGATGAGAAATGGATCCACTTCAGCAATCCTACGCGCCAAAAGTCACGGGGCCAGCCCGGCCCATTTCCAAAACAGACGCCTAGGCCCAATCGCTTCGGAAAAAAGGCATTACTTTGCATATGGTGGGACCAGACCGGCGTAGTATATTTCGAGCTCCTGAAACCTGGCAAAATGGTCAATACTAGTTGCTACGAACAACAAATGCACAGTTTGAGAGAGGCGTTGAATGAAAAAAGACCGGAATGGTGTGAAAATCACAACAACCTGATACTGCAGCATGACAACGCTCCAGCCCACAACGCTAAGCTGGTCAAAAACACCATAAAAGACTTGGGCTGGGAACTCTAACCCCACCCGCCGTACTCACCAGATTTAGCGCCGTTGAACTACCACCTTTTCACATCTTTAGGACACGCCCTAAAAAACCAGGAATTTTCGAACTCAGACATACTCTGAAAATGACTTGTTGACTGGTTCGACTCAAAAGGAATAGAGAATTTCAGACAAGGAATTCGAAAATTGCCTGAAAAGTGGTCCGAGTGTATAGCTGATCAGGGCAGTTACTTTGAATAAAAAATCTTTTGTTGTATGGAATTGGTGAACTTTTGAATTCACTGAAAATTTTCGCGTTTCATACTAATAGACCTGGTAGAAGAAATCTCGGTAAAATGGTATCATTTCTTGTACATAAATTTGTCGACTGGTACTTCTATGATGTACAGGAGTGAATCCAACCAATAATGTCACTTGTCATATTGAGATAGTTGAGTTGCTTTGATTCTTGGCCAGGTATCCAGACAGCGCGCACAAGGGTATCCATACAGCTTAGTCCCAAGATAAAATATATGATAACTAGTTTCCACAAAACGTTGTTGTTGTTTCTTATCCCCTTGTGTAAACATTACACAAATTCTATGAGTTCAGTTCTCATGGAATGGGGTGTAAGGGTGCAGCTTCCGTTGATCATGGCACCATGATCCAGGCACACTTTGGTGATAATCTGACTTTGCCTGTGTTTGAGGCCATTCCTAAAAATGGAAGTAGACGCCTTTGATGCCGATTCTAACATGAGTACAGACGCAGCTCCTCCGTATCCCTGAAAAGGACCCTTGCTAAAGTCCATTAACCGGGTCAGTTGAACTCAGGGTTTTTAAAGAGGCCTTTCTCCTCTTTGTAACAATTCTGCTGTTGGTCAGCGACTGTTTATTCATCAGAGTTATTCTGCTTTTTTCACAGTTGGCCTTCATATCTGAAGGTCTATCTGCCACCTGGGGACGCGCCATGTAGCAGTCAGCTCTGCCGAGGGATTCAGCAAACATGCCTTCTCCAAATACAATTACTTTAATCACAAAGCTTCTTTTAAACTTTTTAAAGCAGACTTATTAACATGGGAATTCTTTTAAAATTAGTTCAATTACAAATAATCCAAATTTAGTTAATTTTATAATTTCAACACGACGCGCTACTGAATTAAATACCTTACTAGGGATTAACTAACATTTCTTCCAAAAAACATTCTAAATTAATTAAGAACTTAGTACTCAAGAGTTTTCATTAATTAATTAATTTCAAAAATCCCGCCGGCTCGAAAAAAAATCCTTGGCAATTAAACAAATGAAACTTTTTCTTTGCACTAATTAATATTGGAAAGATAGATTAATAAAGTTTTAATACACTCAACACTTTTTTATTATGATAATCCAGTTAGTAAATTTTTTATGTCTTTTATTAGTGGAGTGATTGGTTTAAGTGATTTGTCTTGATATCGGATTCATTATTTCAATCGAATTTGAAAATTCTTCCGAATTTATTCATATTTATTAGGATTTTAAAATATAGATTTTCTAATGCGAATTTTATAAGTATTTAACGCTATTTTGATTAATTTTATTTAATTCTATCCCTATGTGTACGTACCTTCTATACTGAAATGGATAAAAATCGGAAAAGAGAAGTATGTAGTAGTATTATTTATATTTTTTGGTAATCATATTTTCATAACAGTAAATATTTAATTTTATATAGAATTAACAATATTTGAACATATGTTTGGTTCTTTTCAATTTTTTAAATATAAAATGTATATTTTTCTGTCAAATTAGGCGCAAAATCTATTCTCGATACATTTACAGCTATAGTCTTCCGAAGGTCGATATGGATTTGTCAAACTGATGTTATGGAGTTGTCACAGACTTCATTCTGCTAGTTTATTTTTACAGTCAATAGATGACGCAAATATTTGGTGTATGCTTTAACGGGAGAGGTGGCCTTTAATTTTCAGATCAAAATCGTTCCGGCAATATATCCAGCTACAACTTATAGGTTTCTCTCTGTATTCTTAGTTCTCTTCTCTTACACTGTAAACTGGCGAATCCTTTATAGGACGAGAGGTCCTCAATAAAGGTTATTGTTGTTGTTGTATATCCAGCTACAAAAAAAAAAAAAAACAACTTTGCTGCCCGATAGTCCGAGAGTCTCAAATTTCTTGGAGAGTTATTCACATATTGGACTTAAAACCACGTGCGTATGGAAGCCTTAAGACAGGACTTATATCCCAACCATACAAAGATTGTAAATTTGATCTATGAATTTAATCTCCATCACCTTGTATAACTATACAATGTTGGATAATGAAAAAAAATGACCACGTGTTTGATTTATTGCAAAAATGAATGGAAATTTTGCCGCGAGGAGATTGATTTATGAAAATTAAGAACACAAATTTATCAGCTAAATTCATCTTTGGTAATTTCTTAGGATTTCGTGAATCCTGTGTGGATGTCATTAAAGCCAGCCCAAGACGGGCCATTAGCCCAAAACCATGGTCTCCAAGTGGGCGTTCTGAATTTCCAAAAGTTTTTGTTGTGGCTTTCTCACCGATCTGAATCCGCCAGTTTACGGAAACGTTAATAAATGCTGCTTAGTTGAAGCATTTCTTTCTTTTTCTGACGAATCAACCTATTTTTATTGATTAACGCGAATGTCGCTTAAGGTTAAACACGTAGACGAAAGAAAAACAAATTTTAAAAGGAATAACCGTAAAATATTTGCGTTGTTTCTATGAAAAAAAGATAAATGTGGAAGAGAAAGTGATATATATATATAATTTAATAAATTTTATGAATATATTAACTAAAATATTCTAGTGAATCTAAAGAGATTAGAGAAAGGAGCAGTTAGCATATTCAAGATTAAATATCTAAGGTTATAGGCAACATCAAACAACATGCACCAAGTGTAGAAACAACAGTTTGTCTCCAAAATTCCAAGCTAAAATGCAGAAATTTCTAAATAGTCCTGAAAAAATAACAAAGTCTATGATACATTATCGAATTATATGTTTATTTGATATCTCAACGCATAGCTATTGCGGAAATAAGAAGACACAGCCAATCTAAGAAAGCCTAGGTTTAGCATGAATGATGATTTTTTAACTTTGTCTGTCTTGGCATTCCTGTGGATGACTGTAGGTGATTGGCTGTTGAAATGTGAGATCTGGATGATGTGTTACCAGTATTGGACAGTTGGTCTTACTCTTTGTCGTTGGTGGTACATTACAGGGGCAAGCCAGTTATAGTATTTGTGTTTTATAAATGTCTATTTTTATACGTGCCACGAGGAAGACCAAACTGTCGACCACCATAGACCTACCACCTTCATAGATTCCAAACAACCATCCTCCTAGGAATAAGTATGTTTACTCATGAAGACCTATAGAACATTTCCAAGTACAGTACATCTGATAAACTAGATGTCCAGAATTAGACATGAAGTCTAAACCCGGATTGTTGGCTGTGACTTTAGTACGTGGTCGCTCCAGGAATCCGGGTTACCTCACACAAACAAGAGAGAGAGAGAGATTTATATAATTTATAGATATAATTATCTGGTTTAACATATTGCTGTAAAATAAAAGTAAATTGTATCTGCGGATCGTACAATTGATATTTTATAATTGCTAGCGTCAACTCTGGGCGCAAATATTAACTAAGCGTTGAATTTTCGTCTTATACACTCCTGTCGAAGGGTTCACGATACCCGAAAGCTCGAGATATCATTTATGAAATAAAGAAACTTATCCTCAGAGTTTTCATGTGTTACTGCAACTTTTAAAACTATGCTAGAATATTGTCTGAATATCCATTCTTTATAAAAACAAATAAAGCAAACAAACATACGCGTTGGAATAATTTAAGAATATTTCATATATATATTTTATTTAACAAGATAGGGTATAAATCTATTATTCTTGAATAATTAAATGTTAACGATTATATATAGATTATATTTATTCTGTTATACGATGCAAGCCATCAGAAAATTTCATTTGCACGTTCAATATATACCCTTTTAAAAACCTGAACTTAGTATAATTTTTAACTTTTTATTATTTATTCTTTAAATATAACTGTTCTATTAATATATATTTTTTAGAACGAATTTGTTCAGAATATATGACTCTAGTCTAAACGTGGAAACCTTTCAGAAGATGTATCTGATAAATGCTTTTTTTGTTGCTCCATGGAATGGGAGGGGTGCCATTGCCCTGTTAGTCAGCCACATTTCAGAGTTCCCTGTAGGCCTTCACGGTATATCCTACAGAAACTGCAATAACTGTCACAACACCCAACTCACTCCGGACCATATATACAGATGCCCGGCCATCCTTGCAACCTCCATATGGCAGACATCAATCCAGAAGAGGACATCCATACGAACAAGGCACTTTTGTTGGCCGGTATTTTGATCAGGGTACATGGACCGATCTGATCTGCTCCATGGACAAGACACCACCACCACCATCTAATAAATGCTCTTTGAGTAGAGACTCAAATGATAAACTCCATATAAAAGAAGAATTCTCCTGTACCAACGTCAATGCACTAATCAATTAACGTGTTGTGTCAAGGCAAAGAACAAACTTCTCTGATGCTCTCAAATCGATAAGGTAATTAAAAGCTCAAAGAATATCTTGATTAATTCTTAACTTTTGTACCAGTTTCCTTGCAGCGAGAGTTGATAAAGTTCTATTCTTTTAAACAAATTATGGCTTGTTGTGGCGTATTTCTCTTATCTCTAAGAGAAAATATTAAATAGCTAGTAATTTTATAACTTTATCATTTATTTAAATTTCAAGTTATAATTATAGGTGTGCATATAATGCCTTTTTTATTCTCTCTTCTCTTCTCTCTTCTCTTCCGCGGTGTTTTTAACTTCAACCCTTAGGGTTTTGTTTATATTTAATGTTGATAGTCTTTTTTTTAATAAACAGAATGATTTCTTAATTGTTAATTACTTTTTTCTTTTATAAACAGAATTTCTTCTCTGTAGAAATTTTCCATGGGGATATACTCTGAATGACCAGGATTCATTTTTGTGCGTATCTGCCGAATGTATAAACTTTGCTTAGAAAGTATTTTCATTTAACCTTACTTGAAATGCTGCTTCTAATAAATCAGAATATACCCTTCTCAATTTTTAAGCCACCATCTTTAAGCCACTTAATGTGTCTCCCAGGCCACTCGGCTTGTATATATATATGTGGTAGGCAGGTTGATGCAGTCGTGCGGCCATAGTGGTTTCAGCGTCAATCGGATTTCACCTTAGAAAGGTAAGCGCCGAAGAAGCGGATAAGGTTCAGGAGGGTGTCTGCTCTACATGACAAGGGAAAAGATTATCTGAAAAATAAAAAAATCTAACTTAATTCCTTACGCTTCTAGAAAGATGTTATAGAATCGTAGACCCCCCAATTACTATTTGCTACGCTATAGTCAAAATCACATCAGTTTAGGCTCAGTAAAAACCATAAGAATCATCATTATATTCAATCATATAATTATCTGTGCTGGAATGATTTCCCTCCACACATGAAAAAGTCAAAAATTTTAATTTTAATAGAATAAACAATTAAATAACTGCGTCAGTTAAAATATTTGACGTGTCAAAAAGGGATCAACAAAATTCGCTTTCAAATTTTAAGATATGAATCAAATGAGAGAGAGAGAAAGTAGAAAACGCGTGTAACCTATTTGAATTTCTTTATCCTTAAGATATCATTCACTCCTATATTCTAAAATATTAATATGCCAGTGTTTAATTTTATTCATTACGATACATTGCCTATCATTAACGGCGAGTTACCCAATATATAAAGCGATGATTTTATAAAAGCTATCCCTAAAGTCACGTTAAAGAAATTTTGATTTTAAAAGCGCAGGTTTTTAATTAGAAATTATTTTTCCCATTCAAAATAAATATTTGTATACATTATTTCCTGATACATACATACTATTTTGATTAATTTTCCACGATTGCTTTGTATAAATGTGGTCTAACTACGAACAATATATTATTATGACTTTGCATTTCCACAAGAAACAAAGTTATGTATTATATAATAATTGGATCTACACTCTATATAAAAGTATAGGGAAACCTCTCCCATCAAAATAAACGTCAAGCCTAGACGCCATCTGTTGAACGTCGCTGCAAACTAGCGGTCTCAGGTCGGTGACAAAGCCACAACACCAGCTTTGTCAAACTGAAAAGCGTTCACCTAGAGACCATGGTTTTGGACTAAAGGCCCTCGTCAGCTTAGGGCGGACTTTATTCCATGAGATCCACACGGGATCCAATATTATATTCACAATCTGCCAAAGAGATATTTAGCTGGTAAAGTGTCTGAGCCAAATCAGACGGCGTCTAGTTTTGACGTTTATTTTGAAGAGAGAGGTGCCCTATACTTTTATAGATAAATTTCTTCCCGGCAATTTTTCCAGGATCTACATTGTGAAATATAAATTCCCATCCCTGGACACTTTTATTTTTCCGTTTATCATTACTCTTCACAATTCATCCTTTCATACCTCATCCTTAAGGTTAGAAATAATCGTTATTTCTCCTTTAAATAAATTTTGATTTTTCATTGAAAAGAAACTCATGCTGGATAATTTTTAAATGTCGTTTTACAATCACAAGCCGCATTATATTATATTGTATTATAAAATATTCTATTCATATATAATATCTGATGCTTATGGATTTGTTTGATTACTTCTTAGGTGCCTACACTTGATTATTAGAATGGCTTAAGTCCAACATTGCTAAACGCATTTTAATTACAATTTCTGGAGTGTCTAATCATTTGTCATTCCTTTCAGTCACACAAGTGATTAAGGTAAGAATTAGCAATTGATTTATTGTTATTTATTGCCCGGGGGAATCGAAATTTTAATTATTTTCTATTCTCCTATCGTTGCTGCTTTCATTTTGAATTTCAGGTATTTCTAGATTGTTGAATTCATTGATTTCATCTTTCTCTTCAGTCAACGACAATAAAGTGTTAAATGAACGTAAACCTCGATTTTCAATTCTTCAATTCTTCTCTTAGCTTTAATTCTCTTTCATTTTATTTTTCTTCTATGGAAGAAATATAAATTAATCATATTTTCTTCTATCATTCTTCCTATTAAGAAAAAAAAAACAACTTTATAAATACTAGAATGTGAAAAATATAATAGAAAATGTGCTGAGAAGATGTAAGAAAACATCTACCTATGTTTCCCCACGTGACGCAGCGGAGCGTGACCTCGGCTGCACGGGTGAGTCAGTTGTTGTTTGGCTCTCTGTATAGATGGACATTAAAACATGGTGGCAGCGATAACTGGATAAAATACGAACCCGTATATTGCAAAATATCGATTTTTGCCTACCTTGGAAGATAATTCAACATGGCTCAGATTCAACCTCCAGAAACTTTCGACTTCTCGACTCCCAACGAATGGCCCAAATGGAGGAAGAGATTCGAACGATACCTCGTGGTCAGTGGAATGAAGAAGAAAGAGGAGGCGGACAAGATCGATTTGTTCATGTACTTGATGGGTGACCGCGCGGATGATATATTCAGGACCTTCAAGTTCGAAAAGGAGGAAGAGGCAACGAAAATTGATTCCGTCCTCAAGGCGTTCGACAGCCACTTCTGTGTCAGAAAGAATATTATCTACGAACGTGCGAAATTTAATTCAAGAATCCAAGAGGATCGGGAGCCAGTGGACGAATTCATCACTTCATTGTACAAATTGGCTGATAGCTGCGAATTTGAGGGTCTTCATGAGCAGTTGATCCGTGACCGAATAGTGGTTGGAGTGAGGGACAAAGCTCTATCTGAAAGAATGCAGTTGGACAGCGAACTGACTTTGGAAAAGGCGGTGAAAATGGTTCGACAGCAGGAAGCCGTTCGACAGCAGCAAGTCGACCTGCAGCGTCCCTCAACAAGCCAAAAGGTCAATCAGGTGAAGTTCAACTCGAAGAAACAATCACCGAAACAACAACAGCAGCCTTCGAGGAAGAAGGAGAAGTCAGCCACAACAAGATCACGATGTCCAAAATGCGGAGGTTTCACCCACAGGGAAGGACAGGCTTGCCGTGCTGAAGGACAAAAATGTAACCTGTGTTCAAAAACAGGCCATTTTGCAAATTGCTGCCCAGATAAGCAGGCGAAGACTGCGGAAGTCAAAGCTGTTTCTGAACTTGATGAAGAAATTGGTTTTCTCCTGGAGGTCTCAGCTGTGGAGGATTCATCTAATCTCGATGATGATGAAGGCGAGTGCAGGAGGCGATGGACAGCAGAAATCCAAGTGAACGGGAAAAAGGTGAAGTTCAAGCTCGACTCCCAGGCGGATGTTACATGTGTTCCTCTGTGTCTCTTCAAGAAGATAATGGGACAGCAACGACTAGTGGAAAGTGATATCAACATTAGAGCTGCTGAATTCTCCGAACTTCAGACTGTGGGTATGTTTATATCAACGCTGCGAAATGGCAGTTATGAAATCAAGGAGAAGATTTATGTCATTCGTCGTTTGAGTGAACCTCTTCTGAGTCGCCGGGCATGTGAGCTCTTGAACCTGGCGAGGCGGATTGAAGTGGTTGCGACGAGAATTAACCCGATCAAGGAATTCCCCGAAGTATTTGAAGGACTGGGACAGATCGGAAACCCTTACGAAATCAAATTGAAACCTGGAGCAAAACCATATGCTGTGCATACTCCTCGACGGGTACCAATACCTTTGATGGAAAAGCTCAGAACAAGATTGGAAGAGCTCGAGAGGGCGGGAATCATAGCACAAGTTAACGTTGCGACTGAATGGTGTGCACCGACTGTGATTGCTGGTAAACCGAATGGCGACATACGACTCTGTGTGGATCTCTCAAGGCTGAACGAACATGTACAGCGCGAAGTGCATCCCATGCCAGTGGTGGAGCACATGCTGGGGCAACTGGGGGAAGCAAGATTCTTTTCGAAACTGGACGCGAACAGTGGCTTTCACCAGATTCCGTTGAGCCCGGACTGCCAGCATTTAACGACCTTCATCACTCCTTTTGGGAGATATAAATACTGCAGAATGCCATTTGGAATCTCACTCGCCCCAGAGTATTTTCAGAGAGTTATGTCAATAATCTTGCAAGGCATGGACGGTGTAATGTGTTACCTGGACGATATCCTGATATTTGCCTCCGACTCCAAGACTCACGATCGAATTCTTCGTTTAGTGCTCCGAAAACTGAAAGAGGCGAAAGTTACACTAAACAAGGCCAAGTGTGTCTTCGGCGTGCCAAGAATTAATTTTCTTGGGCACATACTGGATGAAGACGGTATCCGACCAGATCCAGCGAAAATCGAAGCAGTGGCGAAGATGCCTGCTCCGACCGATGTTCATGGCGTAAGAAGATTTCTTGGCATGGTGAACCATCTGGGACGCTTTGTGGAAAATTTATCTGAAATTGTGGCTCCACTGAACCAGTTGTTGGTGAAAGGTCAAGACTTCGTTTGGGATTGCAGCCAGGAGCGAGCATTCCGAAAGTTGAAAGAATTGCTCACGACTCAACCCATCTTGGCAGCATACGACGTCAGGAAACCAACTATGGTGTCATCCGACGCATCTTCATACGGCTTGGGAGCGGTACTGAAGCAAGAAGGTAAGAATGGAATCTGGCGACCTGTTGCTTATTCTTCTAGAACTATGACACCTACCGAAAAACGATATGCTCAGATCGAGAAAGAGGCTCTCGCAATTACATGGGCCTGTGAACGTTTTCAAGATTTCCTGCTTGGAAAGCGTTTCCGAATTGAGACCGACCATAAGCCTCTCATTCCTCTATTTTCGACGAAAGAATTGAGTTCGCTGACCCCGAGACTGCAACGTTTCCGAATGCGTATGATGAGGTTTGGATTCGAAATAGTGCATATCCCTGGAAAGGAGCTGCTCGATGCCGATGCATTATCCAGACAACCACTTCTTACAACCGAGGGAGGTGAAAACGAACGGCAAACCTCAGCGCATGTAAATGCAGTTCTTTCGAGTATAACCGACAAAGACGAGATGTTGACGAAGATTTTTGAAGCTCAACAAGAAGATACGACCCTGAAAGCAGTAGTCAACTACCTTGAGCAAGGCTGGCCAGATAAGAAGAAGATGTCACAGGCTCTGCTCTCTTATTGGCATGTCAAGGATGAACTCGGCGTTCAAAATGGACTACTGATGCGTAGCTGTCGTCTTGTTATTCCAGCAAGTATGAAACTGGAGATCCTAGATAAGTTGCACGCTGGGCACTTCGGGATTACAAAAACAAGACTTCGCGCACGTGAGACGGTATGGTGGCCTGGAATTTCGGAAGAGATCGCGGAAACGGTCAGAAAGTGCAGTGTCTGTATCCAGGAAGCCGTCTCAAAACATGAACCTTTGATACCAACCAACTTTCCTACACGACCGTGGCAAAAGATTGGAATGGATTTGTTCAAGTTCGAGAATAAGTGGTATCTAGTCGTCATTGACTATTATTCTCGCTTTCCTGAAATGATTCAGCTGGATCGGCTCACAGCCAGTGTGGTGGTGCGTAGTTGCAAATCCATATTTGCCCGACATGGAATACCAGAAACTGTTGTAAGCGATAATGGGACGCAATTTGGAGCTGCTCGTGAATTTGCAAATTTCGCAAGGCAGTACGGATTCACACATGTCACTTCAAGTCCTCGATTCCCGCAGAGCAATGGGATGGCAGAAGCAGGTGTGAAAATTGCTAAGATGATCCTCAAGAAAAATCAAGACCCATCGCTTGGACTCCTGGAGTATCGATCGACCCCTTTGGAGAACGGTTACAGCCCTGCTGAGCTTCTCATGGGACGTAAACTCCGAACGACCTTGCCAATTGCACCAGAGAATCTTAATCCAAAGTTGGTGGACTCTCAGGCCCTGAAAAGAAAGGAGGGGAGAAGGAGAAAGGATATGAAATCCAGATATGATCGACGCTGCGGAGCTACGGACATGGAGGAGCTATCCGAAGGTGACACGGTTTGGATTACAGATATGCGAACCTGGGGGATTGTAAAGAAGAAAGCATCGACACCAAGGTCGTATATGGTTGATACTCCAGTTGGGACTTTACGTCGAAACAGGTTCCATCTACGAAAAGGAGTTACAGTGCAATATCCAGCCGACCCATCGACGCCGACCTTTTCGGGGGAGGAACTGGTTGAAAATGAAAAGACCCCAGTTGTGGATTATCCCTCTAACGACTCAGAAGACGGCCAGATAAGAACCCGGAGTGGACGAATTGTTAAACCTGTGGATCGCCTTCATTATTAATTATATTATGCATTTAAAGTTTGTAATGTATATATATATTTCAAGTCTTAAAAAGGGGGATGTGCTGAGAAGATGTAAGAAAACATCTACCTATGTTTCCCCACGTGACGCAGCGGAGCGTGACCTCGGCTGCACGGGTGAGTCAGTTGTTGTTTGGCTCTCTGTATAGATGGACATTAAAACAGAAAACGACGAGAGTCAACAGCCCAAAACGAGTTCGTGGATGGCCTTTCTTTATTTATAAAGAAAATGGGTTGGACAAATATCAGGGAACAGGCTAAATCAACGTTTAGTTGATTTCTGTTCCACTAGATGGTACTCTCTGCCATCTAAAAAGCACATGTGCTCCTGGTCAGGATATGCCTATTTTATATTTAATATGCTAGGGCTTTAAAATTATTTGACCACAGATTATTCTTCTACAAAGAAAATGACTCCCACTCTCCTTATTTCAACGAAAGAATAATAGAGATAACCTATCTCATCAGTCATATTCCTCCCAGAGGTTCTGTAATATGGATATTTTAAAGTTGTTGTTCAATTGTAAAAAGCCAAAATTCGCGCTGAAAGAAGAGTTACAATTATTATATAGATGTCGCAATAATTCATTATTAAGCAGAGATTGTATATCGGAAGTTTTATCTTCCATGTTTAAACATATCAGCCGCTTTTCTTTAGATTGAATGTTTTTTAATTAAATTGTGTAAAAACAGACGATACTAGTTGTACTGATCTTAAACTCATTGAGATTCTATCATTTACATTTCCAGTATACAGCTGGTAACTATAGCAATTGACTCCCATCCAATACAGTGCTGGAGAGAAGAATACCCCTACATAAAATGATTAATTTCTTATTTTGTTAAGAAACTCTTGAATTTTTATCACTCGCAAGTTTTAAAGTAAACCTACTTTTTATTATAGATAAAGAATTATTCCTGGATTGAAATTAGACGAAAAACATGGTGAAAGAAGACGAGTTTCTATTATTGATGCATAGGTGCAAGCTTTCGGGTGAAAAAATATATATTCCTTCTTACCATTAGTACCATAGTTCTTATAATTCACGCTTCAATGCTCGCCTGTTGAAGGGTTTTTACCCGAAAGCTTGCATCTATGCATCAATAAAAGAAACTCGTCTTCCTTGACCATGTTTTTCGTCTACTTTTTATTATCCATAGTAAAAGTTGTACAGGCTATAATAAAATGGCGTGTAAGAGTTGGTATTGCTTTTACTATGTATGCACCTTATGTCTACACATTTTGAGAACAGTTCGAAATTTGCACTTAAAATTGTGCCAGAGACAGTTTAATTACTTGCAATTACTGATGGGTTTGGACCTTTGCAAGAATCGGGAGCTATTATATAAAATATTTATTAAGATAAAGTGCCCAATTCGGGATTCGATCCCGCATCGTAGCCTTCGAAAATAGACAGTTTACACCAATCGCCTACTGACTCCCATAAAAAAACGACTTTTATAATTCATTAGCTGACAACTACTGTCTATAACAGCAACCCATCATATCTTCAAATGAGAATCATTTAAACTTCCAGATTAAGATAAATTTTGGAACACATGTTGACAATATAATTATGAAAGCTACGAAACTTAAGAATATATTATTCTTATTATGTGCACGTACTTGGGGCATTGATACTCGGCATAGATTGATCTTATATAAAGCTATGATACGCTCTACAATAAGCTATGCATCAAATATTTGGTTTACTTTTATCACTGCAGCAAAAATATCTAAGTTGAATTCTCTATACAATATCAAATTCTTATTAGATGCATTCATGCTTATAGGACTTCATCTTCTTACATCACACATATACTAGCGAAAACTCCTTTACTGTCCGATTATCTTGAATTATCATAAACAAAGTATAATATGACAAATTCTCTCACAGATCAAACACTCAAAAAACCCTTCAAAAAGAATTAAATAAACTATATCTGGATCTATAATTTAAGTTTTATCTTTCTCAATCTAATGAACTGTTCAACTAGCACAGCACAATAGTCCTTTGGACTTCGTGCTTTTGTAACAATAAATAAATAAATAAAAGAGGTAAAAATAGCATTTAAATTCATGAATAAAATCACAAGAGCCATGTGTCATTAACAAGTCGTTCTTAAAACTGTAATTCTAAAAAAAAATAAATAATTCATTCATCATTTTGTGGAATATATGAAAATTATCTTGGCGCAAATAAATAAATAAAATTATCATTATTAATTGTTTTGAAACTATTATAGACGCGTGTGATGCTTTTCAAATAAAACAATATCTACTGCCCTCACAGCAATGAAAAAATTAATGGGAGGGCAGTAGAATTGTTTAATTTTTAAAATAATCATACGCGTCTATAATAGTTTCAAATTTTCATAACAGATGGCGCGCTAATATATCCTAATTAATAGTTTATTGGACAAATTACATTACAGTAAAAAGCTTCATCAAATACTTCTATTGGAATTCTAAATACACCTATCCCCCGATTTACACGGTACTTGTTTTACACGTTTTCGCTTTTACACGATTTTCCAAATAAGTTTTTTTTCTATCGCACTATACTAAATGCTACTGTGATTGAACACATGCGCTGTGTACACATCTCACGAGGAATCCCGAGCTTATGTGCTGACTACATATTTTAACCTGTCAATGCATTTTATTTTTATTTCTGTGTACACCCATCCCCCGATTTACACGTTTTTCTCATGAACGTATCTACCGTGTAAATCGGGGGATAGGTGTATATTTTTAATGAGAATAAATTCTTAATGTAGAGAAAACTTTTTGATTATCATTACTGTTGAAAAAAAGGAAGGAGAAGGCCGGGAAATGGCTTTTAAAAGAAAGAAAGTTTATTTAGTTATGCTCAAATTTTACATAAACTTAAAGCAGCTTGCTTTACATACTCCGCCACAACAATGGTAGAAATAATATAGCGGTCAATTGGTCAACAAAAATAAAAGAAGAGTAAAATGTTGAAATTGATTATTCCAACACCCTCCCTCAATTTCTATTTTCCCAATTCACGAATACATCTCTCATGAGAGACCTTTGTCAGACTCTTGGTGAAGATATCCGCAACATTCTCCTGGGTTGGTGTATGGACGACCTCGACAAGACCTTCATTATAAATATCTCTGATGTAATGCCATTTGATGTCAATGTGCTTTGTTCGCGCATGGCACACAGGATTCCTTGTCAATTGCCGAGCTCCCTGATTGTCAGTCTTCAAAACTGTAGGTCCTTCCAATATTTCACCAAATCCTAATTCATCCAAAAGCATCCTTATGTGAACAGCCTCCTTACCAGCTTCACAAAGTGCGATGTACTCCGATTCAGTGCTTGAAAGGGAAACAGTTTGTTGTTTTTTGGATTCCCACGCTATTGGACCGCCCGCCAAGTAAAACACAAATCCTGAATGAGACTTTCTGTCCATGAGGTTTCCGCCCCAATCCGCGTCTACATAACCATAAAGTTCCCTCGTCGATTTTTTGAAAGTAATCTTTAGGCCCGATGTTTTTCTCAAGTAGCGGAGAACACGCTTTGCAATATTCCAATGTTGTCTTCTAGGATCGTTGCTAAATTGTCCTAAAGTACTGATCGTATAGGCAATATCAGGCCTTGTTGAGACAGATAGGTAGATCAGTGATCCTATCAAAGATTGATACTCCACCTTATCCACTGGCTCATTCTCACCATCTATAGGTGATATTTTTGTCACTTTGTAATTAGGGTCCATGGGCGTAGAGGTCGGTTTTGATTCTTTCATCTCATATTTCTCTAGAAGTTCTTCAATGTATCTTTCCTGATCGAGAGATATAGATCCATCCACTCCTCTCTGTACCCGTATCCCAAGACAATAATTCAATGCTCCAAGATCATTTATCTCAAACAACTTCTTCATACTTTCTTTGAAGCAAATCAGCGTGTTCTCTTCTTCTGCAGCAACAATCATATCATCAACATATATTGCAACCAGAAGAACTCCTTCTTCTCTTTTAATGTAGACACAGTTATCAGTTTTCATCTGTTCTAGGCCCATTTCTTTTAATACTGAATCGAGCTTTGCATGCCAAGTCATTCCAGCCTGTTTCAGAACATATATAGCCTTCTTTAGTTTACATACCCTTCTTGGATATTTCTTTGACTCGAAATTTTCTGGTTGTGTCATGTAAATTTCTTCTTTGACATCACCATTCAAGAAGGCAGACTGAACATCCATTTGATGGACTAGTAAATCATATTCAACGGCCAAGGCTAAAACTGTTCTGATCGTACTGTGGTGTACAACTGGTGCAAAGGTTTCCTCATAATACCGTATTTTTGGGAATAACCTTTTGCTACAAGTCGAGCCTTATACCGTTCAATAGAGCCGTCGGCTCTAAATTTCTTTCGGAAGACCCATTTATTTCCTATTATGTTTTTGTTTTTAGGAGGATCGACAAGTTCCCAAGTTCCATTCTTCAAAAGGGAACTGTACTCTTCCTTCATTGCCCCTTTCCATAGATGCGAATCTTCACTAGACAAGGCTTGATCTAAATCCTTTGGATCTGGTAAACTGGTGTTCTGTCTAAAATCCTTGGACAAATTAGCTTCAACGTATTCCTTTCGTGGTCTTCCCGGTTTTCCAGTACGTAAAATTCTTGGTCTTCCTCTTCCTCTCTGCGAGATGACTTCCATTGTTTCTGATGGTTCGCTTAAAAACTCCGAATCAGTTCCGGGCAAAGTTTTTTCATCATCCTGAAGACTTTCCTCCTCCAATGATGTATCTTCCTTTTTCTGTGGTATAGCTTCAATTTGCACCACGTCATTCCTTAAGGTAGAGCTTTCAGATTCAAGGAAACGTACATCTTTACTTTCTATCATCATGCCTGTCACAGGCTTCCATAATCTGTACGCCTTTGATTCGGGAGAATAGCCAACCAGTCGGTATTCTTCACTGCGAGGAGCGAATTTTCCTCTTCTTGGACGGTTGTCAACAGCGAAACATTTACATCCAATCATTCTTAAATGAGAAACGGTTGGTTTTCTTCCTGTAAATATCTCATGCGGAGTTCGACTTTCATTTGTTCTTGGGCATCTGTTTCTAATGTATGTAGATGTATGCACAAGTTCAGCCCAAAGTGGATCTGGGAGGTTCGCTTGAATTATGAAACATCTAGTCATTTCTACCAGAGTTCTGTTCGCTCTTTCAGCAACTCCATTTTGTTGCGGAGAATATTCAACTGAGAGCTGATGTCTAATTCCTTCCTCCAATAAATATTCTTTAAAATCTGTACTCAAATACTCTGCTGCATTGTCACTTCTGATTGCTTTAATTTTCTTGCCAGTTTGTTTCTCAGCAAATCTTTTAAAGACTTTAAATCCATTGAAAATTTCACTTTTTCGTTTCATAACAAAAGTGAATATCATTCGTGAGAAATCGTCAATAAAAGTTGCGAAGTACAATGCACCGCCATATGACTTTGTTCTCATCGGTCCACATATGTCAGAATGAATAAGTTGCAGTGGCTCTGTTGACTTTGTCAGAGAGACTTCTGGGAATGGCAATCGAGTCTGTTTACCCCTAATACAAGTTTCACAACTTGTTATACTTTTAAATTCACCCTTGGGTAATCCATTGACTAAATTTTCTCTCTGCAATTTCTTAAGGTCATCAAAATTAAGATGACCAAACCTACTATGCCAAATTTCACTGCTATTTCTGTCTATACACATTCTGGTAAATTGTGTTTTTGCATATTTAGTTTGACGCAATATATAAAGTCCGTTTCTTTTGTAAGCTTCTATGCAAATTTTCCTCAATGGATTCACAATTTCCGCTTTTCCTCTCATATATTTTACAAAGAATGATTTTTCTGTACAGGTGCTGACTGAAAACAAATTTCCCTTCAGTCCTGGGACAAACAACACATTTTTAATTTTGATAAAAATGGTTCACCATGTTCGAAAACTTCCAATTCTACCGTTCCTGTACCTAAAGCTTCTATGCTTTGGTCGTTCGCTAATTTAACGGCTATTGGCTCTGTTTCTCTTAAATTTGAAAATGCGTTTCTTAAGCAGCACATGTGTGCAGTTGCGCCGCTATCCAGGCACCACTCGTCAACATCAAGAATATTTTCATCTCTAATTCCCAGAGAAGCAGCCATTCGAGTATTGTTCCTTTTAGAGTTCCTTTTTGACGAGCAGCCAGCCGCTTTGTGGCCTTTCTTGCCACAGTAATAGCAGTTAAATTTAAAATCCTTCCGATTTGGTGGTTTAGTGGAATTAGTAGTTTTTATTTCTGGATTTCCAAAAAAGGCATTCTGTTCTCCAGACGAAGTTCCCTCCATTTCACGTTGTCTTTGATCTTCTTCTATAATCTTCACCTTTAAAGTTTCAAGTTTTGGGAGCTCATCTCTGGTTTCTATTGCAGTACTGAATCCTTCGTACGATTCTGGAAGACTACACAACAAGAGTATAACTAAAAAGTCTTCGGGTACTTGAGCCCCAATTTCACCTAGATTGTCCACCAATGAAGTAAATTTACTCAGGTACTCTTTCAAATCATCACTAGGCCTCATTTTCATCTGTATTAGCCTTTTGGTCAGGGAAACTCTCGTCGCGGGTCCTTTTGGTCGATAAACTTCTTCTATCTTTTTCCAGGCCTCCTCGGCAGTCTTGCAGTTCTTAACATGTATTAGTTCTGATGGATTCAAGCTCAATACAATTGTAGCGAGAGCCTTCTGATCCTTATTTTGCCAATTAGTAAACTCTTGGTTACCGGGTTCAGGTTTGATATTGGCTTCATTAACATAATTCCACAGATCAGAGTAATTAAGAATCATTTGCATTTGAAGCCTCCATGTCTCAAAGTTTTGCTTATTCAACTTCTCAATTTGATATAGACTGGACATTCTTGATTCTTAATTTCTTAGACAATCAGTCCTGGGCCCATAACCTGTTGAAAAAAAGGAAGGAGAAGGCCGGGAAATGGCTTTTAAAAGAAAAAAGTTTTAATTAGTTATGCTCAAATTTTACATAAACTTAAAGCAGCTTGCTTTACATACTCCGCCACAACAATGGTAGAAATAATTTATATATATAGCGGTCAATTGGTCAACAAAAATAAAAGAAGAGTAAAATGTTGAAATTGATTATTCCAACAATTACTACATTGCGATAATATAAAAGAACAAAAAGGAGCTTCTTGTGTAGAACATTCCGCTAGCTTTCGGACGAAATCGTTCTTCAATAGGCGTGACTCCATCATAAATTCTTAATAAGATGCTGTATATACTAAACTCTCATTATAATTCACAATTAGATATAGAAGATTCTTCTTTGTAAAATATGTAGCGAATTTACCAAATGAAAGAAGACAAGTTTATTTAATTATTAGACGACGCAAGCTTTCGGGCAAAAACCCTTCGACAGGCAATAAAGTATAAATACGACACTCTCTCACAGAGTTCGTATTTATACTTTACTAGAAGAATGACCCGGCTTCGCCTGAGAAATCCCCCGAGTGAAGTATCCTTCATACTGAAAGTACATCAATAATAAATAGTAGAAGTGCCATAGAATAGCAATACAGAAGAAACACATAAACTACAGGAAAAAAAGTGTGTAATGGCAAAAATTGTATTATATTAGTGTTTAGGTATTGAATTTAATTATTTTTTGCAATCTATTTAGTTGTTTTAAAATTAATATAGTTTAAATAAATGAGTTTTAAAAATTGTTAAAAAAAAATGCATCGGCCGGGAATCGAACCCGGGCCGCCCGCGTGGCAGCCGAGCATTCTCGCCATTGAACTACCGATGCTTATAAGAAATGGCCATATTTGGGTATTTATTCCATTCACAAAAGCAAAAGGTGACAGAATTTATTAAGAATTGTTGCTTGACGACTCTGATACTTGTATACTTTATTGCCTGTCGAAGGGTTTTTGCCCGAAAGCTTGCGACGTCGAATAATTAAAGAAACTTGTCTTCTTTCATTTGGTAAATTCACTACATAATTCATAATGCCAACATCCTTAATCTCTTTTCTGATATACAATACGAAGTAACATGTTCTAAAAATCAACTTATGATAAAAGCCCGGGACGGATATCAATGATAAACAAATTTAATGCGTGTTCCAATTATTATTGAATATTTTAAAATTATATTTAAACTTTGATTGCAGTTTTTTTTTTGTTTGATGGTCGAATTTAAGTCGCTTGTAACTATTTTTAACTATTTATAAATGTAGCTCTTAATACAAATTTTAATTTTTAATGGCCGAATATGAGCGTTTGAGGATTTTTTTTACTTTTTAAAATATTTTTATAGCTTTTGAAACAAAATTTAGTGTTTTTTTTTTGGGGGGTAGGGGGGCCAAAAATGCTGCATTGGTATCTATTTACGACATTATTTTAAAGTTGAAGGTTTGAAATTTTGATAAGAGAGTATGGAACGCTTCACGATTTTGCGTGTCATCCTTGCGCAGGGGCCATGCTAATCTTCTCTGTATCGTTCCAATTTTAGTATATGTACCGCCGAACAAGAGAGTAGTCTTTATTATGTAATAAGAGAGGAAATGCAACAAAGAGGCTTTATTGAAATACATTCCATTTGTTTGATTATTAAAATAAGTTAGTCATTTAATAAATTTTAAACTATTAGATAATTTTTTAAAATATTTTAATTAAGAACTTCAAATTACTCTTCTCTTTCACCCAATGGTTCCCATATATTACACATTCCAGAAAGATTATTATTGATTTAAGGAATTGTATATCTTAGTCGTGTGGCCACTAATATACATTCTGGGGATGATTCATTACTGAACAAACACTTTTGTTGGTCCCTTGTCAAAATGATTTATTGCAAAATTACGCGGTTGGAATTAAAACAAAGTTTTCATAGTGCAACCGAGCTTATTTAGTAATGGGTTTGAGAGCATATATCTTTGATATATGCAAAAAGGAATATAGATTTGTAAATCCATAATAAATAATATAATTTCATTAATATTGATTACATTAAAAAAATACAGATATTATATAGTAAAATGATATTTTTTTTACATTAAACAAACATATAAGGCACTACCTACGAATATATTAATAAATTTCCTGAAAGATAATCTTTCAAATTTTTGGATTTAAAAGATTTAATGAATTTCAGTTTTCAGAAATTATACTAATTAACTTTTATATTTCTATCTATCTCTTTAGATATATATTTAATCACATTTGCAAGTTTATACATATATACTTTCATAAATCCTTTTTTACTATCCTGTTTTGTACTGTAAAATTTGACGGCGTCTAGTTTTGACATTTAATTTGATAGAAGAGACGCTCTATGCTATAATAGATAAATTTCCTTCCTGAATATTTTCCATCTATATTTTGGGCATAGATTTGGGTCAGTCACATTGCCAGCTAAACACCTCTTTGGCAGATTGTGAAGATTTTAAAACTTTAGAACTTTTTATAGCCAGCCCTCCTTTTAAGAGCATTTTTCAAATTCAGCCAGTATTAATTAATTGATTTTTAAATTGAAGAAGTATAATTACTTGGCTTCAGCCGCGATGGTCTGCAGCTGAAAGAGCGACTCGCCTAGATAATGGGAAAGGTGACAGTTGACCAAAGTCATTTGGTGACCCCGGACGTTAGCGTAGACCACAGCGATCTTCCCTGGCCATAGTATGCGCTGCCACAGGATGGTGACACTAGGAGCGGTGACACAGGCAAGTCCAGATCCAATGGTAGATGGCGCGATGGTTGCTCTGCAACCAAGACGGAGATCATGTTCATTGTCCGGGGCCGTGACGTTGGCCTCCTGCATGAATGCGAGGTCAACGGCATGCTGCTGGAGGAAATAGCAGAGCTTCATGCTTCTTTGGCGATCAGCGAGGCCACGCACGTTGAGCGTCACAATGCGGAAGCTCATTGTTATTGTTTAACAGAGGTTCTGGCTCTTGACAGCTTTTTGTAGAGGGTACATGAAATTTTCTCCAACAGAGCCTAGTAGCCAAGTTGTTGATAGCCTTCTTATTCTCCGAGTTCGATGTTGCCAGGAGAGAGTCGAACTTTCCATTCATGGCGAATTCTGTGAGAAGGGTATCTCTCTCCAGCCCCAGTGATTGGAGATCATCACTGGCCGCCGATGCCTGTAGTTCTCAATCAGGGTGTCTATTTGTTGTCGTGCCTTGAATTTTGCCTGTTCCTCTTTGTCCTGTTGTGAAGCTTGAGGTGGAAGGTCGATATTCACATCGGGAGTATCATGCTTATATGTTGAGGTGTTTACCTTGGTTGGCCCTTTGTCTGTAGTGATTGTTGCAGGGGCTAGCTACCTGGGTAGACCGCGTGCAACTGGGATGGAAGCTACTGCCATCATGTCATTAATGCGCGGCATAGGAGCAGGAGCTGGTAACTGTGCGGCAGGAGAAGCGACGGTGGGCGTGGCCATGTTGTCTATACTTGTGGACGACGTCTGCGGGGAAGATACTCTTTGTGGGCAGTTAACACGGCTGTGGCTCAATATGTGGCCCAAAGGATCTCGTCTGGATCTCATGGAATAAGGTCCGCCCTAGGCTGACAAGGGCCATTAGCCCGATACCATGGCCTCAAGGTGGACGCTTCTCAGATTACCAAAGAAGGTGTTTGACTTTGTCACCGACCCAAGGCCGCTAGTTTGCGGCGACGGTCAATAGATGGCATCTAGGTTTAACGTCTAATTTGATAGGAGAGGCGCCCTAAGCTTCATATTAATCTATTTAAACCAAATTAGTAGAACTCAAGGCAATAATAGTTATATTTATCATGGCGCGTTTTTGCCTTATGTTTAACTTAATCCTAACTGACCATGTAGAATTACTGCGGAAGAGGATTGATGGAGGCCTAATGTAAATATGTACATATAATTCTACTGTATTCAAAGCTTATGTCCAGAGTTTGTTTAAAATCCATAACCAAGATTCCCGCCACAGTGTCGGATATAGAAGCAGATTTGCCCATCAGAATGTTAGACTTCTAAAAAGCGGTAAAGTTTATTAAACTGGCGTCATTGTAGATAGGACGGTAAGAAGATTATTTGGAAAAGAAAAAATCGTATTCATTCGATCATTTCTTGATAAAATGTTTTGCATTTAAATAAAAACATATAACCTTTTTACAGATTGACGGCATCTTATATTCAATCATAATATGTTTTTATATATATGTTAGAATAATATTGTGTAATGAGAAATTATTTTTTGCTTGATTTGAGTACATGGGACTTTTGCTAATGGTATGCATTCGTGTTATCTTGGAAAATTTAATAAAATATTTCAGATCACACACACTATTTGATTTGATTGAGCCGAAGAAACAATTTAGGAAGAAATACATGACTCGAGGCATGAAGAATATAGAGAATATAAGATTTAATTAAGTATTCACATTTTTACATAATGTTTTATGCCAGCCAAATCAAAGCAACAACAACTATATATTTTTTTCTTAGTAAAATAATCTCTCAAAATAGACGACTTTTATATATAGTTAATATATACTTAAATAAAAATATTTATTTTTCAAGACGTACTATTTCTCTATTGCCATAAATATATTTGAAGAGGCATCGAGGAACAATATATGAAATGGCCATTAAATTTATGCAATGTTGTGTAAATTTTAGAAATAGCTATTCAAAGTACATAAATCTTTCAAATTTTATCAAGTGTACATAACTGCAGATCGAATGTGTAGGTAAATTACCGCGTCAGGCGATGTCAAAATAATTATTTATTGCACGCGCTTTTCCCGCCCATTCAGTCTTCTGCCTAGTTAAACAGGGTTGCCAAATATTCAGAGACGATAAAATCCTCGTAAAACTATGTTTATAAAGTTTACTTAATAAAACAGATTTTCGAATTTTTCTTTCGACTATATATTAGGATTGATTATTAAAAACCAATTATAAGAAACACTGTCAAAACGATTATAAATAAAATAAAAAATTAATTCTAATTTAGCTTTTTGAATTTAAAGTTCAGGTTTTGATTATTTGAAATTATTTTAAATGGCCCCATTTCCTATATATTTCACTAATTTATGAATTTTAATTAATTGATAAATAAAAGATACAATGAATAAATTATACAATTAAATTTGACATTTTGAAAAACAAAAGGAAAGCATTTCACTCAGCAGTACAAATATAAAAAATTACTTTACACTCACAAATAAATGGTTTAAAAGATTCTTCCACCTCTCAATGTCAACACATTTACACTTAAGAAAATGAAGAATGCCAACAAAACCTATTCCATTTTCAATCAGTAGAATACTACAACTTATAATGTTACGATGTACTAGAGCGCCATCTGTTATCAATTATGCCTCTAAAATAGTTTTATAACTTATAATGTAATTGTAATAAACTTAAAAATACCTTTTGTACAACATTATGTTAACTATCATTTTTAATATTTGATCCTATTATTACAAATATATGGCAGAATATTAGAAATAAATTGAAAATCTAAATAAATTATTAAAATATTTGTATTATATACACCACACAAGGTAGGATCACTCTAAGTTCCAAAACACTGGTTGTATAACTTTATTATATACCAAGTAATATTACAAATATTCGTTGATAAATTTTAATAGATTACCAGCAGGTTTATGGTGATACATCAGGTTGTATCTTGTGTCGCGTTTTTTCCCACCGTTAGATGTCCCAGAATGTCATCTCTGGTCAGATGGTGACAGTCATGGGAGGCTGGTGTATGTAACCAGCCTTCCGTCACTGCACAATATTCGTTGATAAATTTCAAAGTATCATCCTCCTGCATCAATACATTACCTCCATCTTTTCTCCCAACTAGAGAAACATGCTGCGTTCTCGGTAAAGCTCCTAAAGACGTCCAGTGATTTTCTTTTTATCTCTTCCTTCGTGTCAAACCTCTTCTCTTTCATGATCATTTTCTATTTAGGATAAAGGAAAAAATGCCATTAAGAGATGAATCTGAAGAATAAATGGGTTGAGAGGGGTGTTGTTTTTGACCAAATAAAGTGAGTACTGAATGGGCTGTGTGCGGGACCACTTTTCTATACTTTTCTTTCTAATAGATTTCCTCAGGTGCTGCAATATGAGAGAGGAGTGTTTTGATTTATTGTGACTCCATCTGGCATACATTCATGGTGCACAAGTCATTTGTTGTCGAGGAATGTTACAAGCATGACCTTCGTTTTCGATTTGCACATTCGAGCTTTTTTCGGTTTTGGTTCATTCCGTGCTATCCACTGACTAGACTGGCGTTTGGTTCCAGGAACGTACCCATACACCCATGTCCCGTCTCCTGTTATTACTTTATCTTGCCAATTCCGATCGTTTTCATCCATATGGAGCATGTTTTAACTGATCTACAAACGTGTCTCCTTTTGCTCTGAGGTTAAGACACGAGGCACAAACTTGCTTGAAATTCTTTTCAGACCCAGATCTTTGTGAATTGTTTCCTGGCATAGTCAAAATGATATGTTGGTCGCTTCTGAAGCTCTCTGATTGTTATCCGACGATTTTCATGATCAAAATAATCATTTTTCAACATTTTCAGTGGTGTGGATAGTCTGTGGTCTCCCGCACCTTGGCTCATCAAATACTGACACACACACACGGGTTACACATTTTTTATATTTTTTGAACCATTCAAAAACCGTCGTTATTTTAATAGCCTTTTCTCCGAACGATTTTTGAATCATTAGCAAACTTTTAGAAACAGATTTACCCAATTTAAAACAAAATTTCAAACATAGCCGTTGTTCGATCAAAATTTCGATCACAAATTTCGCCGAGCGGCTGAAACTAAATTTGTTCTAAATAGAACAATAGTGAACAAGAAAAATAGCACGTGGCTATTTTTTTTTTCTCAGGATAGCTTGATCTTTTAATAAAAACGGCCAATGTTATTTTTACTCGTTCAGTTTTTTTTTAATAAGCGAGTCCGGGAACTTAACCTTGTATATATTATTCATTATACCCGAATAAATCTTAATAGCATTGTTCCCTCGGATATTTGTAGAAAAATCTTCATTTTTATGAAACCCAAATGAAGCTATTATTTCCCTTTATATTCCATGTGCCTGTTAATAATTTTAACAATGTAAATATTCTAGAGGCATTTCTCTGTTGTAAAAATTATAAAATTAAAATACTGCAGATCATGTAAGGGGGAATCGCATAGTTTTATCATCGTGGATAAAGTACTGTTTGATTTGGTCCACAAATAAGTAACCTTTAATTATTGTAAACTAGACGGATGACCCGGGCTTCGCCCCGGGATTGACCCGTGTGCATATCTACCCGAGTGATATATATTTAGATAAGATTTTTTTTATAATTGTTTGTTATTAGCATTATCTATTTGTTTGCATCAGCATAATTTAATCTAATCTTTGATAGAGGGCGCTGTTCGTGAGCTAAGTAGAATAATTTGAATATATAGTTTTAATAATTGATTTATATATTTTTAAAATAGCCTATCGTCTTCCCCGTATTTTTTACCTATGTATGGAAATTTTGGTTTGAATTAGTGAACTACTGCGAATTTGTATACCGGACATACAAACAAACAAACATACAAACATTCATTTTTATATATATAGATATACTCTCACAGTATCAATATGAGGCATTAGCTTTCGCCACCTTTTATAAGATATTTAAACAGTTTTTAACACGCGTATGTTTCTTCTTTTATATAACAGGCAGGCTCTCCCATTATTTACCATTGCAGTAAGGGCAGTATTAAATTGTTTTTTTTTTTTGAGTAATTATATTGGTCAAAATATTTAAATTTATTATACTCCAACTGTCGATTTAAAAAGATCGAACAAAAATATCCAATTCGAACTAGAATTTCGTGGTGTATCTATAAAATGTACAATATTTTCCAGTAAGTTTCTTATTGATACAAAGCAATAACGCGCCTTTCTATATACAGTTACGAGCGTCATCAATTCTTTTTCATCTCTGTCACCGTTTGCTTTTTTTTTGGAATGGCGCTCTCCTATTGGTTGGCTACGATCACGCCACCTTTGCCCCCCCATCATGCCCCCCCCCCCCCCCCCCCACTCGCTTTTTCGTTTTTGTAACTATTGTGTTGGAGCGGGTCGCTCCTTAAATAAATGCATATATTAGTTAATAACCAAATGGAATCCTCTCTTTCTTTTTCCCAGTAAGAGACGCCTACGGAAGCCAACAGTACATAGACAGATAAAGCACATAGGCTATAGTTATTAACTAAAATATGCATTTATTTAAGGCGCCAATTTATAATTGTAACAAATAGTATTTGAATCAAAACATTCAATCGGGTAAAACACGGGCGTTGCCCGGGTCATTCGGCTAGTCTATATATAACAATGAAGAGATTAAGACGCAAATGTTTCTTTCCACAAATAAATCAAACTTCTACTGCCCTTACTCAGATTAAAAATTAATGTCTTCATTCGTTATATATAGTTGGCACGTTATTGCTTTGTATTAATTAATGCCTAACTTGCCCTTATTGTTTGCGTAAAAGCATTGCTCGATGCAAATATTTAAATGTAATTATACTGTACTAAAAGCGTATGTCCATAGTTTCTTTAATACCATTTCTAGGATTCTTTCCTACAGTGTAGCATATAAAAGTAGAATTATCCAATACAGTATTGGAGCTCTAAAGAAGCGGTCTGGTAGATTAAATTGGCGAAACCGCTGGGAGGGTTCATCACTGATGAGCCAAGCCCTCCAAATATTTTTTCATCGCAGTAAGAACAGTAGAATTTTATTTATTTGTGAAACTAAACATTCGCGTTTTAATGTCTTAATTCGTTATATAAGATATTTTTTATTAGGAACTCAAAAATGCTAGCTTTCATGCTTTCTTGGGGCTTCTTGCCTAAATACGCGACATTCAATAGAGCAGTCTATATATAGTCAGGACCTAAAGGACCTTTCAATAGAGTACAAAACACAATAAATAGTTCATTTTCTAACGTCCAGGAGCTTATACATAAAACGATAAATTGAACAAATATTTATAAATAACTTTTAATAAAGCACTAAAACCGATCTTTTGATAATGGAACACCTTCTATATATGTTGTATACAAATATTTGCTTATATAAATTCTAAAAGGCCGCAGTCAATGTCCGTTGGAGAATAATGGATTCCCGAATGTCGTGGTTTGCTTGGAGGAAGAAAGCGAAGATTGAATGCGGCTGATTCCACACTAGCCCTCTCAATGATATCCTAACTTTGACATACTCTAAACATTGGTACTTTAATTTAAATAATCAATCATGTGTGGTTCCTTTTGCTCTGTATGTTTATTTTTGTATATATGGTTATATTTATTTTTGTTTGTTTTTTTCTTTCTTCTCTCTTTCTTTTTGCTTATTACTTCTTGTATTTTAGTTTTTGCTTTTGAAATATCTTCCTTTGCTAAATCCCGTAGAGGGGAATCATGTATAGGGCTGGATGCCCCAATAAAAAGGCTTGTATCCAAATATTTGCCAACTTATAGATAAAAATCAAAATATCTGTGTGATTTGACGTATATATCTTTATTTAAAATTGAGAGATTTATTAAAGGTTATTTCAAACTATATAGAAAGGTTTTTGTATGTATAAACAGTTATTATATATACCAGAGCTTCAGCCCGTCGTACATGCGTCGAATAAATTCGATAAAATTTACAGTTGACTTATTTTAACCTGATCATTAGTGTTTCACCCCCATTGAAACTGAATGATAATAAAATTTGAACTTTTTAATATGCATTTATTGCTTTGTAAAAAATATTTTAGTAAAATTAAGTATTTTTTTAAATTAAAAATGGCCAAAGATCTCAGTAGCATTGGTATTCGATTCCATTAATTTGACCGGGGGTCGGTGGAAGGATTGGTTTTCGACCGCTACGACCCGGGATCGTTCCCGCATTGGGCTTTTTTTTTCTAATTAAAATAAAATGCTCCAATGGCCCCCGATTCTTGCAAAAGTCCAACCCCACCAGCGAGTGTAAGTAACCAAAGGGGGCTATGACAAATTTATAAGTGCACAAGTAGAACTGCTTTCTACATATGCAGGCATGTGGTGCACTTCAACCCACTATGATTATCATGGCCTGTACCACGTGTACTAGGGATATTAATTTGACCATCTGATCTACTTTTATTTGCTTTAAAAAATCACACACACATTTGGAATTCTAAAAAATCGTCAAATGTTGCGAAATATAAGGACCAAATCAGCTAAGAGAGCGAGAACCTCTATAGAAATAAAGTCATTATATCAAATACATAAATATTGTTATCCATTCTGAAGGACAAATATTTAAATATTATAATTATATGACATAAATTCTATTTCTTCATGTATAATTCAGGCACCTCAATATGTACCTTTGGATTCAAAATAATTATACCCAGCTGAATATTAAGGGTAAAGGACATAGTTGAAATTAATATTTGAAAGAAAACCTTCATATCTGAGAATTGACATTGAAGAAAAATATTGATCAATACAATCCTTGTCTGTGAAATGCTGCTTCCAACATTTATTGCGTTCAGAAGGAGAAAGGGTAAAACTGAGATACTTCAGATATCTTTCTCCTCCTGAACGCAATACATGTTGGTAGCAGCATTTCACAGACAAGGATGTCTGATGATCAATATTTTTCTTCAATGCCAATTATCAGATATGAAGGTTTTCTTTCAATTCTAAATTTAAAAAATGTCGTATTACTGTGTCAGATCTTTAGAAACTATTTCCCTTATAAAAGACCTACATGGTGAGAAATTAATTTCATGGACAAGAAGATTCATTGAAGTTATTCTCCAAAGGCCAATTAGATATGAGAGAATTTAGGCCAAGTGATTATCTTCACCATGTCTTCGTTACCAAGAAAAAGCTTTAAAAACAAAACCAATTTTTAAAATCAGGATCTATAAATTACCTTACCTGACCTAACCTATAGTTTTTTATTATGTGGAAGACATATATTTTACTGATTAAATATTAAAAGCTTGGGAAAAGTGTCTAATATGTTCTTCATTGTCTTACGCTCCAAAATCATTTATAGAGGAAATTTAGCACTATGGCAATCCTTAACTTTGCTTCCCTTCTCAGCCAAATCATGTGTAAAACATTCCCGAAATGCCCCAATTGCGATTCCCAGCCTGCCAGTCCTGAACATCTATTAAATTGTATCAAATCCTCCAAATAAGACCTCTGGGAAAACCTCAGGACTATAATAGAAAAGCTGAGACAATGGAACCTAATGTAGATCGTCTAAACGACTTGAGGAATAAGCAACAACAACAACAAGTGTAAAGCAGGTGTCAAGCGCAAATGATAGGTCGTTTGAGGATATTTTCATTGTTGGAATACGGATATTGCGATAGTTGAATTGCGGATATTGCTATTGTTGAGTTGCGAATATTTCCATTGTTGGGTTGCGAATATTGCCATTGTTAAGTTGCAAATGTTTCCATTGTTGAGAAGCGGATTTTATGATTGATGTGTTACGGATATTGCCATTATTGGGTTCCGGATATTGCCATTATTGGGTTGCGGTATTGCCATTTTTGAGCTGCCGGTGATGGCTATTGTTGAGAGACGGATATTTCTAATGTTGTTTCGAAGATGTTGCTATTGTTGGAATGCGTATACTAAAATATTTGCATTGCGGATACATACATTGTTACGCTGCGGATATTCCCATTGTTGGATTGTGGATATTTCCATTTTCGGGTTGCGGGTATTGCCATTGTTGGGTTACGAAACTTTTGCTCTGTTAGGTTGCGGATATTCCGATTGTTAGGTTTAAGGATACTGTTATTGTTGGTTGCGGGATACTCTGCCATTGTTGAATTATAAATATTTCTATTGTTAGTTTACGGATCGTGCCATTTCTGGTTTGCGGAAACTGCCATTTTTGGATTTCTGATATTGGTATAGATAGTTTCTATTTACTGTCATTGTTGTATTGTAGATATTACTATTGTTGGTTGCGGATATTGCCATTGTTGGATTGCGGATCATATGATAGTCCAAATACACTTAGACGAGACTCAATTTCTACGATTAAGGACCTATAGTATAAAAAATGCGTAGTAACGAACATAATGCACTCTCAGAGCCCCGAAACTAAAGAGTAGAACAAGCGGTGATTACCTAAGGTTTAGAGGCATCAAAGAAATGTCGCACCTCTTTGTCTGCTTTGTGAGAATTTTGGGAACTGTATTCTTTCATTTAATGTCAAGATTTCGTTCACGCCGCTTTGAGCCGCAATTAACTACAAGGGACATCCCCAAACCTTTAAACTCCACCGTGTGAAAATATTAGACCCGGGGATTCTTACGGAGGATCTTCCTTCTGAAGAATAAATCTCGTTCTCATATTCTGAATCCCTATTTCGAAGCCTCAAATGATGAAATGGAATGTTCTGCTCAAGATCTTCAACAACTACTTTTGAACGCCTCTTTCGTGTCTTTAGATATTTAATTAAGTTATGAAAAGGCAACATTTAGATTAGGAATTAAAGTTGTTCTGAGGTAGTAGGATGGCTATATACATTTTTATAACCTAAAATGCTTTATAACCCGAAATAATCAGAAGGCTATACCAGAGGTTGGTAAACTGCGGCTCGTAAGCAATATGTGGCTCTTTGAATGTGAAGCTGAGACTCTTTATTTCCATACACAAATATTATTTATTTTATTTTAAAAAATTATTCAAAAATTGTTATGAGTCGATTAACGAGGACTAGGTACCGATTCTATCTTTCAGCCACTTGTACTCGCTTTTCACCGCACCCCTCCCCTGTGTCGTCTCTGTCGTCAGTCCGTCGGAAGCTCTCGAATGATGCCGTCGTCGGATGTTTATATGTAGGCTAGAATTCGCTTTCGACACAAAACAATTTGGTGTCTTCACCAATGAAGTATAGTTTGTTGTTTCAAGTAAAAGAGTTAGAAGCAGATTATCTTCTAAAATGTATGTATGTACATATACATCAAAGCCATCAATCGCTGAATTACCATCTCAAAAGAAAAACAAACAACAAGACAATTTGCATACCCAAAGAAGACAATTTTCGCCTCAAGAGTGGAAAAAATTTGAAGAATCTCGAAAAGAAACATACGAAAAAAGAAGTAAAAACATAAACTCCACCATCCAATTCACCGCCCTCTCAGAGTGCAGTGCTGAGGAGCACCTTTCCTCAATAGCCAAAATAATAGGACATGAAAACATCCACTCGGTTGGAAAAATGAACAGCCAGGCCGTTGTATCGGTTGCCAACGGTGAACAAGCCTTACTGCTTATTAACAACGGCTTTGCAGTTAGAGGCAACACCATCTACCCAACGCCCCTATTCAACCCCCCAAAGAAATACATTCTATCGGGAATCCTTGCCTTCATCCCGGATGAAGAGGTCACCAAAGCCATGGCGCCATTCGGAGAGATCCTCAGCATCAGGCCCCTGCCTTTACCCACCGAGAACCCACTATTTAAACACCTTTCATCTCTTAGAAGAGAGGTCGTGCTGAAGAGAAGAGAATCAACTGACATGCCGGCAATCATCCCAATTGACTACATGCAGAGGACCTTTAAGATCTTTGTGGGCGAAGACACCATCTGCCTGGGATGTAAGAGACATGGACATATTAAATCCAAATGTCCTTTCAACCCTGAAATCAGAAATAATATCTCAAGAACTTACCCAGAAGCAATCAACCCCAGAGTCCTGCCCGTTATACCAGGCCCATCAAGAGAAACTGTCGCATTGAACATCACCGCAAAGAATGAATACCAAGATGATGAAACATCTAGCATATGCTCTATAGGCTCGATGGACTCCACCCAGCTCCAAAGAGAATTGATTGAATGCGAAAAATGTGAAAATCCAGAAGTTGAGAGAATAATTGCCGCGATCTACGAGAGGGCTGGTATCTCTAGAACAATTAAGGTCCAGCGGCAGTTAATACAACATCCTGACCTGGAGTTCATGATCTCCAGCTACCTCGAGAGACAGGAAGACATTAAATCGAAGACCTATAGTGACCTCAAAAGTGACCAGAGGAGAGCCCTTAACATCAAAATTGGGAAAATGAAGCAAATTCTAAATGAGCTTACCAAATTGTCTACCGGAAACGTAGAAACACCATCGTCGAAAAAGAGACCCTTTAAGGCGTCTCAAGATGATAATCTCGATCAACGAGAAAGAAAAAGACAAGAAAAAAGGAAGAAGTCGACCCCCCCAGGAATGAAGACAATCCTACCGCTGTCCACTGATATGGAGACAGAGACAGAAAATATCACAGACAAGTCCACGACATCGATTATATCCCTTGACACTGAAAATGATACCTACAAAAATATCATCGAATTCATCATCTGTTCAGACGACCAAATCAACACCATAAGAGAGATGAAGAGAAAAAATCATTCCCTGGATCATCAAATACAAGTCTTCGCCGAGACACTCCGGGAAAGAAGAAAGAATCTCGAAGACCCTGACAGTGACTTGAAGATGATCTACGACAAGAAAATAGAAGAGGCCGAATGGATCATGAAGAAGTGGGACGAACAAGAGGATATCTCCAAAGAATTCTACGCGAATATTAGGGCTGGAATTTATCCCTGAATGTTACTACCCCTCGACTGTACTTGCCTTTGACTAAATAAAGACCGTTTTTATCGTGTACATATATATATATATATGTGAGATATATTATTTAATATATATAATAATAATATTTAAAAAAACGAAGTAAAGGTAGGTAACAAAATAAGTATTATATTTTTAAAATACATATTATACATTTTTCCAAATAAGATACTATATATATATGCGTGTAAATAAATAGATTAATTTTTTTATCAAAAAACTTTATTTATGTTTGCGAGTACTACTTATTGTTGGCAAGAAAAAAAATTGTGGCTCTTTAAAATCTTTTAAATTTTGTGAATTATAATTTTTGGCTCCCGACTCATCAGGTAGCCGACCACTTGGCTATACCATCAGTGACAGAAATATGTAGATATATAACTGCTGCCGGATTTAACAACAGACGACTCTAATATATGTGGAACGTTTGATCGATTCACAGACGACTGAAGGAGACATAATGGCGCCTTGGGCTCACGAACAATTAACCCCATTAACTAACCATTACTTAATTATTCTAACGCTAATTTCACATTCCAAAGTCCCTTAGCACACATTTATTATAATGATATGAAACCCTATGATGAAGTTGTATGTTATTAAAATTAGCAGTTTTTTATTGTCCAAAATATTGTCACAAATATATTTATTATAGTAATTTAAACCAAATATTTTTGTGCTTTGGTTTGAGCTGGAAACGCCGTGTGATACGACGATTCGTGTGCATGGTATTCTAGAAAACCTTCTCAGCGATACAGATTATTTGAACTTGCATTTTAGATACCGTTGTATAGTACTTGTAATTATCATTTTGTAGCAAAGTATTTATTAACAGAGTATCGTTTTTTATGTTTATATTTTTCAACTCTGTGAACTTCCCTCATTGCTTATCTTTTGTTTATCATTCCTAGTTTGTTCTTGCCTTAAATAAATTGCTGTGTCATCCTAAGGTTGGCTTTCCTAATTTTCCATGTGGCATTTGGTGGAATTGGTAAGTAAGGGAAGACAAACTGAAGATCGCTGAGAAGACCTAGAGGCCATGGGTGCTGTGATCTACATTTTCGGAGACTGGCTCCAGGATTCCATCGCCGTGTCAAAGCCAAGACTTCCTTTCAAGATGACCATGTCCCTGTAGACGATGATACGATGACAAAGCAGCTCTTCACGCCGCAAAAAAGGAGGCAAATGTATTAGAGACAATGTACCAAGACTTCGATATAATACTTGGCAGAAGCACGTCAGATCCATGTCAGTAACTACAATAATTGCTAGCTGTGGGTCACAGATCCCGTAAGGAAGGAGTTATGTATCAAAGTATTTATTATTTTATTAACAGAGTATAATTTTATGCTTTTATTTTGCTATCCTGTGAACTTCCCTCATTACTTATCTTTTGTTTATCATTCATAGTTTGTTCTTGCCTGAAATAAATTGCTGTGTCATCATCGCTCTAGGAATTGAGAGAGCTGTCTATCCCGAAGTTGGTCTTCTCTAATTTTCTACGTGGAAATATTTTAATTTAAGTATAACTAATCGTATTAAGAGCTTAAAATCTAATTATTATTAAAATTCGAATACACACTCATGGACAAAACTTAAGAAAGTCTTTGGTTGCCGGTCGTCTATTTTTTTATTTTTTTTTTTATTAAGAGAGAGACAACTTTGTTCGCACTATCTCATGTGTCTTCAATAAAGGTCTCTGTGTATCAAATATCTTTCAGAGTTATTGTTTGAATCCCGATATACGTGATAAAATGTATAACATCCATAAAATTTGTCCATAAGTGTATTATTTGTGGCAAACCTTAACTCATTTTCTTCCTAAAACCACTTCGGGATATATAAATTATTCTATAAAAAAATACACTTCGGCCAGTTGTCTTCTCCAGAAGAAATAAATAAAAATAAAGAATGAAAATTGTTTTGAGGTTGAAAGGGCGTTCTCACGTGAATTTAAGCTAAAATAAACACTTGTACGTCGTGACCTGTATTTGCCAAGTATTAAATAAAACTTTAATAAATTTCAACAACAATTTGAAATAAAGGAAATGATTACTCTATAGTTTCATATAAACATAGTTTCGAAAGATAATTACCACAGATTTAGAAATACGCTAAAATCTCATTAGCGATCTCGTAAATTGAAAACAGCACTCCTGAGCGACGATGATATATTAATTATTAGTAATTGAGTCAATATTGGTTTAAACAAACATTCACCCGGGCGAAGCCGGTCAATTCATTTATAGAAATATAGAGATACTAAAATAAAGATAAATATAAGTAAAATATCATTAGGATAATTAGGATAATGATAAAGCTGGTAATGATAAGGGGGTGGATGATAATTTAAACTATTCAGCGCAAAATTTCCCTTTTTACATTCTTACAACAATCCTCTCATTAGACCCAGAGCAGCAGCTTTACACACCCAAGATAGTGGATATTGCTGCTGCTGTGATGGAGATGCATGGAGACATCTGAGACTCTTCTTTGGACACGACAACAACAACAACAACAACAATCCTCTATTGCTATTTCTCTCATAAAAATTTGTTAGAAGGGCCTGACTCACCAGTTTTTATCCCACGCAGCGATTTTTCCAGTTCAAAAATTCTATCTACTGCTAGGATGGTTCACCACTGATGAGCCAAGCCCTCCGAATACATTTTTAATGAGAAAGGACATTCACAGAATTTTATTATTTTATAAAAAGATAAATTCGTACTTAATAGTTCTCAATTTGATATACAAATAACTATTCTGAGTTTTATATTTGTTTATGCTGTGATTATAAAAATTATAACATTTTTTTATTAAAATAAAACTTTAACAGCATAGTTAAGGACTGACCGCCTTCCTAAGCCACCTTGTAGATGAAGAATTAGTCGATGGTCAAATGTAATAGTAATACACACAGGGGTTTATTTAAACAAATTATTTATTAACACAAAGCAATAACGCGCCATCTATATATATAAAAAAAAAATGATTTAAAAAGGCGCGAATGTTTCTTTTATACATAAAACGAACTTTTACTGTCCTTACTGCGATGAAAAAATATATTGGGAGGGCTTGGTTCATCAGTGGTGAACCCTCCCAGCGGTTTCGCCAATTTAATCCACCAGACCGCTTCTCAGAGCTCTAATACTGTATTGGATCATTCTGATTTTATATGCTACACTGAAGGATGGAAATTTGATTGTGATTATTGATTGTGAAGTGAAAAAATTCAAGAAAATAAATTTACATCAATTTTTAATTCAGCCACAAATATAATGAAATAATATCTGATATTAATTATTAGCGATTTTGATATTATTCTTTTCAAGACGACTGTATATTTTCACACCTCTCTGAACTGGTTAAATGAATTTTATTTGAGTAAGGAATCAAATCAACGCCTACGTGCAATTTCTATCCCAAAAAAATATTAAAAATAAATTTACTTATAATAGGAATTCTCCAACAAAACATGGAATTATTATTGTATTATATATTTATTCAATTGAAGAAGCTTTTATTTATTAAAAAAAAAAGATTAGGTTTGGTTACGCTTGGTAGATAATTGAAGATAATATCGATGAAGTTTACAGGGTTTTGAATATATTCAAACATTTCCAATAATTTCTTCTTAACAGAGTATTTTATCAATGGGTTATTTAAATTGCCCTGGGGTTTAAAAATATTTTTAAAATGTTTCTTCTTTTTCTAAACATTTTTTTGTTAAAAGATTTAACTACTTAGGATAATTGACGTTCGATTTCTAATTCTATCTTTATGTAAAATTGTTGCGTCGCTACCTTGACTATCGTGCGGGTATTTTGTCTGATCAGGATGGTACAAAGATGACGCTTGAGTTTGTGAAGAGATTCAGCTATAGGGTCTTTAGAGTGGCACGAATTGGAAGAAATACAATGAGTGTGACATATTTTCAACCTCTGTCGTTAGAAGATTCCTTGTACGCTGTTAAGGTCATTCTTGCGAATCGTCCGCTCTACACATACGAGGCCTGGATGATGACGCCTTGGCTTTCCTGGCGTCTACCAAGACGTGCATCTTTAGGTACTTCCTCGGCGTGGAACTGAGGAGTGTTCAAGAAGACCTTGTCTGGAGGAGGACTTTCTCAAGGTGGGGAAGCCCCCCTTGCTGAAGAATTTTGTTCACATACACAATTATATATTCCCTTACATTTTGTCTTCCCTTTTATTACTATCTTATTATATATATTCCACCTCTGTAACAATTGATTAGAAGAATCAATTAAATTGTTTGAATTGTATTGTATTCTACACATACAGTCCACGTACTGCCCGGGCAACACTGACTTGTAGGCTGCTTAGCTACCGCTGTAGACCGATACGTTCGTTCGGGTGTCCACTTTCAGCAGAGTAATCGTACAGTCCAGTCGCCAAAACAGCATGACAAGCTTCAGGATGCGGTCTGGCCAACAGCTGTTATACACTGGAATTCTTGCCCACGGGACACTCCGGCGTCTTCTTGACAGAGCCTCCTCCCTGTAGAACTGTTGTCACCAGACTTTTGTTTCCTCTTTTATCCCTGCGGCCACTTCTTCGCCCCCCAAGCTCTTTTATTCTGCCGCTGGCGCCACTTCCTTATTTATCCCTTTCTTGACAAGTTCTCCCCCGTTCTGATAAACTCGCCACCATGCTGATTCTTTCTTCCTGGCGTCGCCGTAACAATGTGACACTTTTATTAAAATTTCCCTACTAATGAGCTCACCGTTTTAACAATCTTTTTTTTTTTTAAACTTCATTTGTATTTGTGTATAAATTATATCTAAAAACAGAATTGATAACATTAAATAATTTGGAACTGAGAGTGTTTAAGAAGTTTCAACCTTAAATTTAAGTGAATATTATTTAAATTCAAAACAAATCTAAGTGGAGCGCTGATATAAGTAATAATATTCAGGCGTATACGAATATTTCTATCGTAGTTGAGAAATTTGGATAATTATTTTATAGCTATATAGAACACATGAATAGACTATATAGGTGTTTGTTTCTCCCAAGTTTTCTCAATAGTTATCTTAGTTCTTTTATTGCCATTTAGATCTGGAAGGAATCGCTGCCATATTGGAAGAAAGAACTGTACAATATTCTATTGAACGAAGATCTTTCATTTTCTAAAGTAATGGATTTAAAATGAAGGAGGAAATGTATCCAACTGCTATGCAGGCTTGAAAAATATTATCGCAAATATAAAACTCTCACTTAACCTAAAAAGATAAATACAGGCCTACCTTTACACGATCTTACCTTACCTAACTATGCAAACAAAATACATACAAAAGGATTCAAATTAACGCGCATTGCATTGGTCAAGGAAACTATAACAGAGTACTTAATATTCAGAGAAATACTGTATTTTTTTAAACATGGAAACTTTCTCCTTGGATTATAAATACTATAGAATAAAGCGTAAGGAGAAAATAATTTTTTTTGAGAAAAATTATTTTCTCCTTACGCTTTATTCTATAGAAATACTGTATATTCTGAAAATTTTAAATCTCAGCATTTTCAAATTCGCAGTATGCAAATATGTCCATATATTCCGCATATCCAGGTAGGGCTAGGACATTAGTTAAAGAAAGTTTTAACCGATCATACCCTCTGTGCCTAATTCTGAAACATTTTTCGCAGTATTCTTCATGAAATCCTAAGCTCTGTCACATATATTGAAAAATTAAGGAATATCTTATTAAATAGTATGTTATTCAGTGTAATCTTTTATTATAAATTTAGACAACTTAGGGTAGGAACGATTCTTTAACAAAATACATTTTCTATACTACCTTTACTACTACAATACTGCAATAATGGGAGGAGGCCTAGCTCGCACATATGTAGTAAACTAGCCGAATGGCCCGGGCAACGCCCGTGTTTTACCCGATTGAATTTTTTTTTTTTTTTTTCAAATACTATTTGTTACAATTATAAATTGGCGCCTTGAATAAATGCATATATTAGTTAATAACTATAGCCTATGTGCTTTATCTGTCTATGTACTGTTGGCTTCCGTAGGCGTCTCTTACTGGGAAAAAGAAAGAGAGGATTCCATTTAGTTATTAACTAATATATGCATTTATTTAAGGAGCGACCCGCTCCAACACAATAGTTACAAAAACGAAAAAGCGAGTGGGGGGGGGGGGGCAAAGGTGGCGTGATCGTAGCCAACCAATAGGAGGGCGCCATTCCAAAAAAAGAGAGCAAACGGTGATAGAGATGAAAACTGATTAAGAGATGAAGAACGCATGACACTCGTAACTGTATATTGAATTCTTTCGCCAGTTTAATCTGCCATACCTCTTTAATAGTATATCAGACATTTTATACAAAACTTGTTTAAAGTCGACCCTGTATTCCATGGTTTCGGACTATGGCCCCTATAAAGTTTAACCAATTTATAACTTATTCTTTTAATCGTGGGATATTAATATATAATAGATACCCATGTTAAATTCCTTAGAATGATATTGTTTGTTATATTTTTCTAATGTTATAGAGAATTGTCTCAAGGATGGTGTGTATGTGCAGTATGCTATGACCGAACAGCTAACATGTCATGGTTGCTGGATGTGAGTATATTCCACATTGTTACGTAGATTCTTTGCGTATTTTTATATCGCTAAACACACACTATACCTATATAAATTATTTTAAAACATATCGTAGCACTATCTTTTGAAACATTTTGAAAGGACTGTATATACAGTTGATTTCTTGAATTTACCTCTATCAGTTCTAGATGTCTTGGGCTCTAAAAAGCAGTATGATAAATTGAACTAGTAAAATTGGTGGGAAGGTTCAGCATTGATGAGCCAGGCCTTTCCAATAGTTTTTTTTTTATCGCAGTGAGAACTGTAGGAAGCCTTTCATTTGAAAAGCGAATTTCTATCATACAAACCAATTATCTGTTTGGAGAACGATCTGGTGAAACTGCTGTTAGATTCACTACTGGTAGACAAAACCTTATAATAAAAGTTTTTGATATATACTTTTATAAGCAAAAATACGAGAATCATGGGACGAGTGTCTTTTGTAGGAAGATTTATTTTAAATCGCTCAAGCTTTCGGGCTGACCGGCCCTTCTACAGGAGACAAGTGAACAAATGGCACATCGGGTACTATATAATGATGGGACTATTTACATATTCAAAAAATTTTAAAATTGTAAAAACTTTTTATAGGGATTTTGCATATCTAAGCAAAGTCGGGAGGGATAATTAGCATAATAGTAAATTATGGACAGAAGAAATTGACATGTATGATAATAGATATTGGATATAGTAGAGCCATGCATCATCTCCCAGGCAATCCCCCCTAACCAGTTGACCCTCATCATATCCAATATAACCGCAGAAGTAAAGCGTCTACAGAAAAATATAAGAATCCGACACGATAAAAAACTCCGCTACTGGTCAGTTAAATTTCGTCTACAACTCCATGACACCGACCATTCCTCCAATCTCGTTAACCTCTCCTCAACGGTTCTCACTCCCCAGGAAACCACCCTTCTAAGCAAAGGCCTCAAGTTTAGACCTGTCTCTAGTCCAGATCCCCTGAAAATCATCAGTGCTGTTGAAGCTGGCATCCGCAACCTCAATAATTCAGAAAAATATAAAATACGCCACACAGTCTCCAACATACTGAGCCTCCCGTTCGCCCAACCCCGTGCCTCCCCACTTGAATTCGATATCATCCGAAAATTACGGCAGAAAAACCATTTAGCCATTATGCAATCAGATAAAGGTTCACAAACGGTCATCATGAATACTAAAGATTATAAAGAAAAATTACAGGTTGTTCTCGCCGACATCTCCACTTTCAAACCCATCTCTGCCCAAAACAGATCCACCATATACTCCTCCGTCCGAAAAGAACTTAACCGTCTGAAAAGAAACCAGATCATTTCACCAGAAGAGCACAAGTCCTTTCTCCCCGATACCGATACCGAATCCTATATATATGGCCTGCCCAAACTCCACAAGCCCGGAATTCATTAATGATTACTTTCATTAATGATGTGCATGGTACCCCTCCTTGTCCGAGCCTCGTCATGGTTTCATTTGATGTAATATCCTTATACCCTAGCCTTCCCCATGATTTAATTATAGACTCCCTCAGGTCCTTCCTAGTTGATTCCCATGTCGATTGCCATACCTCATCCAAAATTATAGAACTCACCCATCTCTGTTTACAATCCTCAGTCTGCTCCTTCAACTCCCAGTTTTTTCTACAGATAAAAGGGTCCCCAATGGGGAACCCTCTTTCCTCAGCTGCTGCTGAGATTGTTATGCGGTCTATAGATATGCAGATCACCTCAGATTTTCCATCCGATATCCGCCTTTGGCGTAGATACAAAGATGATGTGTTCTGCATATGCACAAAAAGCCAGGTTGAAAATATCCTCTCTAAACTCATTAGTTACCATCCTGACCTTTCCTTCACCCATGAAACCGAAACCTACAACCCCCTCCCTTTCTTAGATTTCCTAATCATCCGGACCCCAACCAGATACCCCCCACTCCACAGTACATTACAAGAACTCATTCAGACCCAATTATATTCACTTCAACTCCTTCTGCCCCCTAAGTCACAAAATCAACACCGTCAAAACCCTGTCTAAACGAGTTCACACCCACTGTTCCACCTCTGATTTCAAAACCATGGAAACCAATAGAGTCATAGCTAATCTCATAAAATTCCAATACCCGAAGTCTTTCATATTGCGCCATTTCCACAACCCCAACCACACCGCTTCCAACCCCGTATATAAATCCATATGTGTCCTCCCATATTCCCCCACTAGCTCCTCCATAGCCCGAGCCCTAAGCAAGTTTGGAGTCAGGACCCTGTACTCCAACTTTCCTAACATCAGCTCCCTCATTAGGAACCCAGATACGAAAAGCAATAGCCCATATAACCCATCTCTCTTGTCTGGCTGTGTCTACTCCATTCCCTGCGCTGACTGCGATGTTGTCTACGTTGGTGAGACGGGCAGGAGCTTAGGGACAAGACTCGAGAAACATAGAAAAAACATCTCCAGACAAGATGAGAAATCAGCTATATACCAACATATCCGAACCACCAACCACTCTTTCGACCTGGCCAATCCATCTGTGCACTATAGCCGCATACACAACAAGAAGCAGCGCCTCACCTTGGAAGCTCTCGTTTTCCCAGGGCTTCCATGCCATCAATAGACATATCGACCTCCCTGAATCCTACCAATCTCTGTTCCCATAGCCCTGTTTCCTCCATCTGTGCGGATTCCCCCCCCCCCTCCTCTCTCATAGACAGTAGAAGATATTACAGGCTCTACTATATCCAATATCTATTATCATACATGTCAATTTCTTCTGTCCATAATTTACTATTATGCTAATTATTCCTCCCGACTCTTTGCTTAGATATGCAAAATCCCTATAAAAAGTTTTTAAAATTTTAAAATTTTTTGAATATGTAAATATCCCATCATTATATAGTACCCGATGTGCCATTTGTTCACTTGTCTCATGTAGAAGGGCCGGTCAGCCCGAAAGCTTGAGCGATTTAAAATAAATCTTCCTACAAAAGACACTCGTCCCATGATTCTCGTATTTTTGCTTACTTTATTGAATGGGATTCCAGTACTTATATACTTTTATGTTGGGCAAGAAAATATTTTAAAATAAGCGTTAAATAGTTTCAATTTTATTCTACAGATGGCACAAAATTCAATGGAATTCCAATACCGTAAATGACCATCTCTCTTAACGACCACCTCCCATGAGCGAACATCCCTCTTAACGACCACCCACCCCCGTGAGATACCATTCCCCTGAACGCCCACTTCTCATGAGCGACCATCTCTCTTAGCCCTAAAAAGCCATCTCCCATGAGAGATGATACCCCTGAACAATCATCCTCCATGAGAGACCATTCTTCATAAGACCACCTTCCACACATAAGAGACCATCTTTCTCTGAACAGCCATACCCCATGAGCGAACATTTCACTTAAAAGCTCCATAAGACACCAAACCCTTTAACAACCATATTCCATGAGAGAATATCCCCCTTAACGATCACTTCAATGAGTGAAAATCTCTCTAAAAACCATCCCCTATAAGAGACCATCCCCCTAAGCAACCATCTCCCATGAGAGAACATCCCACTTAACGACCACCTTCCATGAGCAGCCATTTATCTGAACAAACATCTCCCATGAGATACCATCCCCTGAAATACCACATTTCATGAGAGGTCAAACTCCTGAAAAACCACCTCCCATGAGCGACTATCACACTGAGGTCTCTAACCACATGTGTAAACCAAAAAGATCCGTCCTTCTAAATTCATCGTTCGGGTCCTTTCAAAATATTAAAAAATTCTGCTAATATTTCCATAAAGTTATCTTTCGAAAGTTATTTATACTGTCTACATTATAAATAGCAATTAGAAACTATAGCCTCAATATCATGGATACTCATGGCCGCTCCAGGCAGTGAGATCTCATTGGATATTAGATTATGTATGTTAGAGAATCATATTGCATTCTAAAAAGTTGGTCGCTCAGGGAGGTTGTAAACCAGAATACATCAGGAGAGTAGAAATGGCGCTGGAATTGTGTGAATCCCACCGCCAATAATATTCGAAGTTATCATGAGAAATATTTATCTCTACCGCCTTCCTCCCATAAAATATCCGGAACCAACATGCCCCAGGCAATATTTCCTCTTCCAATAACCAAAATAGGTCTTTTTGAAATAGGAGGTTTATTCCTTTTTTTCAATGTTTGCTCAAAAATTTGAATACGTGTGTGTCTTTTCTTTTCCTCTTTGATATTATTCATTTGAAATATACAAACATATGTGGTAAAAATATAAATAATTATTTAAATGTGTTTTTAAAATTATGATCTCCATTGTTGTTCTTATATACAGTTTTTAATATAATTATATACAAATGATTTTAATATTTTAAATTAAAATATAATGTTAGTGCTTTTTTTAAATGACATTTTCTCCCTATATGGTTAGGTTGTATACATATTTGAGAATAAATTCAATTGAACAGAAAAATATTTCTGTCGCCTTGTCTAGAGTGAAAACAAGTGCGTTTCTCTTTATTTTTATTTTTAAATGATTTTTTTTTGCTTATCCCTAGTACACGTGGTACAGGCCATGATAATCATGGTGGGTAGAAGTAGTCGAATGCTTTTACTGTAAGTGCACCACATGTCTACACATGTGAAAATCAGTTCAATTTCAAACTTACAAAGGATGCCAGAGCCCCGTTTGATTACTTGCACTCGCTGGTGGGGTTGGACTTTTACAAGAATCGGGGGCCATGGGAGCATTTTTTTTAAATAAGAAAAAAAGGTGCCCAATGCGAGAATTGAACCCGGGTCGTAGCGGTCGAAACCAACGGTTTAGATCATCCTTCTTTCAACCGACCCTCTCAAGTTAAAAATATAAAACATTCTAATAAAAATTATTGAGTATACTTTTTTTTTTGTCCGTCCAGGAGTTGATCGATTTTCTGAGTTTGGATTAGTACAAGACAAGCTTCTTTTGCTAAAATGGTCGTTAAGCAATATGATCAAGTATGCGAGGACTTTATCTTGATGCTATATTCCCTCACAATGTGTGATTAATAATTTCCACATGTGGCTTATAATTTCTACAGTAAAATAGCAATTAATTACATTCACTCATGTTTTTTTCCGACTTTATAAGTTCGTGTTAAAAAAAATTGTAACATTTTAATAAGGACAGTATTGTGAAATAAAGAAATTTTGCATCGAATATTTTGCTTTGAATTAGAAAAATAGTTTTCAAATAATTTCAAATGTTCGAAACTTATAGACGCGTATAATTCTTTTTAAAATAAAACAATTCATACTTCCCTTACTGCAATGGAAAAAAAATTAACGGAAGGGCCTGGCTCATCAGTCGTGAACCCTCCCAGAGGTTTCGCCAGTTTAATCTACCAGTATCTATTGCATTAAGGGCAGTAGAAATTGTTTTATTTTAAAAAGTATCATACGCGTCTATAATATCTTCGAATTTTCATAACAGATGGCGCGCTAATGCATCATAATTTCAAATATATAAGCGTCTTTTTTTTTTAAAGAAGATGTGTCCTATTACAATCAATGATATATACATGTTTTAAAATATATAAAGTTAGGCGAACCAGCGTCAATGATGATCTCCTCATTGGCAAGATCATTGTTGATAAGAAAATGATTCGATTTGAACTCATTGATCAAATAAAATTCAAGAATACTTATCAGAAGGTTATCAGAAGTCTCAGATATTTTTCGGAACATTTCAAACCATCATGCAGAATGTGTTGTATATATATTGTCGCGGAGATAAATAAAGCAAGGGCAAGTTTGGGGATAATTAATTTATTATAAGGGGTATTTATAGGGAGAGAGAGAGTGTACAACTTACCCCAAGTTAAAGATAATTCTAATGAGGGACGTCAGCTCCTCCCGCCGACCAGATTCCGCGAACCCCCCACATCCGGTGTCCAGGGATGATTGACAGGCGTCCCATGGGGCCTCTCGTGGGTGGAGCTGCTGAGCCGCTTGACAATATTTAAAGCATAATTAATTAATTGTTGTCCCCCACAGAGTATGTGCGTAAGCTCACAAGTAAATAGACGCCAACTGTAAGAAGATAAGTTTCTCCTTTTCTTATTATGTTATAAGTTGTATTTTATTCTCTCACTTATAAATCAACAAATATAATGATCGATTAATCTTATTTATTTTATTTGACATACCGGACGCGATATCCCAGCTTGGGATACTTGCACCTAAATAAATTTTATCAACCTATATACAAGATCTTTACAATCTTCTTGGAATAACTATCTTTAAAAAATATAAGCAAAGAGATTAAACAAAGTGATCTGTATCTTAAAAATATCCTCAGATAAGTTAATCTCTTAACGAATCAGCAAAAGGAAAAGCCCAAGGAAATGTGAGTAAACAGGGTCTATTTGCTTAAAGGTGCTAACGCAGTAGTTGAGATGTACGCATATGACTCAGAGCCTAAGAGGCAATATGACTAGAGGTTAAAACCTGGAAAACTAAGAATATAAAATCAGGATGACCAAATCGAAGCTTAAAATGTTCTCTTATCACTTTCCTTTTTGTAAAGGGATCGGTATTCTGTGAATTCGTTTCTGAAAGTTATACCATTAACCAACCATACTTGCTTGAGGTATTGCGACATTTGGGGGGGAAACTGTCCTTCAGAACCCCACGAAATATGGAATCCGATTAAATTCACGGAAACAAACGGCCATTACCTGACTATATCGGCCACCCCTCGGGGATTTACGGTCTGCAGTGAAAGCCCTAATTAATAAAGATATGTAATCAACATGTTGCAGCAGTACCATTAAAGAAATACACTACAGAATTAGAGAATATCTCAAACTACCTACATACTCAGTCGTACACTAAATATAAATTTATATATATTCTTAAATTTTATTTGATTATAGGCAAAAATTATTATTAAACATTTTTCGAAATACTTCTGAAAAGTTTTATATATAATCAGATAATCTTAATGTTTAAAATATATAAATCCATTTAACCCATCTTCTAAAAAATAGGAGGCTCAGTTCTATTTAAGTTGTAATAAATCCTATAAGAATGGAAAAAATAACAAATATCTTTTCTCAAACACTTTTTCCTGTTGTTCGGATTAAATCAGTCTTTTGGCTCGAAAATTCTTAAATATTTGACCTTTCCATTTACAAATAAATATCAACGCTTTTTATTTCTATCTGTTCGTAAATTTGATTAGGGATTAGTTTCAATATCTCAATTCACTTTATTTATTTATTTCGTTGTTTTGCATTTAAATGGCATACTATAATTTAATTTTATACACATGGATTTACTTTAATATTTTTGGAATATTTTATTATTCAATAGGATGCACCTCCGAAAGGAACTCTGTCTGATACATCTTGTACAAGAAGTTCTGAAGCTTTTCCCTGTAATATAATCCTAATCTACCAGAAACCTATTTACTTATATATTTTCGTAGCATATAAAATATTTCGAAGCATATATAATTATTATATATAGTATTTCTTAGTACATATATGTGAAAAAAAAATCAAAAATATATATAAAAGGTCAGCTGTTGATATTAAAAACAAAAAGGCATATCCTGACCAGGCTCACGTAACTAAACGTTTATTTTAACCTGTTCCATGATATTTGACCAACCCAATTTTTTGATAAATCAAGAAATAAACGTTTCGTTTTTTTCCACTAGATGGCGCTCTGCCATCTAGAAATGCTCATGTGAGCCTGGTCAGGATATGTTTTTTGTTTTTAGTACATATATATCGTATATTTTAAACTGTATAATAATGACACTTTTAGTATATGTCACATATCTTCCAATTAGAGCCGATACCTTATAAGATCCTACCCTTCTATTAAAATGTACACCGTTTCTATTTGCTCCACCCCCATATTTTGTATATATGCTATATCTTTATTAATAATACCTGAACTGGCAATCGTGTACGTGAGGCAAGTGTTGATGTTCTTCCTACACGCGGACAACAAGAAGCAGAGGCAGGGCTAGATGTTAGCACAGAGAGTGATCGGGGACAGCCCACGGGACAGAGGTAGAGGCCATGACACAAACTTGGATGCTTTTCACCGAGACATGGAGAGAGAGACTGCCCGAGACAGAAGCCGTCTGCCGATGGCCACACCCTAGAACATCTGCTGACCCCCTGCCAAAACCTGTCCTGTTTTCAGGGGTCGTCTATAAAGAGTCCCTGGGGGCCCCACATGGGCTGGGCGTTGGCTTTTCCTCCCCTCTGTCCCTGCCACCAGCTGACCGAACACTCTTTGGATCTTTATTTTGACGTCAACATTTTTAGTTTTACATACAAATAGGGGTTTACAGGTATTATATAATATATAACATATATACAAAATATTGGGGTGGTAAAAATAGAAACGGTGTACATTTTAAAAGAAGGGTAGAATCTTTTAAGGTATCGGCTCTAATTGGAAGATATGTGACATATACTAAAAGTGTCATACAGTTTAAATATACGATATATATATACAGTAATCCCTCGTTAAGACGAACTCAACGGGAGAACGAAATACCCTTTTCGTCTTAAAAGAATATATACCGAATTCGTATAAACCGAATTCGTATTAGACGAATTGAATTCGTGGTATCCGGGGGTTGTACTTATGTACTACTGATGAGTAAGAAAACTACATTTCTGAGGAATAACGAATAAATTTATTTGAAAACAATATTAATGAAAATATTTTATAATTTTAAGGAACAATTATTATGTATATGTATGTACATAAAGTATTTTATTTTAAAAGACAATATGGATAATATAATCACAATGTAAGGCAATAACATGAGAATATAAGTTTATTTTAAAACACAAATAAAAAGAACAACAAAAGAAACAACTTACATAATATACTTGGTACATACAAGGTTTATGTGTATGCAGCATATGCAGTATGCATAGAGTATCCTATATCTGGGTTTTCTCTGCAGGCTTCAGAAAGTTTGTTATAGTTTTTTGGTGGTATTTGATTGGCACTGTTTCAGACACTCCCTTCTTATTTTATCCAGGTCATCTTCAAAATGAACATCAATATCCGCAGAGGTTTTGGACAGCTTCTAGAGGGTTTCGAGGACCGCGATTACTTCCCTCTAGTAGGCATCATTATCTCTTCTTTCACCTCATCGTCTTCTGTTTCTTCTTCTTCTTTCTTCTTTTCTTCTAATTCGGGTGAACCGCAAATTTCCAACCCTTCATCCAGGGCAACATACACCAGGAAAGTCAAAGTCTCAGCTGGGTTTGTAGCTGAAAGGAGTTTGGTCCATTCTTCAGGCTCATCATACCAGGCGTCCATACCAATGTATGGAAATTTTGGTTTGAATTAGTGAACTACTGCGAATTTGTATACCAGACATACAAACAAACAGACAAACATACAAACATTCATTTTTCTATATACTAGCGGATGTGTACCCGGCTTCGCCCGGGTTTTATCCGAGTGAAAGTTTGCCTAACGAATATTTTTGATAATAATATTCGGGAACACACAGAATATTATGATAATAATGATAATATAATTCGTTACGTCTTATATTTATATAATATTTAAAAACAAATGTAGAAATAAAAGTTGAAGTATAATAAACAATGTTAAAGATTAGTTTTAATTATTAATCAAGATTGTGTGTGAATATGTGAGAAATATGTAATATCGTTGTTGTTTTCTTGGCCGACTGTTTTACATATGGTGTTATCTTAAAATTGCTTGTTTTGAATATTTTTTTAGATTGAGTTGAATGAATTGCTGAATTTTTTTTTTGTATTTATATATAAATAAAATTAACTCTGTTGATTTTTTTGTATTTAATCGATAACAGCGAAGTTACGCATGTTAAAGTTAGGAAAAATATTTTGATGTTAAGCAAAACCTGCTCCATCTCGTTTTACATAAATGTTGAAAATTTGGTCGAAATTGATGCATTGTAACGAAAGTTTTTAGTGAACAACACTTATGAAATTTCCATTTTATTAATATAGAAGAAGAAGATAGAAGAAGATATAATATAAATGAGTTTTAAAAATTGTAAAAAAAAAAATGCATCGGCCGGGAATCGAACCCGTGCCGCCCGCGTGGCAGGCGAGCATTCTACCACTGAACCACCGATGCTTATAAAAAAATGGCCATATTTGGGTATTCATTCCATTCCGGATTACTCCGCGTAAAAAAAGGTTCTTCAAATGAAAAAAAGAAATAGCCAAAAATACTAATCAATATGTAGCCGAAAATTTTCCTCAGGTTTATAAAAATCGACATGCAAAATTTGGTACCAATTGGTTCAGTAGTTTTTGAGTTTATCGCGAAACAGACAGACAGACATTGACCTTTATATATATAGAGATAATTATAACATATTAGAATTCGTTTTAACCGATTGATTAGTTCTGCTGGGGGATAAATTTAATTCGTATTTCGTCATAACCGAATATTTCGTCTTAACCGGCAAAATCTCTTTGGAAAGCATTGAAATTTAACGGGGGAAAAGAAACGGTTCGCGCAAACCGAGAGTTCGTATAATCCGAGTTCGTGATAACGAGGGATTTCTGTATACAGTCGAAGTTGGATAATTCGAAGTCCAAGGGACAAAAGAAATTCAAATTATCCAAAATTTCGAATTAAAAATGTTCTGAATAAAAGACTTAAAAGTCTAGGGACAAAGATAAATATTCGAATTGAAAACATTAGAATTATCAAAGTTCTACTGTATATGTACATCTATCCCCCGATTCACACGGTAGATACGTTCCTGAGAAAAACGTGTAAATCGGGGGATAGGTGTACACAGAAATAAAAATAAAATGCATTGACAGGTTAAAATATGTAGTCAGCACATAAGCTCGGGATTCCTCGTGAGATGTGTACACAGCGCATGTGTTCAATCACAGTAGCATTTAGTATAGTGCGATAAAAACAAAAAAAAAACTTATTTGGAAAACCGTGTAAAAGCGAAAACGTGTAAAACAAGTACCGTGTAAATCGGGGGATAGGTGTATGTTTATCAAATTGTATTCTACATTTATGTATTCATTTATTCCTATACAATCTTATTTATTCATATTTGTATATTTTATTTTTTATTATACAACTTTATATGAACATTGTAATAAAGTAGTTTCAATATCAATTTCTCTCCCGCGAATATTTTAAAACTTATTCCAACATTATTATCCAAACGCAAGATAAATAATTGTATACGAATAAATATTTCTTAAATTGTAGAAAATTAGTCTGCGCCTTAATTATTCAAAATGAAAAATTTTGCTTTACAATAAGAGCGTTTTGAATTACGAGAATGTCTGTTAAACGGATTATTCTCGCAAATTAAAATACCACTACGTATATCTGTGCAAAATAATCCACAATTGCTATTCACAATATACTCGAAATTTATCATTTAAAAATTAGACGAAAAAAAGTGTCCATTAAACCTGATGCAGCCCTTTACCGAAGTACCACTACAAATATTCGAGCAAAATTATTCAGAATCACTATTTAAAATATTGCCACGAAGAAAATTAGGAAAGACGAAAACTTCGGGATGACACAGCAATTAATTTAAGGCAAGAACAAACTAGGAATGATAAACGAAAGATAAGCAATGCGGGAAGTTCACAGAGTAGTAAATTATAAACATAATAAATGATACTCTGTTTATAAAATAATAAATACTTCGCTACATATTTCCTTCCCTATGTGAGCTGTGACTCACAGCTAGCAATTATTGTAGTTACTGACATGGATCTGACTTGCTTCTGCCAAGGATTCCATCGAGGTAGTAGTCCCTTTGTGTCCTTTTTCTTGCGGCGTGAAGAGCGGCTTTGTGGTCGTATCGTCCATAGGTACATAGTCATCTTGGAAGGAAACCTTGACTTTGACACGGCGGTGGAATCCTGGAGACAGGCTCCGAAAATGTAAATCACAGTATTCATGGCTTCAAAGTCTTCTCGACGATCATCAGTTTGTCTTCTCTAACTTACCCAGCATCTTCACCAGAATGCCACGTGGAAAATTAGAAAAGACAAACTTCACGATGACGCAGCAATTTATTCAAGGCAAGAACAAACTATGAATTATAAAAAAAAAGATAAGCAATGAGGGAAGTTTACAGAGTAGCAAAATATAAACTTAAAACATGATACTCTGTTAATAAAATAATATATAATTCGCTACAATATACTCGAAATGGATCATTTGAAAATCAGATGAATAGAAAAGTGTCTCCATCAAACCTGATGCAGCACTGCAGCAGAAGTAAGATCTCCAGAAGACTCTGGCACCAGACGATCGATTGGTGGAGCAACAGCTCTCACTGTCCCCAGGGAGCAGGTTCTGCCGAGAACCCCTCCCACAGGACCTGTCTCTAAAATTCCAAGACAGCAGCTTTATTTGTTGCCAGGCACGGGTTGTATCCATTCGAGGGATATGTTTAAAATGCCATCATTTCCTTCGAATAAAATAAAAGTTGTAGTTTTATGGGGTACTGTTTAGAATAGTAAGTTGCCTTCCTTAACTCTCTAAAGCTATATTTATTCCGGAAAAATATGGAACTATTGTGTTATATATATGTTATAATAAATATTATTTTGAGATAGAAATTAGTTGCTGGTTCTTTTGAGTACATGAGTACCTAATGGTATCGTTTGCAGTCGTGTCATTTTGAAAGAAAAGCAGAAAAATAACTATTTACTATCAAGTAGTTTTCATTTTAAATTACTTGAGGAAAATTACAATAAAACATTTTTCACAGTTATATAGAATTTATGAAATTAATTCTATATTAGTGAATTTAAAAATAGGTTAGATAACTACATATTTACAACAAGTATTAAAAGTCGGCGTATTCTAAAACTATGGTCAAAACACAAGTAGAATTATCAATGAATGAAAATAAAATATATTTTTAAATTATAGAATACTTTTATATTTAGATTATATAATATATATACACGTATATATATTTTTGTTATATAAAAATTGTATTTCATTTTAAAATTATAATTCCCAGATCAAATTTCTCTGTTAAGACGACTGCGAGAGATTGCCGCTTTCCCTATATAAATCCGTTGTTGTTGTTTTCCGTTGGCCGGCTCAAACCTTTTGTAATTATGTAAATAATATTTTGTTTTCCTTATTCTACTCGCCTTAAGTCAGGCAGTAATTTATCAAATTCGGTTTTTATATATATTACTAAAGCTCAATTAAAGCTAATTCTGATTTAAACTATTTTTATTTGCAATATCAAAAACATATTCATGTATCAAGCAAATATATTTTCATATTGGACATAATATATATATGTGGCAATATCGTTGCGGGGTTTCTTGTTGTTGGGTGCGAATGGTGAGATTTGGTTGAAGCGCAGTCGTTGAGTGGTAAGTGAAGCACACAGTTAGGAATAATCAGGACACATGATGAGGTTTGAAAATAAAAGGCAACTGGATTGGAGGAAAGAAAGTTTGAGAAGAGCTGGGCGATTTGACTTATTAATTATCTGATCACATAGCGGTGATTGTACTTAGCTACGGGATGAGCAGAGGGGGAGAGGTCCAGAGCCGATGTCACCTCCTTGGGAGCCAAAGCGTAACTGACATTTCTTGCTTTTCGATTTAACACCAAGCTTCAGTTTCTCTCTGATTGGTTGAGATATGATCACATGGTGTTTTCCTATTGGTTGACCTACTTAGTGGTTCCTCCCTAATTGGCCGGCGGCTCTCCTTGATGAAAGATGGCCTGCCTGGTATATCCGATTTCGTCAGGAAGTATTGGGTATCTTGACGCTTATAGCTTCGACGGATATTAGATACGTCCTGTTTTTGCCGGAAGTATTGAGTGCATCTTGGCTAAAATAACTTCTGCGGTCACTAGAGACGTCCGGTCTCTGCCCCTGCAATGTTGACACAGGGGTGCCAAAATAGTCGTGCCAGCTTTAGTCTTACTTCCTATATCTTTTGTTACTTTCTTTCCTCCAGTTACCTTGTTCTTTATTAAGTCTTTGAAAATCATACATGATATATACATAGTGGGTCGGGGTTGCATTTAATTATATACAAATTATGACAGATGCGCCCCCTACATGTGAAGAATTCAAGAAGGGGTTAGCCTGAGAGAATTCTGTAAAGTGAAAAATAATTTTGTGGGAAAATTAGTTGTAGGTATTGAGGGGCTATATACAAGCATTGCTGGTGACATAAGTAAAATAGAATGGTGTTGATGATATAGGTTGAGTATAATTAATAGAAATCAAAAATTTTTAATTGTAAGAAATCAAGGAATGTTATGGTACATAGTGGATTAAAAGAAAAGAAAATGCGCCTAAACGAATTCTACTCGAGTTAAGAAATGAATTCGAGGGGGTTCTATTTAGGCTTTGAAATCAAAATAAAAATAATATAAAAATAGTTGAATGAAATCAAAATTGAATGTGTTTGGTTGAATGGTGAGAAAAAAAAAAAAAAAGAAAAATGCCTAACCATATTCTAGCTCGAAATTGGGAATGAAATCGAAGGAATTCTATTAGGTCTTTTGAGAAATCAAAAATAAAAAAAAATAAAAAGTTGGAAGAAATCAAAGTGAATGCTTGGTGCGTGGTGAAAAAAAAAAGGAAAAATGCCTAATTACTTTTTTGCTTGAATTTTGGAAAGGAATTCGAGGAAATTTCATAAGGTCTTTTGAGAAATCAAAGTAAAATAAAAATAAAAAGTTGGAAGAAATCAAAGTGAATGCTTGGTGCGTGGTGAGAAAAAAAAGGAAAAATGCCTAATTATATTCTAGCTCGGAATTGGGAATGGAGACCGAGGGAATTCTATTAGGTCTTTTGAGAAATCAAAGTAAAATAAAAATAAAAAGTTGGAAGAAATCAAAGTGAATGCTTGGTGCGTGGTGAGAAAAAAAAGGAAAAATGCCTAATTATATTCTAGCTCGGAATTGGGAATGGAGACCGAGGGAATTCTATTAGGTCTTTTGAGAAATCAAAAATAAAAATAAAATAAAAGTTTTTTGAGCGAAATCAAAGTAGAGTGCTTGGAAAAAAGAAAAATGAAAAATAAAAAGATTTCAACAACAAAGGGTGATTTAATGTTTTTAGTTTAATCGAAAGTCAGTGAGTTTTCGTTGATAATTGAGTTGTGGCAATATAAGTCAAGTGGTAAATAGAATGATAATTGATAAATGAAAATGATAATATAAACTAATTGGTAAATAAAATGATAGTTAATGATTAAAATTGATAATAAGTTGAATAAATTGCTAAATTGATTAAATATTTAAATTTTAATTGAGAGAAAATAATGAAAATGATTGATATGAAAAATAAGGTGTATTGGTTGGAACCCTTTGGTATCTTCATGCCCTGATCTACATGTATTGGTTGCTCCATTTTGCCCTATAAATGTTTTACTTGCTCAATTATGCCCTATAAATTTTTTGTCTCATCTGTAGTGACACTTAGGTGAAAAACGTGATTCTAGCCCTCAAGTGCGTTTATGCTGTGTGTACAGGAGACATGGAAATCTATATAACCTTTATGTGTAATTTTTTGTCTTTGTGTGTGTGTTGTGAAAAATGTTAGAAGTCGGTTGTGTAAGAGATGTGTGAGCTAGTTCTAGGTGTTGTTTCGTGGATGTGTAATTGGTTGGTAAAAATCGATATGTAGACTCGAACTGGAATCAAAACCGGTGGCATAGTGAGGTTCCCAGTCGACCTCAATAGGGGATCTTCTCATTGTAATTAGAGATACGGAAGTGGGGTGTGTCGGGCAAACGAGAGGGAGGGAAATTGGAGATCGGACGAAGGCGTTCCGCTTTGTTTACAGAGGCCGAATTTAACCTCCGCGGACTATACTTCCTGTCGTGGTGTTTCAAATCTCATTTCCTGCCGTCTATTTATTTTTGGTGCGGCTCGGGGCTTGTTTTTGGAGTACGGCTTCTCCGACATCGGTTGGTCATTTTTTCAGTTACTGCTATCTTTTCGGAGTTTATTTAGATTTTCTGCGAAGATGGTTCCTAAAATTATGAGAAGTTTTATAAATACTTGTCCACAATGAAGAATTGCTTGTCCACAATGAAGAATTGCTTGTCCACAATGAAAAACTGTTTGTCCAAAATTTAAAAATGCTTGTCCTAAATTAAAAACTACCTCTTGTAGTTCGAAGATTTTCTGATCGGGCATAGCATAGATAAACAAGTATTTAATGAACAAAATTGGGATACAGTTGTATGGCAGAAGTAACAAACAAAGGATAAGAATCAGATGAAATATAGGATATTGCCCCATGTTCGTCCACATTTTTGTAACTGGGGACTCTGAAATATTTGCTTGAACCTTATGAATTGTAGAATTTGAATGATTGGTAGGTTCGCAGTTCTCTTGTTTGATATCTTTAGGGAGTGGTGTGATATGATTGAGCTGATTGTCAGGTTTACAGTTCTCCTGTTTGATCGTCAATGGTTTTATTAGAGATATGTCGGCGGTAATTGGTTTAGGTTGAGATGTGTGATCGTTTCTCTGATGTGAATGTGGTAATTTTGGCATTGTTTGTGTTGTGTGTACGCTGTGCTTTATGTACGAATTTTGTTTTGTTTGGGTACCTGTGTCGGTATTTTTACGTGCAGGTTGTTTGTATTCATCGATTCTTCTAGCGAATCGGCAGGTGGGGCAGGTTTTTACCTGTTTTGCGATGTCTTGTGTCATGTTCTGCCAATAATATTGTGCTGAGATGAGCCTCGTCATCTTGGAGATGTTTGGATGGTGGTGTTGAGTGTGTACGGACTTAAGGAGTCTGGTTGTAAGTGAACTTGGGACTATAGTTTTAAGTACTCCTTTTCGGGAGACGGTGCGCAGTTTATTGTGATCTATAGTCACGCGAGATTTTCCCGGTGGAGAAGACTGTTGGCTCTGTATGAGTGGCGCATCTAGAAAGCCACAAAATGGGATACGAGTTCCAATGCCCGTTTCATATTGTTGTACTCCATTTATGCTACGGACCTCATATTCGTATCTTGACAATCTTAACCTCCATCGAAACAATCTGCCTGACGGAGCTTTGATCTCTTTCAACCACTGCAATGCGGGATGGTCAGAAAATATTGTAAACTTTCTGTCCTTTAGATAGGTGCGGAAATTATCCACACTTTCCACAATGGCTAGGCATTGTAGTTCCAAGTCTGAATAATTTCGCTCGTGACTACGTAGAGATCGGCTGAAATGTTGAACGGTGTATGTCTTCCCATCAGGGTAGACTTGTTTAAGAACGCCTGTAATGCTGAATGTTGAGGTATTATAGTACACCTGGCATGGCAGACCTTCCTGGTAAAGGTGTAATGTGGGGTGTGTGGTAAGGTTTTCCTTCAGGTTAGTGAACGCTTTCTGGCATTCGTCATCCCAGACCCACATGATGTCCCTTTTTAGAAGGTTGATAAGTGGCGTCCGCAAGCGGGCGTGGTCTGGAATGAATTCTTTATAGACGTTCACAGTTTTTAGGAAAGATCGTAATGTTTTTCGATTGTGTGGTTGTTTGGTGGCGTGAATTTTTTCTATGTTTTGTGTAGACGGAATGATTGTATTATTCTTAACGGTTGTGCATGCGCTTGTTTGTCGTTGTTGTTGTCTTTTGGCGTGCGTGTTGCGTTTGTTGTGTGGGTTGTGTGTGTTTGTCGCGTGGTGACGTATGGGTGCGTGTATGGATTTTGTGTGGTAAGTGGGTGAGCTGTGTTGGTGTACTGACACTTTTTTGGGCATTATTGGAATTGTAGGTTGAAGCCGTAGTGGCTTTATGTGTCGTGGGCATATAGTACTGGTAATTGGGTTGAGTGAAAAGTTGTGTGGTGTGAGATTAGAATGGTGGCATGTAAATATTTGGGGTTTGGGCAATGAATGCAGGCAAGGGTTTCCATGTGTGAAAGCTTTGGGTGCTGTGCGAGTCCTTTGGGACAGGTTTTGGCCTAGCCCGTGCTTGCATTCATTTGACACATGTTTAAAGTGGTAGATAGTATTAGACAATGGGACGCCAAGTTGGAAAATAGTGCCGCGATTATAATTTAGTTTTAATTTATACTGATAAAGGGTTTTTAAGGTAAGAACTCCAAATGGCAAGGATGCATTTACCACGTGGAAGTTCTCTCTACGGGTTATTTGACCTATTGTCAGAGGGAAAGTTAAATGTCCTATTATTTTCGTAAAACTATTTAGGGTGGATAGATCAAGGGAGGTTTTTTTAATACTTAAGTTGGGAAGTTGTGCTTTTAATCTATTGTATAAATGATACGGCAATATGTTCGAACCTGCGTCTGGTTCAATTAGAAAGGTACATGGTAGGTCCTGGGTCAGATACAAGTCCAAAGTCAATTTGATGGTGTCATTGGGTGGATTGCCTACCTTAGTCTCGAAAAGTCTCCACTGTGGCGTCTTCGGCTTGGTGTGGCTGGCTTGGAATATCTGTTGGACCGGGTCGGGACTTTTTGCACTGTCCGCGCAATTGAAAGGGAAATCTAGTCATTTGTACTGCTTCCATTCGAGTGGATCGCGTTGTCGGTACACTGGGCCCGTGTCGCGTGGATTGCTTCCGTGTGTACGGGTACGGCATGGTGGATGGCGACTCCTCGGTGGACGTCAGGTTGTTCGGACACGTACCGGCGGTGCGGGCGTCGGCTGTCCCGAGGGTGGCGCTCCGGAAGACCGCTTCCAGTTGTGGGGATCTTGCCCCTTGTAGCGCGGCGGTCAGTTCTAAAATTATCGTCGCCAGGGTATGTCTTGTCGCTTCGTTCGTTATCAGTCTCTTTCCGCTCGTTGCCAGTTTGTTCTCTCTTGGTTTGTCATTGCCTTTTGTTGTGCTGGCGCCTGGGTTAATTTCCATCTTCATCCTGATTAAGCTCTATAATCTTTATCCTGTCGACTTAACCGTTCTGTGGCAATATCGTTGCGGGGTTTCTTGTTGTTGGATGTGAATAGTGAGATTTGGTTGAAGCGCAGTCGTTGAGTGGTAAGTGAAGCACACAGTTAGGAATAATCAGGACACATGATGAGGTTTGAAAATAAAAGGCAACTGGATTGGAGGAAAGAAAGTTTGAGAAGAGCTGGGCGATTTGACTTATTAATTATCTGATCACATAGCGGTGATTGTACTTAGCTACGGGATGAGCAGAGGGGGAGAGGTCCAGAGCCGATGTCACCTCCTTGGGAGCCAAAGCGTAACTGACATTTCTTGCTTTTCGATTTAACACCAAGCTTCAGTTTCTCTCTGATTGGTTGAGATATGATCACATGGTGTTTTCCTATTGGTTGACCTACTTAGTGGTTCCTCCCTAATTGGCCGGCGGCTCTCCTTGATGAAAGATGGCCTGCCTGGTATATCCGATTTCGTCAGGAAGTATTGGGTATCTTGACGCTTATAGCTTCGACGGATATTAGATACGTCCTGTTTTTGCCGGAAGTATTGAGTGCATCTTGGCTAAAATAACTTCTGCGGTCACTAGAGACGTCCGGTCTCTGCCCCTGCAATGTTGACACAGGGGTGCCAAAATAGTCGTGCCAGCTTTAGTCTTACTTCCTATATCTTTTGTTACTTTCTTTCCTCCAGTTACCTTGTTCTTTATTAAGTCTTTGAAAATCATACATGATATATACATAGTGGGTCGGGGTTGCATTTAATTATATACAAATTATGACATATATATATTTATATTTGTGTGAGCTAGAGTTATCTAGATATTTTGAAAAAGGAACAATAATATTCAGGTAAAAATTTCTTTTAATTTTGTTTTTTGCGATCTTTCGAGAAAATCTTCTGCTCTTCAACGGGCTAATACTTCTATGTACAATATCAAAATGATCTTTGTACAAAATTAACAATATCCCTGACAAATTATCTATAAATTAATAATTGTTTGTCAAAATACGAAACTATTATAGTAGACGCGTATGATTCTTTTTAATATAAAACAATTTCTACTGCCCTTACTGCAATAGAAAAATTAATGGGTGGGCCTGGTTAATCAGTGGTACATCCTCCCAAAAGGAAGTTCCAAAAATGCAATATAACAGCGGTATGGTAGATTAAACTGGCGAAACTGCTGAAGGGTTCACCACTGATGAGCCAGGCCCTCCCATTAATTTTTCCATTGCAGTAAGGGCAGTAGAAATTGTTTTATTTTAAAAATAATAATATGCGTCTAAAATAGCTTCGAATTTTGATAACAGATGGCGCGTTAATGCATTATAATTATTTGTATATAATGTATATATACTAGTATATATTTCATCCCATTATAATATCTATTATTCTAGCTGTAAACAGATGCACGCCCACGTGAGCACATGCCAATAACACATTTTTTCAATTATTTTTATAAATAAGCTAAAACAAAGCATCTAGGGCTGCGTATCTTTTATTTCATAATTATAACACAAGCTTTGGGGCTCATACGCCCTTCTACAGGAGTTAATGAACGACTAACCATCTAACCTGAGATTACATTTGTTATATGTAGCTATTATTTTGCATATTGGCCTGATTGAATAATTAACATATTTATATTTACATATAGGTTGTATAATTTGGGAAATATTAATTCTAATTAATATGTGGTTATATGAATTATTTTTTATGAATATTACGTTGCATGTAATTTTCGTTTTATGTCATATTATTTTGAAATTTTAGAAATTTATTAAATATCATCGTGATATTGTACATAGAAGAATTTGCCTTTTGAAGAGCAGAAAATTTGCTCGAAAGCTTGCGAAAAAACAAAATTAAAAAGAAAATATTTACCAGAATTTAATTGCTCCTTTTTCAAATATATATTTGCGTCAATTTGTATAACTAAATATATTTTGATATATTTATTAAATTCTACAGTTCGGTATAGTAAAGTTGAGAATATCATTGAAAAATAGAAACTACACGACAGACAGTGTTAGTTATGTCTTTCCACCAAGATTGTGAATAGATAATTACCCATTATTGATTCTTCACTCCATTGTTTGCCTTTTTTCCTCTTTTAACTTTGAAACAAATCTAAATGTATCGCTTTTATCTTTGATATATTTTGTTAGTCTGGTATATAGTTGTTTATTTTATCGCATTGATTCTACAAAGTCTGGATCTCTAATGTTTTCATGCGTTGAATAATGTGAATAACTCATGTAAATAAACTTTTTCTCCTTGTTTGGCGCAAGTATCCCTTGCGGGATATAGCGCTTTGGAAATAAAATAATTGTAATTGTAATTGATGAATATAAATATTAGCTTTTTTGTGTAATAAGCAATAATTCGCCATTTATAGACAATAAATTAAAACCACTATGCACGAATATTTCTTTTTAATATAAAACAAATTTCTCCTGTCCTTACTGCGTAGAAATATATTAGGAGGGTTTACCACTTAGGAGAGAACCAAGCCAATATTTTTCATCGCAGTAAGGAAGTTTTTTCTATCTGAAAAATAATTTTCGTACTTATTAGTATTATTTCTTATAGTATACTAGCCGAATGACCCGGGCAACGCCCGGGTTTTACCCTATTAAATGTTCCCTATTCAAATACTATTTGTTACAATTATAAATTGGCGCCGTGGATGTCACTTTTGTGAAACGTCCCGCTCCAAACTTTGTGTCTGAGAAGCGATATTTTTATAGAAAGATGATCTGGCTTTTGTTTTCTGCTCGAATGAATGTTTTTCTGTTAGAAATTTGTTCCTGTATACAAAATAATGAACTGGTTTCACCCGTGGTCTCTGCTTTTTGGAATTTTTCCCGATATAATTTTGTATCTGATAATCAAACATGATACAGCAATATCGTCATCATCATTTTCTGACTAAAAATATATAGTTTTAATAATTGATTTATATATTTTTTAAAATAGCCTATCGTCTTCCCCGTATTCTTTTACCTATGTATGGAAATTTTGGTTTGAATTAGTGAACTATTGCGAATTTGTATACCGGACATACAGACAGACAAACAGACAAACATGCAAACATTCATTTTTATATATATAGATATGTGCAATAAATTAGATGCAGAGTGGTAAAGAAGCGTTTTCGAACAAAGTATATTCCTATATATTGCGAATATTTTCATATATTTAACAAATAGGGCAGTTATTTGCCTGTAATTGGATCTTTGCTCATCACATTTAAACCTTTAAAATGATAAGTAAGGCAAATATATTCCGATCAGTGAGCGGACAAAACAATTGATAAATAAAAACCGTTAAGAAACCAAAAGAAAATATAAAAATTAGACGAATATCCCGGCAAGTCTTTAACTGATTGCATTTTTACACATATATAAATAGAATATAAAGAGGTATTTTGTTAAAATATGTTTTAATATAATTATAAGAAAGCCTAACTAAATTAATATTCTCTAGGGAAATAAACATATATATTGTATATCTTCACAAATTTCAGAGACGTATTGTAGGTCAATTTTATAGATTTCGAAAATTGTTGGGTGTATTTTTATGAATGTAAAAATAAACATATTCATAGAGATATGGAAATTTTCTTGAATAAAACGATTGAACTTGGATTCAACCTAATGGAAATTCACATGGGCGAAATTAAATTTAGTTTTTTAGTAATGGAAGTAATAGAGAGTAAAAAAAAAACATTATTTATTTATTCAATATTTTAAAAATAATAAAAGAAGTACAACCGAGCGGGAGGTGAAACCATGCTCTTATATTTGGCATTGTGAAGAAATTTCTGGTAAACCTTTCACAAAACCCTGATGCGAAATTTGGTATAAGAATTCGCAGTAATGATTCTTTTGTTGGCTCTTGCAAGGATTTTAGTCAGATCACTAAATATCAGAAAGGAAAGGATAAAAGTATCTTTAAACTAACTTTATTTAAACATGTTAAGAGGAGAGAGGAAAACACCAAACTGGTCAGCAGACCATGCTACACGCTGATCCTTTGTTGCCAGCTGGCGCCGCTGTGGTTTGTTTGTTTGCTGTCCCCCGGTCCGTCGTCTGGCCGACGTCCCGAAGTGGATCTCCATTATTCCACAGGCAAGATGACCTAAACTAGCCTATTTACTATTAATAATATTGTCAAGATTCGTTAGCTTTTGTATATGGAGCTATAGAGGATGACGTATTTATTTAACTAAAAAATAGGAGATAGTAAGGAGGAATGTTGTATTATATCATATATGTGCCATCTGCATTCAAATTCATAAATTATTTTAAACGCGTTTGCTTATTTTCAGAATAAACAAATTAATACTCCCCTTACTGATATGAGAAAATATTGAGAAAGCCTGGCTCATCATTGATAACCCCTCTCAGAAATTTCGCCAATTTGATCAACCAATATGTACAGGTGTCGGACAGAGCGGTTATCATATCCATTCAGAATTGCCTCAGATTGAAGTTTCAATTTTACCATACGATATCTTACGTCGATTAAATGGTTACTATACAAGGTATTATTTTATTGATTATCCCTATTACATGTGGTACAGGCCATGCTAATCATGGTGGGTAGAGTAGGCGACGGTTTTTACTGTAAGGGCACCACATGTTAAAAGCAGTTCGACGAAAATGTGTAGATATATTGTGTACTTACAGTAAAAGCAGTCGCCTACCTCTACCCCTCATGATTATCATGGCCTGTACCACGTATACTAGGGATAAGCAAAAAAAAAATGAATACTTAAAAATCTTTATAGAAATTGAAAAGTTATTTTGAAGCCGCTTTAATTCACTTATCAAATTTTTAAGAATCGATCTTTTCATATTGATTATATTGATTGTTCTTGAATATAAATGTTCACAATAATATTCTCTTTCACCTTAAATGATACATACTTTTAGAATTTTATTCAGTTATTTATCATCAAATCAAAATTCTATATTTAAAAAAAAATTGTAAACAGCTCTGTATGCTAAAAGAGTGAATCATTTAGGATAAAAAAGAGAGAAGTTATTTTTGAACATTTAAAAAAAACGATCAAAATCCCCATGATTACGAATGTTGGAACCCTTAGAAATGCCATGTTTTTCGAAAAATAACTGATTCTATTTATCAGAAGTACCTTCAGAATATCGTTTTGATTAAAATATTCTCATCAATAAGAAATTTTCAAAAATAATTTCTGAAACACATTCATGTTTTCCTGATGGTTGATGCTACGTGTTCAGTACAAGCCACGATATGCAAAAATAATAGGTATCGAAATAAAATAGAAAATTAATTTTTAGAAATAAAACTATTAAGCACGCATTTATATATTTTTCCGAATGAAACAATTTCCTTTTTCCACCTCCAAAACATTGGTAAAATATTGGAAGAGCTTGACTCATCAGAGATGAATTTTCCTAGCAGTTTCTCTTCATTTTAAACTATCTGACCGCTTTTATAGATATATTGCTGTATTGTACGATTAAGTTTATATAGGTGACACAATCTTATGCATGTAAACTTAGTAAATATTTCTGATCGGTGTTATTTTATTATATTTTACATAGTAATAGGACAGGAGAGAGTTCGTTTTATTTGAAAAATAAATAATTTTACGTCGTATTCAGACGTTATTCGTGTACTTTGTCTACTCAGTATGCCACAAAGATACACATGTGAGTTCGAAGGGATGCAGCTAAAGTTAGCGCTTTATTATGGCTCTAAACAGAAGGAGCACAATCAGTCGGACTTACCTTTAACCTCCCTGTCAGAAGAATCCTTTGCGCCGTGAAACCTTCTGCTTCACATAACAAAGTTACTATTTACGGGATAACACATAAAGTTGCAATAAACTAGGGCCTACCGTTAATAGTAACTAACACATAGAAAAGCGTGCACTCAAGAGTACAACAACAACAATATAAAAAAGGAGCAAAAAAAAAACCTCACGATTTACTTTATAAAGACAAAGCAGTACTTCTCTTTTTATTGTAGGGTTGGTAGGGATCGGACCGGAGTCACACAGGTATGCGAGGAGATCATTAGACTCGGATAAAGCACGCAGAGAACACTTTAAGTATATCCACACGATAATTTCACCACACTCCTCTCGCAATACCATAGTCCCCCTTTTATATACAAACATGGCCACATTCGTCCAATGAGAAGGTGGGAGAGATTGGTTCACTAACAAACGAAAATAAAATTATACCTACTAAAACCTGAGATAAGATAAAAGTGCAAATATTTGTCAATATAATTTGACAAAAGGTATCCTTGCAAAGAAAAAAAAAGAAACTAACCAATCTCCCAAACATTCACATTGTCCCGTAAGGAAAACCTCCCGCTGTCGGAAGGGAAAAATGTCACGGGAGCCATGTTATGAAGATCCAAAAAAAAAAAAATCTAAAGAGAGGAGAAGTAGGCATCCGGGTCGCTCCATAAAAGTGCCTTCCATCTTGTCCCTCTCAAAAAAAAAAAAAAAAATCTGCGAAACGTGAGTTACCATGAGTGATCACCAAGCACACACATATCTAATATGCTTCAGAAGACAGAGTTTAATGGGGGACCAATAAGTTCTCAACTGGGACCGGCTGGGTATGTTAGGTAGAGACTTTGGGAACTGACAGACGCTCACTTGATGAGAAGCCGAACGATCCAATTCCATTCAGTTCTCTTAATTCCAAGAGCTAAAATCTCTTCTTAACGTCTGTTTATAAACGCTTTCATCTTATCGACATGTACAACTTTCACATCGTGCATGGTGACCCCTCCTACTCTGAAGTTAGCATCGGAGACCCTAGCTTCCACACGGAAAGGCCCATAGAAGTTGGAGTAACCTTCATTCTTAGGAACAGCTAGCATTACCAGATCTTCTTTGTCAAAACTTCTGGTATAAGGTGGTCTAGGAATCATAAACCTTTTAACAGAATGACCTGACATAAACTGTCTGACAGTTTCCTTTGCTTTCAAAATCACCCTTAACCTCTCAGCCCAAGTAGGCTTTCTAAAACTATTAATAGACCCGGCGCTACACTCACAGTTTATGTTCAATTCAGTAGTTGGCAACTTCACAGCCTCGTTTTCAATGCACTTCACTGATTTCCCATCTAAGGAGCTTGAAACCATCGCTCTATGTGCACTGACAATGCAGCTAAGGTCTACATAATCACGGTCTTCTGGTTTCAAGGAAATCATGTTGCAACGCCCCCGTATGGCTGGAAACGGGATATTGAATCTCCTTATATCATTGATTCCCAGAATCCCGTCGTAGGCCTTATCTCCAAATTACATTAACCAGAGCCTTATCTCTCCCAGCTCGCTGCCGTTTTCGTTACCAACTCTACAGGTTTTAACACGTGTAAGTGTCTGCTCGTGGCCTGTCATTGAAACTATGCTTAAAGTTTTAAGTGCATCGTCCCAATTCTCCTTCAAGACCTTGCACCTTTCAGGATCAATAATACTGACTTGGCTTCCTGTATCATATAAAAGGTGCCACATATTGCCGTTAATATTCACCTTAACTATTGGCAGGTTTCCATACTGATCTCCGCCATAAGAACGTATATTCACTATCTCAGCATTGTCAAGAGTATTGCGGTTGGAAAACATAGAAGACTGTCTTGAGCAATCACTAGCTATATGTACTAACCTATAATCAGGTGGACTCAGCTTGATTTTGCCTAACAATTTAGTCAGTTTTTCTATCTAACCTCTAAGGTCTTTAATACACTGTTCATTTTCGTGCTTTATCCTGTTTACACTGGAACTAAGCATCTTCATCTCACCCTTAATGCTATTTATTTATTCAACCCCTTCTACTGAACATACCCCTTTCATTAGGCTGCAACGGTGTTCTACATTATCTTCCGTGGCCGTGACACTGACTGCTTTGTCTATTGATTTAGCCTCACACTGCGAACAATAGCCTCTCTATACTTATCGAGCACATTTTCGAGGAAGATTTCGAACACTAGGCTATCGTCAAAACTGTATTCTGCTTTATCTCTAATGGCCAGGAATCTTTCTTTAAAAACCATAGGACTTTCCCCAACTCTCTGCTTAAGACCTTCAATCAATTTAAGGCACTCCCTAATACCACGCGTTTTTTAGGGTAAATATGTTCAGTTTACTAATAATACTTTTGAAACTGCTATCGTTTCAGATACCCATCTCTTCTAAGCTCAACCTAACTTCAGGAGATAGAGCCTCGAACATGAGCAGTGCTTTGACTTCAGGATCCCAATTGCCTACTCGAGCTTTAAGCTCGACTTCCCGAATGAAAGACTCGAGATCAACCCCATTAAACACTGACAAGTTGAGCATAGAGTTCAAAAACATGATGAAGTAAAAAAAAATAAACCAATCAATCAAGGAAAAAACCCCCTTCGTAAAAATTATAAGAATTTACACGTGCAAAAACCAGTAATCCTGGCAGGGCTCGCCAATGACAAAGTTACTATTTACGGGATAACACATAAAGTTGCAATAAACTAGGGCCTACCGTAATAGTAACTAACACATAGAAAAGCGTGCACACAAGAGTACAACAACAACAATATAAAAAAGGAGCAAAAAAAACCTCACGATTTGCTATATAAAGACAAAACAGTATTTCTCCTTTTATTTTAGCGTTGGTAGGGATCGGACCGGGGTCACACAGGTATGTGAGGAGATCATCAGACTCGGATAAAGCACGCATAGAACACTTCAAGTATCTCCACACGATAATCCACCACACTACTCTCGCAATACCATAGCCCCCATTTTATATACAAACATGGCCACATTCGTCCAATGAGAAGGAGGAAGAGATTGGTTCACTAACAAACGAAAACAAAATTCTTCCCACTAAAACCTGAGATAAGATAAAAGTTCAAATATTTGTCAATAAAATTTGACACACACAACACGTCCAGCCTGGACTACACCGTCTTGTAGGCCGCTCTGATGTCAGTCTCTCCTGCAGGATCATTCACACGCCCGGAGGCAATTTTCCACGTGTTCTCCTCGCCGCAGATGTAACCATACTCTGTCCTCCCCCACACAGGAATGCTACTTTTGGCGCCTGCCGCATAGCAGCGGGGACAGCTGGAGTCCACCCCTCTTTTCCCAAATTTACTCTAGTATCTTGGCCTTGTCATCCATGTAACAATAATATTCGTGTTTTATGTTTTGATTCCTTACTGTATATATAGATGACACGTTATTGTTTTATAAATTAATATTCAAATATGTAAATAGGATTTTTATATGGCGCGCTGATGCATCATATTAATATTGTATTTTAAAAATACTTTTACTTTCAATTCGCAGGAAAGAAATATGCTCGAAGCATATTGTATATTTATAATTGTATGTATTTCTGTATATACCTGTCCCTTTACAAAGATTATGTCCATAGGGTATCTTAAATACCCTTCGGAAGAGTCTAGCTTCAGTGTCAGTATATAAAAAAAAAAACATCAAAATGCTTCGTGAAGATAGAAGCTGCCTGGCCGGCATTCATAATTCTTCAAATTAAAGATACTTCGGCCAGTAAATATTTTCTATTGTCTCGTCATTTTGACAAAAATCTTTCGTCCTCGTCAGGAGCGAACAAAATTTTAAACATTTGGCAAAGCGTATATTTTGAGAATCAAAATGCTTATTACAGCGGTATAGTAGATTAAACTAGCGATAACGCTGGGAGGGTTCACCCCTGATCAGCCAGGCCCTCTCATTATTTTATCATTGCAGTAAGGGTAGTAGGAAATTGAATTAATTCAAAAATAATCATAAGCGTCGAAAATAGATTATATATCTTATAATTATTCTATAAAATGTAGATTGGTGTCTCACTTTAGCGGCATCAGTGAGCCTTTTGTTCGAAGGCTGGTGTGTTTAAAAGAGATACTCATTTCCAGGTATTTGTGTATATTGAATTTGATAAAACTCTTTCTATTCTTTCTGGTGATTTTTAAAATAAATTTTGAAGTAAAGAAATGTGTTAGAGGTATTTATGTTTATATCATCTCGAATATGCGACATATCTCGCTCTGCTGTAGATTTCCCAGCCATATTTGTTTACCTGCTACAAAGCTTTTAGTTTCGTCAATCCTTTTAAGTGGAAAGAGGGTTATATTATTCTTTATGTGCGGTCTTTTCTTTGTAATTTGGATCTAAGAGAGGGTAGGTTGAGTCCATTATCTCTCTTTGATGGTCAGCTTAGATGGTCTGTCGAAACCACTATATTATTCTCCCGCATGCGTCATTCGCTCTATGCGAACTGAATGCCATTTCTCTCTAGTATACTATACGCCTTAATTGTTCGACTTACATATTCTCTTGGCTAGTATTCATCACGTGATCTTAATTAGCCAATCAGTTTGAAATTATTAGCCTATTAAAGTGCTGTTTTTTCCTCAGCTTGGAGTTTGCACTTCAAATAATGAAATACTATAATACAATATAATGCGGCTATGCTTATAGAACGACGTTTAACAATTTTTTTACCGCAAATGTTTCTTTTTCAGAACTAAAAATCGTAATTTCCATTATTTAAGTAGAAATAACGACTATTCCTATCCTTAGGGATGAAGTATGAAAGAATGAATTGTGTAGAGTAATGATGAACGGCCACTTTTATTTTTCCGTTCATCATTACTCTTCACAATTCATCCTTTCATACTTCATCCCTAAGGATAGAAATAGTCGTTATTTCTACTTAAATAATGAAAATTACGATTTTTCGTTCTGTAAAAAAAAATATTTGCGGTAAAACTTGTTAAAAGTCGTACAATGAAATACTATATATATATTAAAATATATATATATATATATGTGGTAAGATCCTGTCGACTTTCAATGTGACAATATAATAATAATGTGGGGAAAAGAAATAATCCAACCACAATTTGGTTGAGGAAGAACCCAGGCAACCAGCGAGAGAGATAGGGGGGCCAGCTACCGCTGCGCGGCCGGCCGTTCGTGTCGCACACAATCACCCAACTGTCGCCCTAATTAGTCCTGAGGTTCTAAGAAAACGGGGCCCCAGTGGAATGTGGCTGATATCTGAAGGCCCCTCGGAATGTGTGCTGTCTCATGTGACCGGACGTTACATCCTCCTCTCTACGTCTCTCTCTGGTTGACTGTAGGTTTACTTTATTATTCCTGGAAGAGCATATATTATGACATATATATATATATAAGAACGGAATACAATTCTAGGTAACCTTCTTTTGTATGCAATTTAAAATATATTTTTTATTTGTTCATTCTCAATTCGCGCGTACCTTTTGAAAAAAAAAATTTAAAAAGTATAAGTGAGTAAAATATTTCTTTTCACAAATAAATCGAACTTCTACTGTCCTTACTGCGATAAAAAATATAGGGAGGGCTTGGCTCATCAGTGGTGAACCTTCCCAGCGGTTTCGCCAATTTTTTTAATCTACCAAACCGCTTCTTTAGAGATCTAATACTGTAATGGATCATTCTGCTTTTATATGCTGCACTGAAGGGAGGAATCTTAGAAATGGTATTTAAGAAAACTATGGACATAAGCTTTTAGGGCTTTATTGTCGATATTTTCCGTCTAATGTGCGACTGGATAAACAGATACAAAAATCTACCTTGCATCATATAGTATGTGCAGTGCCGGATATCTAGGAAAACGGTCAAATACGATTTAAAGCGCGCGATAACTAGAGAAACCTCTACGAGAGTTTATCACTAATGGACCAATCTTTTACAATATTTTAGTATTGCAGTAAGGGCAGTAATTGTTCCTTTCCAAAAATTCTATATACAGTTACGAGCGTCTTTCCTAATCAATCAGTCATCGGCCTCTGTCACGGTTTGCCGGCGCCCTCCTATTGGTCGGCTACGATCACGTGTCATCGTTTGCTGCGCCACCACGTAGCGCGACGGTGACCTTGAGTGACGTAATGACAGGGTAGGAACAAGAAATCCCTTGCTATCATTATCATATCATTTTATGTATATATCAGATTTAAAATATATTCATACAAAAAATCTTAATAATACAATTTTCAAATATCGTTGTGAAAATTTACATTTTTATTTTTGTATTTTAAAAACACACAAAGATTGCAGCGGGACGTTTCAAAAGAGTGCCATCCACGACGCCAATTTATAATTGTAAAAAAAAGTATTTTAATAAAACATTTAATCGGGTAAAACCCGGGCGTTGCCCGGGTCATTCAGCTAGTAAATATATACGCATAAATAGATAATACTTCTTAATATAAAATATATAATCTCTTGTTTTGATGATCTTGGAGTGTATAATGATCTATTGATAGGTGTATTATTAGTCTCAATCGTAGAAATTTATTCCAATATATAGCGCAAGCCATTGGTAACTTTCATTTATAAGATCAGGAGATGACTTATTGTTAATTTACCAACCTGATCCCAGTACAATTTCACTCTTTTTTTTTACTATTTATTCCTATTTGTAATTTGCCTCTTTGTTAAATAATATGCAAGCTTTTTTTTCGAAAGTTAACTATGCCTTACTAAGCCTACTGTATCAATAAATCACGCATGATTAAATCATTATTTGCTAGTTTGTTTTAATTAAGGTTTTAAAATATAAAATACATAATTTGAGAAAGTAATACCTGTTTTAAAGCGAGTAAAATAAAGAAAACAAAATACCTATTTACATAATTACCAAATGTTTAAGCCGGCCAACGGGAAACAACAACAATATGTTATATAATGGGAATTCGCGATATCTGGTGATAGACTCAACAGAGTAGTTTAATCTATGAAATATAATTGGAAATATTTGCCTCTTTGTTAAATAATATGCAAGCTTTTTTTTTCGAACGTTAACTATGCCTTACTAAGCCTACCGTATCAATAAATCACGCTGCCTTAAAATACATTATTTCTAATTATAATATTCACAAATTATGATATTTAAGAAATATTTAAATTATTCATAATATATTTCAATGTATACTTATATCCCCTATATGTAATATAACTATAGTGTAATACCAAAACGAAATAATAAAATTAGATTGAGTGACAGCCGGCGCCAGACAGCAGGAAGGTCTCCGATTTCACCGTCGGTCTGTTAAAAACATAGTTGGATTCCCAGGGATGCCCCCCGTTGCTCAAATATAAATAAGACCCTCCCTAGACCGGCATACGGCTACCTGCACTCGCTATCTCTCCCTTTCTAAGGTGACATCCAACATGTCTCGTCTTTTTGTGCAATTCATTCACGCCTGAAACGACTCTGAACATTGTGGCCACAACGACTGCATCTAACCAACCTCACCACAGTCATCCTACAGGATTATTTGCATAACAACATATATTAATATATACAGTTATCAAAGTCATCAAGCAACAATTCTTAATAATAAATTCTGTCACCGTTTGCTTTTGTGAATGGAATTAATACCCAAATATGGCCATTTCTCATAACCATCGGTGGTTCAGTGGTAGAATGCTCGCCTGCCACGCGGGCGGCCCGGGTTCGATTCCCGGCCGGTGCATTTTTTTTTCTTTAACAATTTTAAAACTCATTTATATATTATACAAGAATGACATCCACGGCGCCAATTTATAATTGTAACGAATAGTATTTGAATAAAAGCATTTAATCGAGTAAAACCCGGGCGTTGCCCGGGTCATTCGGCTAGTATATATATATATATATATATATATATATAACATAATATACAAATTAAATTATATTAGATATTCTAATATAAATAAATCTTCATACAAATTTTAATTATCTTTCATTATTTGATTATTAAAAATTAAATTATAAAAGTAATTCTAGAAAAAAAAATAATTTCAGAACTTTTGTTTTTTTTCAGTGTTTTTGTTAGTTTAAAGATGTTTTTTTTATTAGTTATTCTTAAAAATATAACAGATAACAAACAGTAATATCTATATATTTATAGATTAATTATTCAATTTATTACAAATTTTATCACCACAAAAACAATTAAGTAAAATATATTTAAAAAATTCATAAGAATAACAAACTAAAAAAACTAAAAAAAACTACAAACATATTAGTGTTAGCACCTCTTTTATGTTAATTTAAACTCGCTAAGAATTGCCTAAGAAAAAATTGTCAAACTTGTCCCTCTCTTAAGAACCATGACACTTTTCAAACAACTAGTTGTAAATTAGTGAATACTATTTATAAATTAACATGCCAAATTTGTCAACTATCATATATAGGACAAACTTGTAACCCATTAAATATACGAATAAACCTACATAGAAACCACGCTAAAAAATCAATTGGTAATATATATATGAAAGAACACAATCAATTACATACTTTTAACAACTTTAAGATAGAAATACTAGACATATGTCAAAACAAAAAACAACGACTATTATTAGAAAACAACTACATTTATAAACACAACACATTATTCCCTTATGGACTTAACGACGAATTAAACTACACATACAAACCACAAACAGAAGAAATTTCAACTTATGAAATCAGTTGCAAATATAAAAATGAATTTAAAACTAAACCTAATAAAACTAGAGGTAAAACTACAAATAAATTAGGTTACATTGAATTTGAAGAATTACTGGACCCAAAACAAATGTACACTAACAACTTCGTCGATAAATTTATTAAAACATTATTTAAACTAAATAATAATAAATTTATCAAACTCATAGAATATATTAAAATTCATAATCTGACTAACAGATTAATAGATATCACACACGACATCTTTAAATACAGAAAAATTAAACAAAATACTAATAACATTAATATTATCATTAAATTTAATAACAATTTATTTAATCATATTAAATTTAATGATATTTTTAATAACCAAATCATCAATAATCTTTTCCCTATAAAAAATTTAAATTTTAAAACAATCTGGAGATACAATAAAAATATAGGTAATTTAGTTTGCAATTATAACCAATTTATTAATAATTTGGCAAATTTTAAAAAAATTAAATGTAATTGCAACAACTATATTGATAAATATAAGTACTCAGGTCATATATTAACTAGCAACTTTTCTTTTTTAAATCCAGAATATCAAGAAATTTTAAATAAAGGGTATAAATATATACCTCAAATTAAACACAATTATAATAATACAATTAAATCTATATTAAAAGATATAGATATTTTCATAAATAAAACTAGTATAAAATACAGTATTCCAGAATTTACTTTTCTGGAATGGAAACATAATATTAAAAAGGAAATTTTAAATTATTATAATAATACACTTAAATACACAAAACCCAATTCAGACATTCCTTCTTTCAAAGAAAATATAATTAATTTACAGAAGGACTATATTATCACTCCTATAGATAAATGTCCCAATAATTTATCTTTAATTTGTAAAAATCTATACCACGATATACTAAAAAAGGAAATTGATAATAATCATAAATACACTTTTGCTAGAACTACAGGCACAAAAATCAAAAAAGACATCAAAAATGTTGAAAATTCACTAAAAATTTATAATAACCACAAAAATCCAAACATACCAAAGTTCTATATAATTCCTAAACTACACAAAAAACCTATTTCTTTCAGAACAATCACATCTGGTATAAATTCAGTCATAAAAAATATTGATATACAATTAGCCTCAACACTACAATTTATTATAAATAAATTAACTAATAAATATAATTATAAATTTATCGACTCAAATAAAAAAATCATTAATTATTTAATGAACAATTGGACAAATATTGAAACAGTACACACATTTGACTTTGAGGACCTATATTCTAAAATAAATTTAAGAGATCTAAATAATAAAATAACCAATTTATTTAATGAATTAATTAATGACAAAACTTTCTACATTAAAATTATTCATAACAAATATAAAACATTTAAATTAGATCTTAAAACAGCAAAAACTCTACTGGAAACATTTTTAAATTTTAACTATATAGAATTTAAAAATAAAATATATATTCAATCAGAAGGCGTTCCCATGGGTACTTCTTCTAGTCCGTTACTAGCAAATTTAATATTGTTCTGGTACGAAAGAGAATACTTTCTACAAAATAATATTAATTGGCAAATATTCCGATATGTAGATGACATAATAATATTTAATAATCCACTGTTTAAAAAATTAATACCTGAAATATATCCTAAATACTTGAAACTTAAGAACAATGAAAAAATTTATAGAAACAAAAAAGTTAACTTTTTAGACTTGAATATAGACCTTACAAATAGTGCTGTTAGAGTTTATAATAAAAAGAGTAATTATAATTTCAATATTATAAAATACTGTAATATGAATTCTAATATATCATTAAATTGCTGTAAAGGTATATATTATGGTCAGTTTCTAAGATTTTATAGAATAAATAATATATTAGATAATTTCATAGAAGATGTTAAAAATTTAAACATGGAATTTATTAAAAACAAATTTAGTATCAAACAAGTAAAATATTTCAACAGTATATCAATTATAAAATATTTAAAAAAATAAATGGAAATATCCATTTATGAAATCAACTTTCTATAATTTCTCTTAATATTAACTAAAACAAATTTATAATCTTTAACAGTTAATTAAACTTTTATTAAATAACTGATTAAAAGATTTTTTCACAAGATTTTTAAAGTTTTAAAGTATATATTTCATTTTTGTTTAATCTCCAATTTCTGGGGAGGAAAATGGAAGTTAAATAAAGATGAATTTGCACAATTAATAGCTTTATTAAACTCTTATAATTTGCCTTTTTAAAGGAATATTAAAAGATGATTAAGTGTTAAATCAGTTATTTTGATATAACTATCTGTAAAGATTATAAAACTTAGCTTTCTTCCTTTAACTATTTTTCCTATCTTCTTTAATTTTCTTGTTGTTCAAAAAAATTCTGAAGAAATGGTCTAAATTTGAAATGTGGGGGGACATTCCCCTCCCGCGACATGTGCAAGCCAGAAATAGATATACACAATGGAGGACGCAGCGGTCAAGGTAGGTTTACAGTTTGAATTTGTTAACACTGGTATCTGTTATATGTTCATTTAAATATTTCACTGAAACAACTTAATATTAACACATAAAATACGGTTTAAAAGAGATCTATGACATAATAAAGGAGGGGTTGAAATGTCGCTGAAATTTTATCTGATGATCCCCGTTTCAGCAGATCTCTTTTTCCAATTTATTTCAATTTAAAGTTTTTTGTGTATGTCTGGTCTACCATTAGGGTTTCAAAACATAATATCCAAACTTATAACAAATGTTAATTCATACTATAGATATATTACTAAATACAACTATTTATAATCATATTATAAAATAAAAAAACCTTTAAAAATCTTTAAAAAAAAAAAAAAAAAAAAAGGATAAAACATAAAATCATAAAAAAATATATATATATATACTAACAATCTTATCTACCTTCTTTATAAAACTCTTTTTTTTTTCCCTTATTATTAGTTTGATTAAAAGTGTATGGTTCTGTCTTTCTCTCTTTTTTCTAACTATTATATATATTATCTCTTCGATTATTCTATATATAGGATTAGAGTATGTCTGAATGACGTGTAAAAGCCGATGTAATAGACGTTACTTTGTTAATTTTTTTATTGTTATTAATTATAAATATATAATTAACTTGAGGATGTAAAAGAAGTAATGGATTTTTTATTTTTTTTTTTTTTCTCTCTCTATCTACAAATTAATAACATTTTACAAATTTTATAATTTGTATTTAAATGATCATAATAGTGAAGATAATTTTAATACAAAACTGGACTATAAAATTAAATAACTATTTATTATTATAATTAATTTAGATTTAGCTTGCTAATCTAATCAAATCTAACTGATATAAGTTATCATTATTATCAGTTTGCTCCTTAAATTTTTTAAAATTAGAATCACTGTTATAATTTTGTTATATAGTTTCTACACTATATATATATATATATATATATATAAGATATATATATTTAAAAAAATGATTTTCCTTTGATTTTGAAATTAGATATATAGAAATATTACTTGCTAGTTTGTTTTAATTAAGGTTATAAAATATAAAATACATAATTTGAGAAAGTAATACCTGTTTTAAAGCGAGTAAAATAAAGAAAACAAAATACCTATTTACATAATTCCCAAATGTTTAAGCCGGCCAACGGGAAACAACAACAATAGGTTATATAATGGGAATTCGCGATATCTGGTGATAGACTTAACAGAGTAGTTTAATCTATGAAATATAATTTGAAATAAAATAATATTTTTATTATATATATATATATATGAAAAAATAGTACAAATGTAACATTGTACTGAGATAAGGTGCATAAATTAAGAAAAAGGCATCTCCTTATCGTGCAACTGAAAGTTGCTGATGGCTTGCGCCATCTATCGGAATAAATATCAACTATTCTCGTTGATTTTTAATTATTCCAGAATTGGCCAAATACCCATTCTTGATTAATCAAGAAAAGCTAATCACGGACGCGTTTCGGGCTGTTGGCCCTCATCAGCGTGGTGTAAGCTGTACCTTAACGACAAAAAAAAAAAAATATTGGCCATTAAGCCATCCTGAAAAATCATGAAACGGGTAGGTAAGGCCAGAATTGCGTGAGGACGCTACACAATGTGAAAAAATAGTACAAATGTAACATTGTACTGGGATAAGGTGCATAAATTAAGAAAAAGGCATCTCCTTATCGTGCAACTGAATTTGGCCAATTCTGGAATAATTAAAAATCAACGAGAATAGTTGATATTTATTCCGATAGATGGCGCAAGCCATCAGCAACTTTCAGTTGCACGATAAGGAGATGCCTTTTTCTTAATATATATATATATGGTATATTAAAAATAATTTTATTTAAAAATATATTTCATAGATCCAAATACTCTGTTAAATCGACCGCCAGAGGTCATGCTTCCCCTATAAAAACTCGTTGTTGTTTTATCCCGATGGCCGCTCAAATCTTTGTACATTATGTAAATAATCTTTTGTTTTCCTTATTCTACTCGCCTTAAGCCAGGCAGTACCTTTACCAAATTATGTCTTTTATACATTCCTCAGCTCAATTAAAGCAACCTCTGATCAAAACCATTATTATTTTAATTTCAAGATTTTCAACCACGACTGCATTACCATAGCATAATCTCAAAAATTCCAAAAATTCAAGCAGGAAATCTCATTAATATATTTTCATAATATATATATATTATGTCGTATAATAACTTTCTAACAAAATTTGCATATGGAGGTAAATAGGAAAGCTCGCCGGAGTCTGAACTCTTGTCAATGACGGTTCTAGGCTTAGCTGATAGGCGTGTTCATTCTACCTATATTATATTTCACTTCTAGATTCAATCTTCAAATTTAAAATCATTTCTATAAAAAGGAATATTTTTTGTTGAGAAGACTGTTCGGATTATCTCAAAGTTTTATTCTTGTGATTTCAACAGCGTCTTCACGGGGTAATTGTAAAGATTTTCTTCATTTACTCAGAATTGAACCATTTAAATTGTTTTCCCTCACTTTTCAATACAATGATATTGAATTGATAAATATCTCTTGTTCAGAATTAAAATATCAAAATACAAAAAGAAATATTTTGATTAACTATTTTAAAAATCATAGATTTTATTTTGGCTTTGCATTTATTTTATTTTAAAAATTGCGTTGGCTCTAAGTTACACTTAAACGAGGTTTTATTTTTTAAATATCAACATAGTTAAAAGTGTGTCCGAAATCCATTGATATTAGAAATATAATCAACTTATTTCCAAAAGAATTTATGACTTAAAAATTGGATATTCTATAGAATGTTCCATAATCAGCCATCTTCCATGTTAATGTCATGTGACCTATCACGTGATAAATCACCTAATTGCCTAAATTATATTTGTAAATTAGACACAAAGTGATTCCCTCAGTTTGTATTGTTCTAATTGATGGCGTGGTTGTTAATTCAATTATAAAAATAAGAACGTGTGCAGAAAGGAAGCCTCCGGGGTTGGAAAAACATCCATCCATACAATTATTAAAGTATTGTTCCTTCACCAACTTTTAATTACCAACTTCCATTTCAATTAAATTTCCCCATTTAAATTAACAAAGTGAGTTTTTTTAAAAGAGAGATCTATTTGAAAGCTAAATTTCCAGTTAAAAGCTAATGCATGTAGACATTGTTTTTATTAAGTAATATTTTTAAAAGGTTATATAATAGTCACTGAAATGGTTAATATACCACTCACATAACATTTTAAAACTATTTATTGAGCGTGTCAGTCAATACAATAAATAGGGAATTCTAAAGGTTTTGTAATAATATATATGTGAAAATTTTGCTTGAGAATATATTGTGATCACTGAAGTAGAAAGGCCACCGCTTTCATTAAAATATGCGCCTAAACCATGCCCCATCTATTGACCGACTCCACAAAAAAGCGACGCGGGTCAGTGGCAAAGTCTCCACAGGAGAGGCGTCTGAAAGAGGTCAAGCATTTGTTATTAAAATCAAAAAGGGCATATCCTGATCACATTTACGTGAACATTTAGAAGGTAAGGCGCCATCTAGTGGAACAGAAATCAACTAAACGTTGATTTAGCCTGTTCCTTGATATTTGGCCAATCCATTTTCTCGATAAATTAAGGAAAGTCAACCAGGAACGCGTTTCGGGCTGTTGGCCTTCATCAGCGTGGTTATACATACATACATATACATAGACACCAAGCTACAACTTAATTTAACAATTTCCAAAGAAGCACCTGAAGACTTACTGTATGTTTATCCTTCAGTTATTTCAGTTACAAAAACCAGTATTATAAACAGATTAAAGGCCTTCCAATGGGCAATCCAATTTCTTCTGCCCTCGCCAATATTTATATGAATCATGTTGACAATATTATTATTGCAACTAAACATCTCAAAATAATAGCCTGGAAACGATATATTGATGACATCATTTGCATCAGTGAAAATAGCAACCTCGACAATATTCTAACCTTCCTCAACAGTTAAAAGCCATTTTTAACTTTTACATACAAAATAAAAAATAACAGCTCTTTAGCATTCTTAGACATCAAGCTTACCAGAATAAATAGCAAAATAGAAACCATTATATTGGGAGTACAAATAAGTTTTGAGGGATTTGCAAAAGAGGCCACAACAAATCTATATTAATAAAATGGAAATTTCATAAGTGGACATCACTAAAAACTTTCGTTACAATGCATCAATATCAACCAAATTTTCAACATTTATGTAAAACGAGATGGAGCAGGTTTTGCTTAACATCAAAATATATTTCCTAACATTAACATGCGTAACTTCGCTGTTATCGATTAAATACAAAAAAAAATCAACAGAGTTAATTTTATTTATATATAAATGCAAAATTAAATTTCAACAGAGATCATTTTTTACATACTAGCTAATAATCTCAATCTAAAAAATATTCAAAACAAGCAATTTTAAGATAACACCATATGTAAAACAGTCGGCCAAGACAACAACAACGATATTACATCTTTCTCACATATTCACACACAATCTTGATTAATAATTAAAACTAATCTTTAACATTGTTTATTATACTTCAACTTTTATTTCTACATTTGTTTTTAAATACCCAATTGTTTTATCATGTTTCTAATTTCGCCTAACAAATATACAAATTTATAGTGACCAACATATGCAAATTTTATCTTTGTTTTTATTTAACTTGATATCGTAAACATAACATCCATTGTAAGAATTTTTCTGTTCACCTTCCGTGGTTTCTCTTTTCTCTGATAGTTTTTAGGTGTAGTATATTTTTTTATTACTAGACTACAAACATTCCCTCGAGAAAAACCTGGGCGAAGCCGGGTACATCCGCTAGTAACAAATAAAATTCATTTAGACTTACTATAAAAACACGCGCGATGAATATACTGTATTTATAACTACATTAAATTAATGTAAATCAATTAGAAATTATTGCAACTAAAAGTTTAGAGTACCTTTTGGGACACCCGGTATATATTGGGACTAGAATATTTTAAAATCAAAATAAGCTTTAAATCCTTCTACTCTCGATAACACAAATTCATATTTATAACCTTAAATATGCGTATATGTTGAAAAAAATAAAATATATAAAAATGTTCAGGTGTTAATATCAAAAACAAAAAAGACTTTTTCTCATCGCTCACTTAATTGGGTTAGCCAAATATCTTTGGATAAAGCTAAATCATCGTTTGGTTGATTTTTGTTCCACTAGATGCGCTCTGCCATCTAAAAATGCTCATGTGAGCGGTCAGGAAAAGGCATTTTTGTGTTTTTAATATCAACAACTGGATAATTTTATATTTTTTTCTTATTTTTTCACATGAAAAGCGTTTTTACGCAAACTTGGCTTTAGATACTATTTTCTGGATTTCTCAGTATGCCTCTGAGACCAAATATTTGATCGACGAGGGCCAACAGCCCGATACGCGTACTTGGTAGACCTTTATGATTTTTACATAAATTCGGTTGGCCAAATATCTTTAGAACAAGCTAAATCAACGTTTCGTTGATTTTTCTTCCACTAGATGGCGCTCTGCCATCTAAAATGCTCACGTGAGCGGTCAGGAACGGCCATTTTTGTTTTTAATATGTGTATATATATAATTTATAATTATGTAAATAAAAGAAGAAAAACTTTTATCAACTTTCATTTCCAAATATAATTTGCACCCCAACCCAAAGATATATGACTACACACTACAAGTATAAAAACAGATTTAGTGCTACAAGAGGATAAATATTATGAAATCAATTATCACTATTCTTTATTTAGCATCTATATAAAGCACTAGCTATGTATTCCTTCTTTGTGTCATAATCACCGATCTCATACTACAATAAAATAAATGTTTTTATATATTTTTTGTAAAACAATCTTAACCTATAGAGGTCATGGGTTTTGTACGTCGACAACTGTCATTTCCAAAGGACCGTTCCCCCGAATTTGTGCAGTGACTTTCGTGAAAGGAGGGGAGATAAAAAAGCGACTTCATTGTCTCAGTTGAAAACCTTTTCCTTCCTCGCTTCCGTGGTATTCTTCTCCTCCTACTGTCGGAGCTACGTGTAAGCCATGGTACTATGGGCAATATTTAATGTGTGCTTGCTTCCATATGATAACTTTTTACTTCTACTAAATCGTAATTTTGAAAGTGAAATGATATCTGTAGAACTTTACTCTCACAGCCCATGAATTTATTCATTCCTACCTCTTAATGTCCGACTTCATCTATCAGCGATTGAAAATTAGTCTAGCAAATCAGTTTCGATAAATATATATTGAATCAAAAGTAAAAAAAGAAGAACAAGTAATATATATTACGTCAAGTGAAATATCAGGCGTCCAGGGAATTTAATATTTGTGATACAAGGGAGAGTAATATATATATCTTAATAAAATCAATTTATGTAAAAAATACTATATTGTAGCGAAGTATTTAATATTTTATTAACAGAGTATCATTTTTAATGTTAATTTTTTACTACTCTGTTAACCTCCCTCATTGCTTTTTCTTTTTATCATTCATAATTTGTTCTTGCCTCTTAAATTAATTTCTGTGTCATGCCGAAGTTCATATTTCCTAATTTTCCAGTGGCATTTTGGTGGAGATGCTGGGTAAATTAGGGAAGACAAACTGAACATCGCCGGTAAAACCTTGAGGCAATGGGTCCTGTGATCTACATTTTTATAGACTGGCTCCAGGATTCCACCACCGTGTCAAAGCCAATACTTCCCTTCAAGATGACGATGTCCTTATAGATACTCTTTACGCCGCAAGAAAAAGGACGCAGAGGTACTAAGGACATAGTTCCAAGACATCGATGGAACCCTTGCCAGAAGTACGTCAGTATCTACTTATATATTTGCCTTATTCTGTCTGAAGCTCACGGATAGAATGCGCGCCCATTGGCTGCCGGCGAACACGTGTCCTCCCTGCCCCCCTCTAGACAACCCTGTTATCAGCTGTGTGATACATACACCTGTCTATAGCGGCCATTCTAGACAACCCTGTTATCAGCAGTGTGTTACATCCACCTGTCTACACAGACCACCCTGTATATAGCGGCCATTCTAGATAACCCTGTTATCAGCTGTGTGATACATACACCTGTCTATAGCGGCCACTCTAGACAACCCTGTTATCAGCTGTGTGATACATCCACCTGTCTATACAGTCCTCCCTGTCTATAGCGGTCACTTTAGGCAACCCTGTTATCATCAGTGTGTTACATTCACCTGTCTATACAGACCACCCTGTCTATAGCGGTCACTTTAGGCAACCCTGTTATCAGCAGTGTGATACATACACCTGTCTATACAGACCACCCTGTCTATAGCAGCCACTCTAGACAACCCTGTTATCAGCTGTGTGATACATACACCTGTCTATACAGACCACCCTGTCTATAGCGACCACCCAAGACAACGCTTTTAAAATATATTCGCACTCGGGTAAAACCCGGGCGTTGCCCGGGCCATTCGTCTAGTATTATATAAATAGCATCGGACCTTGTAAGGTTTCATGTTAAGGCTTCATCATTTCCCCAAAAAAAATCAGAAGAAGTCTTTTCACTCAAGTGTAAGGAACTTTTTTTTTTTTTTGGTGCTCCAACCATGTCAACCTTTGTGCCAACAAAACACAATTTGCGGGAAGCGCTGCTTTTTTGTTTTAATTTGAAGAAAAGTGCAACTGATGGACATCGATTGCTGTGTGAGGCATATGGTAAACATGCTCTATCAATAAAATCATGTGAGTACTGGTTTCGGCGTTAGAAAAGTGGCGATTTTGACACCAGAGACAAAGAACGCGGAGGGAGGCCAATAAAGTTCGAAGACGCTGAGTTGGAGACTTTATTGGACGAAGATTCAAGCCAAACTCAAGAGGAGCTCGCTGAAACCTTGGGAGTGACTCAACAAGCGATTTCGAACCGTCTCAAGGTCATGGGTATGGTGCAAAAACAAGCAAATTGGGTTCCATATGAACTCAAGCCAGGAAACATCGAGCGCCGAATTTGCACGTGCGAACTACTGCTCAAAAGACAAAATCGGAAGGGTTTTTTGCATCGAATGGTGACGGGGGACGAAGAGTGGATTCACTACGACAACCCAAAGCGCAGAAAATCGTCGGTTAAGCCCGGTCATGCATCAACTTCAACGGCCAAACCGAATATTCATGGCAAGAATCTAATGCTGTGCATCTGGTGGGATCAGCTCGGAGTGATCTACTATCAGCTACTTCAGCCTAACGAAACCATTACTGGAGACCGTTACCAACAACAATTGATGCGATTAAGCCGAGCATTGAAGATTAAACGCCCACTATATGCCAAAAGACATGACAAGGTGATCTATCAGCACGACAACGCTCGGCCACATGTTGCAAAAGTTGTTAAGGAGACTTTGGAGGCGCTTCAATGGGATATCCTACCCCACCCGCTGTATTCACCAGACATTGCTCCTTCAGACTACCACATGTTCCGTTCGATGACACATGGCCTGGCCGAGCAGCACTTCACTTCTTACGAAGAGGCGAAAAATTGGGTCAATGTTTGGATCGCCTCAAAAGACGAGGAAATTTTTCGACACGGAATCCGTATGCTGCCTGAAAGATGGGAAAAAGTCGTAGCTAAAGATGGACAATACTTTGAATGAAATATATTGTACTGATTTCTCTGAATAAAGCTTCGAATTTATAAAAAAATCCCTCAAAACTTATTTGTACTCCTAATATATAGAAAACCAACGCATACAGGCAAATATCTCAATTTTAATTCATTTGGCCCCATTAATCATAAAATATCCGTTATAAAAACGCTATCTAAAAGAATTTCCACACACTGCTCTCAAATATTAAAAATATTAAAGCTGAACAAACATAGTTTACAATGAGATGAAAAATAATGAATATCCTCCAGGTTTCATCAAGAAACATATATATAGACCCACCAACAGTCCTACAAACAATAGTGAAGAATCGAACATATACTCTGCACTGCCATACAATTATGGCATTGAAAGAATAACAAGAATACTCAAAAATTACAATATCAAAACCCGATACAAAACCGCAGCAAATTTAAAAGAAATTCTACTCCATCCCAACACTAAACATAATAGCAATCATGAATTTCTATCAAACATAGTATATCGAATTCCATGCAAATCATGCCCTGCAACCTATATAGGGTTGTAGAAATATATATTTCAATTATAAAATTTTAAATGTGTGTGCAAAGTAAAACGTAAAATTTTATTCTAACTTCTGAGATATATTGCGATGATTTAATGAAAATATATGAAGTAAAATTATACCTCAGACAGGTTGAAATGAGTTATTTTAACAACGCTCCGGTGTTTTCAGACTTCTCTGAGAAATTAAAATATTATTTTATTTAAAAAATATATATTTCATAGATACAAATACTGCTAAATCGACCGCCAGAGGTCATGCTTCCCCTATAAAAACTCGTTGTTGTTCTTCCCCGATGGTCGGCTCAAAACATTTGTACATTATGTAAATAAGCTTTTCATTTTTTTTTTTAATTCTTAGACCTTAAGCCAGGCAGTACTTTAATCAAATTATGTTCTTATATATTACTTTAGCTCAAATAAAACAATCTCTGATCAAAACCATTTTTGTTGTTATACTTTCAAGATTTTAACCACGACTGCACCACCATAGCTTAATCTTCAAGATAATCTAAACAATTCTAAATACAAGCAGAAAAATATATTTTCTTTATATAAGATATATATAGCAGGCTTAAAACACTTGAAAACTCTGCTTTACTTCTAAATATTACATGCCTGCTCTCTCTATATTTGAGTTATTTTCAATATTGAGATCTTCAGCGAAACGTTGAAAAATAGATCATTTTTTATTTATGTTGAAAAGATACTCTCTCTTTCGACAATAAATATTATTTTTTAAAATAACTGTTTGCAAATGTGTTTTAAAATAAAAACCAAACCTCCAATGAGAGAACACTTCCATAATAGACTACAAGCACACACATGTATGTAATTCATACAATCTCTCCAGAGAATCTCTACAATAATTCTGTCGTCAAGGAATGTGTGTAAATAGATTCACTTCCACCGAGATTCCATTAAGACGGGCTGCAGTTGTCAGCTGCGAAGTTTCTCGCGCCTAGCGTCACGCTAGCGTCCACTCCCTCGTTACACAGGACTTCTAAATTTGTTTTTCCTCAATGTGCAATAACTCCGCTCATTTCACTTCCCACATTTGCTTTGATGAGCTTCTTTAGTTATTTTTCCTTCTCTCTTTTTTGTTGGTGAATTATACGCGCACCATTTTCTCATACTTTATTTAGTTTTTCTTAATTTACACAATTTGAGCACACGACAATATGATTGCCTCCATATGTAAGAAATGAAAGCATTCATAAAGAACTGTTCTTTGTCAAATAAAACACAAACTTCTTAAAGTAACTGCGATGAAAACATATATTGGGAGAGCTTATATATTCAGTGTTTAACTATCACACCAGAGAGAGAGTTTCACCGTAATAATTTATATGTATTTCACTCTAATGTCATCTAAGCATCTAATGTACATAGTGAATACAATAAATTTACCCTTCGTTGCCAAATTAAATATAATCAGAATACCCGATATCAATAACAATATCAGAGCGGTATGGTGAATTTAACTGGCGAAATCGCTGGGAGGATTCAACACTTAAGAATCCAGTCTTCCCTATATTTTATCATCGTAGTAAGAAGAGTAAAAGAAGTCTGATTTATTTTATAAAATAATAATTCGTGGTGTCAATTAGTGTATATATCTTATATAATAAAGAAAAAGGATTAGATGCTTGAATTTTTTATCATCTTGAGGATTATGGTATGGAATTATTTGCTGGTTCTTTTTGGTACTAAATGATATTGGTGATGCAGTCGTGGCTATTATCTTGAAAAGTAAAATAATGAAAATAGTTCTGATATGAGATTGTTTTAATTGAGCTTTAGGATTATATAATAAACATAATTTGGTAAAAGCACTGCCTGGCTTAAGGCGAGTAGAATAAGGAAAACAAAATATTATTTACATAATGTACAAAGGTTTTAGCCGGCCAACGGGGATAAAACAACAATGAGTTTATATAGTGGAAGCGTGACCTCTGGCGGTCGATATAGCAGAATATTTGTATCCATGAAATATATTTCTAAAATAAAATAATACTTTAATATAACATAATTTTAAATAAAATATTTCAATATAACATATATATAGTAGAATCTTCCATGTGATGTCTATCACATGAAATCGTCTTAACACCGTCTCTCTAGGGGTTATTAAAAACTGTTTCCTTTGAAAGACTACATAACTTGACATGATAGCGTCTCTAATAAGAGATGAATTCATGGATATACTAGGTTTATCTATTTTTAGGCTATGGTATTACATGGGAAATTCTACTCTACTTATATCTAGTCCATTTTCTATTTTAGACTGTATCAGTCGATCAAATATTCCGGTCTTAAATAAGATTCGCTTTGAATTCGATATTTTTATAATCATCTCAATTCCTACCCACGAATTTATACGGTTTTATATTATATAACCAACCTTACTAAATTATAGTGAAAATATTTCGTTACATATTTTCAAATAATGAGAGATATATTAGAGATATTTTAATTATATAAACGATCGCCATTTTATTCATCTCCAGTACTTTTGTCCGAGAATCCATGTTTACAACATTTAAAGCATTCACTAAAGCAGTTGACGCAGACATACTTACACCGGGAATAATTTCTATCATTATTTTATTGTGTAGAAAATTTTATAAACTTTTTCAGCAAGAAAATTACGAACTGTGTTTGAAAACATAATGGGAAACATAATTGAGAACAGTTCAAAAGAGGTAAGCTAAGTCAGTTGGCTCAGGAGATGACTCAGCAATATTTCAGGGAGCTACTTGAGAGGAGCTTTAAGTTTGAGACATTCATCTGGATGACACCTTGGCGGGACTCCAGCCTTGTCGGTCGATGGCGCCTCGCTTTTTGTCGGACATCGATGACAGCCTGCGTGTGTCCTTTCGGCCGCTGAGGTGACAGGATGCATACAAAATACGTTACCATCTTTCCCGGAAACACTCAATTGTTAGGATTGTTGCTTGGTTTCCGGATGGAATCCAGGTCTCATCGACAGTCACAACTCGACGCAAAAATTCTTTGGATCTCGCTTATATTGTTCCAAACACTGTTTTGAAGTAGGTTGTTGACACCGTGAGCAATCGTGGTACCCTTCAGTCCGATAACCTCTCACATATCTCCTACCTTTCAAACCTCTATAAATAAATATAGAAATTTTGTTTTTATTTGTGTCTTCCGCAGCCGTTTCCACAATGCTTGACCTATTAAGATGAAATTTGGACACGATATAGAGATCGATCCGGAAAGATCCTCTGTCAACACCAAAAAACGCTAATTGGTCTTATAATATTAAGGTCAAATCATCAGGCTTCCAGGGATATATTTATTTTTTAAAAATTGTATTCCAAATCTCTAACCTTTGGCCATGATAGCCCTTCTACAGGAGAAACACAATATAAGATCATTATATGTATTCCAGATCATTATGTTTTCCAGTAGAAGAGCGATCATGCACGACATTAGAGATTTGAAAAAGAGTTTTAAAAAAAGATATTCATCCCTTGAAGCCTGATATTTTCACCTTAATAATATAAAAAATAATTATTCTATTAATTTGTAAACTCAAGAGAGTCTTATAATAGACGAATATATATATATTTCTTTTGAAACACGTGTACTAAATGGCTCAGCCATTTTTGCCACATTATTGAAGACAGGAATTCCCGGAAGAATTCCCTGTCTACACGATGTTTCAAAGCGGTTTAAAATCACTACCGCTATCAAAAGTCTAATTTAATTCACAATATAAGAATATTTGTAAGTTTTGCCATCACTTTTATTTATTTGGTTATCGGTTGATATTTTAAATTATGTTTTAAGCAGTTTATTATTTCCCCTAAAATACTTTTGTATCTCACCAATACATTTTATTATCCTATCGTATATAATTTTATTATAATAATTATAATTTAAAATTATTATTAATATTGTTACTCTACATATATATTATACAATAAAATTTATTTTTAGTAGAATAACTAATGTATGGGCAATATTTTTTTTAACAGTTTGTCATTTTCTATTTAGTACAAAAACTGTATTATAAATATTTAATCCTTTTGTGATTTATCAAATAATTTTAGTATCAGAAAAAAAAAACCTCTGGGAAAACCCCAGGAATATAATAGAAAAGCTGAGACAATGGAACCTAATAGAGATCGTTTAAACGATTTGAGAAATAAGAAACAGTATCAGCATTAGGTTATGAAACTTCTTATAATATAATGTGTTATTAGATTATTGAGTTTTATCCTCAAACACTGCTACTATTAATAAAAAATAATGATAATATATTAAATAAAGTATATTCTGTGGCTAAAGTACAAAATACACCTATCCCCCGATTTACACGGTAGATACGTTCCTGAGAAAAACGTGTAAATCGGGGGATAGGTGTACACAGAAATAAAAATAAAATGCATTGACAGGTTAAAATATGTACTCAGCACATAAGCTCGGGATTCTTCGTGAGATGTGTACACAGCGCATGAGGTCAATCACAGTAGCATTTAGTATAGTGCGATAAAAAAAAAACTTATTTGGAAAACCATGTAAAAGCGAAAACGTGTAAAACAAGTACCGTGTAAATAGGGGGATAGGTGTATTTAATGTCATCATTATCAACAACCTTTCGTCTCTAACACTCCAAATCGTTTAACATTTTCAACGCTCTCTTTATTATATATTATTAAAAATGATTTGAACATACCTTTTACTTCAAAGAAAAACGAATGAAAAACGGAAGGTATAGTGGCTGTAATCCAGTGATTCAATATTGTCACGGATTTTCAAATAGGTACTAGGTATCACGCGAAACGTGAGTTTTCTATATAAACTTTATTCAACCTGCATGCCAAAACCAGTTTATTTTATATAGTCAATTCTAAATATAAATTTACATAAATATTATTCTAATAAAATATACATGACAAATTGGAAAAATAGATATGAAAATATTATACAGTGACAATATATTTTGGGAAACATTTATTTGGGAAGATTCCGGGTGTTGCCTGGTAGGTTTCTCTCTATTCAACTGTAGCCATGGATAGAGAAGGCTGAACAATTTCCAATTTTGTTTGGTTAATTCCCGTGACATCCCACTGAAGGATATTTCTTTTTTTTTTCTATTTTAGCCTTAACAATATGGAACCACTTACTGAATTGGCTATCGAATCAGACCAATTTCATGAATCTGCGAAATATGGCTTACATGGGTTTGAAGAATACCAGCGCATGGAGGTCATAACAACTTGATAATGTCATATGTCTCCTAGAGGGGGTCGGTGGAGGGATGATCTAAACCGTTAGATTTCGACCGCTACGACCCGGAATCGAATCCTGCATTGGGTACTTTTTTCTAATTAAAAAAAAAATTCCCCATTGGTCCTCTATTCTTGCAAAAGCCCAACCCCACCAGCGAGTGCAAATAACGGGCTTTGGCACATTTTTAAGTGCAAAAGTAGAACTGCTTTTCATATGTGTAGACATGTGTTACACTTACAGTAAAAGCAGTCACCAACTTCTACCCACCATGATTATATGGCCATAGTTTCAGGCTAGAATGACGAGGACCATTAGCCCGAAACCATGGTCTCTGGGTGGACGCTTTTCAGTTTGCCAAAGCTGGTGTTGTGGCTTTATCACCGACCCGAGGTCGCTAGTTTGCGGCGATGGTCAATAGATGGCGTCTAGCTTTGACGTCTATTTTGACGAGAGAGGCGACATTTGTCTTTTTATATAAATCTATACATTTGAATGATATATAATCAGAATACCTAATATCAATAATAATATGAGAGCGGTATGCTGAATTTAATTGACGAAATCACTAGAAGGCTTCACCACTGAAGAATCAAGTCTTCCCTATATTTTTATCATCGCAGTTAAAACAGTGAGAAGTCTTATTTATTTTTTAAAAAAGATATATTATGTCGCTGAATATATAAAAGTGAATAAAACACACATAGGTTGATATATTTTAACATTTTTAAGATTTAATTTTATAATAAATCTCTATCAACACCTCTTTTTCTCGAAAAAGGCAATAAATAAACGCACCTAAATCAGAGAATATTTCAGATTCACGCTACCATAAAGTAACGCGGAAGAAATCTGATTAAAAGGAAAGAATTCTTAGCAGAAGATGCCGGATGTTTTTCTGGCTGGAATAAATTAGACACTTTCGTCTTCCACAACTTTCACGTTTTTATCACACAATTTTTTCACCTTTTCAAATAAAAGTTCATAATATATTTAGATAATATTTTAATAATTAATAATATAATAAATTTAATTAATCATGATATATTTTAGAATATATCTTTTGAATTTGTGTGTGTCGTTTATTGTGTGTAACTATAATATTTGGAACTATAATTTTGAGACGTCAATTTTTTTTCAGTCATTCATTTAGCTAATCGAAAATATGTAAATATTTGTTCTTCAAATTGAGTAAATATACAAATTAAACATAAATATTTACGAATAATTTATTAATCAATAATTGGTAATGAAATGTTTCGAAAATATGGAAATCTTTGTTTTTCAACTTTATATCTCTAAATATATTCTGCACTTGGGTAAAAAAACCTTTAGAATTTAATCTTAGTAATTTTACGTAACCTATAAATATATTGAAAATAGAGCAATCCATAAATAGACCATTAATTAAAAAGGCATATATTGGATCAGAATATAATTTATTTTACCAATATTTCAGTTGGCTGAACGCCAACCCTTTTCAAGGTTTTATCAAATTTGTTTACACCCCATGGAATAAATATATGCAAAATATATTTTTTTACTTAATTCTATTGATGTTATGCGGCGCTGAGTTTGTTTTTACATGCATTAATATGTTATAATACCTTGAAAAAAGGTTGGCGTTCAGCCAACTGAAAAATTGGTGAAATAATTTATATTTTGATCCAATATATGCCTTTTTAATAATTAAAAAATATAGTGGTTGAAATATTTTGAAAAGAGAAATGTATGCAAATATATATTTAACAGAGAAGCATGCTCTTATAAGATTTATAAGTTTGGTTCCGTTGTTAAATATTTTCCTCAAACATTTTAAATATTGATCGATAAATTCAGAGTATTCACCTCAAAAATAATAATATAAACCTCTTTAACTCATTTCGTTTCTCTTTTACTCTTCATTATATATATTAATATATATATGTAATGAGATGAGTTGAGGTCTGGTAGCCTCTTGTAGAGAATCTTGTCGATTAACTTTGTGATGATGAAGTGTTGACTCTCGCTATACTGTGTTAACCGAGAGGAACAGTCAGGATGTAGAGTTTTCCAGTACCTCTCTGCACCTTGTAAGACCTTTAAAAGTTCTCACAAAATACAGGCAGTCGTGGTCGAGGCAGAGTGGAAAGCTTGGGAATGTCCACACAAAAAACGAAGACACAGTTGCACTAAGAAAGTTCCGTTAACAGATAAAAGTTGAGCTAGGAGCGAAAGATGGAAATAGAAGAGTTCTTACTAACTACATGTTAGATGAGATCGACATGAGGTACGACCGACGCGGGCTTGCACTGAGGGTGAACTAACTGTCAAGTGACTGTAAAGTGATTGTATTTATAGGTTAAAGACGGGAGGCCTTATGTGACAGGGGCGTTTCTGAGAAAAAGGGGGCCTTTACATGTCACCAGGTGTGAGAGGGGGCTTTGCATTCCACCAGCTGTGAACAGTGTGGGTGGTCTTGTTGTGGGAATTCTAAATCTATCTCGATTTTGACGTTATGACTTATATCTCTTTCTTAGCTCAACTCTTAATCTATTACAGATTTTTATTAATTTATCCTCAGTTTGTACAAATTACATTACATATGATGATGTAAAGACACATGTCAATAATACGTATAATCATTTACAGATGTGTTTCTATTATACAACATTAAATCTTATTATAAGTTATATACAATATGGGGTTGTTGGTTTAAATTACCACATATATATGTTATATAAAATTTATATTTTAATTTAAAATTATATTGTTCTAGAACTAACTACTCTATAAATTCACCGCCAGATGTCGCGGCTTTCCTTATATAAACCTATTGTTGTTGTTTCCCGTTGGCCGGCTCAAATATTTTATTTTCTTCTTCCGCCTCAAATCAGGTATTTCTGCCTTAATATTTTAAGAAATTCTCGAAATAATTTCTCGAAATAATTTCTCGAAATATTTTAAGAAAAATTTGTTTTTTTTTTCTTTACAGATCTAGGTACGCCCTTTTATATAATCTTAATTATATCTATTAGGACAAATGAAGCTAATTCTGATCTACACTATTTTTATTTACATTACCACGACTGCAATATCATAAACATACTCATGCATTTATAAACAACCTAAGAAAATTCTATATAATACAAATTTATTATATACAATATATATGAAAAATAATAGAAAAAAAAATAAAAAAATAAAAGGGTCAGGTGTTGATATTAAAAATTATGAGAGCATATCCTGACCAGGAGCACATGTGCTTTTCAGATGACAAAGCGCCATCTAGTGGAACAGAAATCAACTAAACATTGATTTAACCTGTTCCCTGATATTTGGCCAACCCAATTTCTTGATGGCTTTTCTTGATTTATCAAGAAATTGGGTTGGCCAAATATTAGGGAACAGGTTGAATCAATGTTTATTTGATTTCTGTTCCACTAGATGGCGCTTTTCAATCTACAAGGAACATGTGCTCCTGGTCAGGATATGCTTTCATTATTTTAAATAATATATTTATAATATATATATAATAATATCACATATTAATGATTTTATCATGCATATACATAGTACAGGGTGATTTAAAAGTCTTGTACAATTTTAAAAATTAATAACTTCGCGAATATTTGCGCTAGAGCAATGCGGTAAACACCATTGTATTCAGGATGCAATGGGACCTTTTAGGGCAAATAATGAAATATTCGAAATTGATTTTTGTTACCACTTTATTCGCTAGATGGCGCTCTACCAGAATCAGAGATTCAGCGACCAAATTTTTGATAAATTGAAAAATATAACTGATCGACATTTTTAAATACCAGGAAAGAACCCTAATAATATCAAATGATAAATTAATGAAACACCATTTCGCCAAAATTAGAAAAATTGGATGACGAATTCTGAATGCAATCCGAGATATGTAAAATAGGTAAATTCAAATTAAAACATGTAGCAAAAAATATATTTTAGATGCTGTTTTGTGAAATAGATTGAATGTTTGAAAAACACTGCTGAAATCAATACACGATTTTTTAAACTGTTAATATAGAGCCAAAAATTATGATTGACACTACTAATAGGATTTCTTGCTATAAGAAATGTATAGTTTCTTGACAAATTGGCGACACTTGACTATTTAACTGGATATTTGTCATGATCCAACAAATGATATAAAGAGAGGGGTGACAAAATCTATTTGTCGTACTTTATTCCAAATATCCAATGGGCTTGTCAAATTTTTCATTGCTTATTATACTGTACAAAATTTTAAAAATGTGTCCCCTCAAATAAAAATCATTTTTAGATCTACCTTTTGCCTTGAAGTAATAGTAAAATCATTTTGTACTATTTTTTTTTTTTTTGCGAAAAATTTAAAGTGTGGAGTGTACAGAAAATATTCCTAATGCTATTTTTTCTAATTAGCGAAAAGTGATAAACTAAACATAAGGGGTAAAATTGTGTGTACCAGTGTTATTCGAGAAGTTATAACACTTTGGTCTGCACGACATAATATAAGATGCGAGAAAATGACAAACAATAAAATTACTGCTCACAAAAAAAAAACAAAAGAGTCAAGATGTGCGGACAGCATTTATTATCCTTATAACCCAACACAAATAACTGCAAAATATTGGTAGATAATATAATACATGGCAGCTTATATAACACATGAGATAACTGCCTTCCTTCTTGTATTAGGTTACAACACTTGCTAAATGTGGCGCCCTTCATTCTCAAACACCGCTTGAAGACGATAGATGACAGATTGGACAGCATTAAATAACACATCTGTTGAAATTGATTAAAGGTGCCTTCTGAAAGAAGCCGTCAACATGGCCAATGTGGTAGGGCGGTATCGATAAACACGCGACTTAATGTACCCCTATAGCCAAAAATCGCAAGGCGTCAAGTCTGGGGATCTTGGAGGCCGCTGGTGTATAAAGTGGCGACTTATCACACGATCTTCACGGAACGTATCCTTCAGCAATTGTTTGACACCGCGGGAGATATGAGGAAGATCTCCATCTTGCATGAATGTTATTTCGCTTAGTGCTTGTCTGTTCTGCAATATGTAAATAACCTTTTCTCTCAAAAGTTGAACTTAACGTTTACCAGTTACAGAAACGGTTTTAAAAGTTCTTCCATTGATTTCTTCAAAGGAAAATGGACCAATAATAAAAAAGGAAGTGAACCCACACAAAACTGTAACTCTGGGCTGATGCAGTGGCATTTCTGTAAAATTCCTAGGGTTTTCTGTTGCCTTAATGCGACTGTTTTGAATGTTAGCTTCTCCGTTCAGAGAAGAGTGATCTTCATCTGTCCACAAAACATTCGACAGCCAGTTTTCATCAATGTCAATTTGCCGGAAAACCCATGCAGCGAATTCTTGACGCTTCTCAAAATCGCCGACTTTTAGCTCGTGAAATCTTTTGTACGGGTATTTTCTAAGAAATTCCATATTTCTAAGAAAGTTCCATGAGAAATTCCCGTTTGTCGAGAAACTTGTCGAGCACTTACTTCTACCTACGTGGATAACGTTTCAATAACTTCAGCATTTTTCGAAACCGTAACAGCCACTGACTTGCATGTCGATAGCCTTCCACTCCGAGGTTTTGCTTCCAGAGATCCAGTCTTCTCAAAATGTTTTATCATTCGTCTTAGAGAGTAGCAACTTATCGATCCTTTACCGCTTCGAATACCTTTAAAGGTACTAAACGCTCGTAAAGCTTCGGTGGCAGATTTTGAATTGCAATAAAAAAAATTCACCAAGAGTGCTTTATCCTGTAGTGACGGCATTCCAGAGTAAAATAAATTATCAGAGATAAATACATATTTTTCAAACGATTTGAAATAAATATAATCGATACAGAGAGAGTTCAATTAAAAAATTAGAAATTTATTATCTTCGAAATTTAAATCGCTGAGAGGATTCCAGCAAACCTCATCTAAAATATCAAAATTTTTTGGCTAATGTTCAATTTGCATTTACCTATTTTACATATCTCGGATTGCATTTAAGAATCGTCATCCAATTCTTCTATTTTTACCTCATTTTTATTTTAATAGTGTTTTATTAATTTTTCATTTGATATTATTAGGGTTCTTTCCTGGTATTTAAAAAGGAAAAAAATGTGCCGATCAGTTATATTTTTCAATTTATTAAACAATTTGGGCGCTGATTCTCTGATTCTGGAAGATCGCCATCTAGCGAATAAAATAATAACTAAAATAAATTTCGAATTTTTCATTATTTTCCCTAATTTTCCCATTGCATCCTGAACACAATGGTGTTTACCGCATTGCTCTAGCGCAAATATTCGCGGAGTTATTAATTTTTAAATTATTGCATGAATTTTAGATCACCCTTTACATAAAACTTCCATAGTATATATTATTAGTATGTTGTAAAATTATATATTAATAATCGATAAAATATTGGATTTCCAAAACCTTGATCCTTTTAATCTTTCTAACGGTTGGTAAGTTTTATTAAATATTTTAAAATCTCTCTATCTCTCTCTCCAATATTTATTTCAAGGTTTAAGTCTCAAAGTTTACAAAAACTTCTTTTTATTTAACTTCTTCCTCTGAATCCATTTAAGTTCGATAAAATGTTTCAGCTCCAATATCGTTTTATTTAAATAGAGAGAATTCTTTTCCCCACTCTAAAATGTTACTTTAAAAAAAAATTGAGAATTTCAAATTATTGTTTTATTTTATTAATATCTAGACCCTCATACTTAAACCTATATATATTTTATATGAATATTGTTTTTTATGATCAAATAAAATTAATAAGCAAATCAGAGTTAAGTTTCTTTTACAATTTTATTTCTCTAACTTTCTAAGGCCAATTTGCGCTTCAAGAGGACAACTAAAAATGTGAAGTCTTACTTCTACTTCACCTGTTCACAGGCATTTTGGGCCCCTGAAAGCTAGAGAAATATAATTGTAACTTAAATCTGAATTGCTTGTTGATTTTATAAAATTATAAGTCGGTGATTAACGTGTTTTTTTTTTCATAAATAAAAGCAGAGGTTTTCTGCAATATGTTTATTCAAGGTTATAGATGACAATGCTACATATGGCCAACCTTTGAGCTCTATCTCTTCAACAAGCAATTAAATTCATATTACACATGCGCCTCATTTCACAACTAGCGCTAACACAATACGTATATACTTTTTAATAATTTATGCACCTTATCCAAAAACAATATCACATTAGCTCATGTCCATAGTTCTTCTAAAATACCCATTCAAAGAGTCTATCAACAGTATCACTAGAAAAGGAAGTTCCAAAAATGCAATATAACAGCGGTATGGTAAATTAAACTGACGAAACCGCTGAGAGGGTTCACCACTGATGAGCCAGGCCCTCTCATTAATTTATCCATTGCAGTAAGGGCAGTAGAAATTGTTTAATATAAAAAAGAATCTTACGCCTTTAAATAGTTTTGAATTTTGATAACAGATGGCGCGCTAGTGCATCATAATATCACATTTGTACACATTTCACATTGTGTCGCGGTCTTACGCAATTCTGGCCTCAACTACCCGTTTCATGATTTTCCAGCTAGCCGAATGACCTATTTTTTGGTCGTTGAGGTACAGCTTGCACCACCCTGATGAGGGCCAACAGCCAGAAACACGTTCGTGGTAGCTTATCTTGATTAATCAAGAATGGGTATTTGGCCAATTCTGGAATAATTAAAAATCAACAAGTATAGTCGATATTTATTCCGATAGATGGCGCAAGCCATCAGCAACTTTCGGTTGCACGATAAGGAGATGCCTTTTTCATAACAATACGTATAGTTAATTAGTTAAACAGATGAAATACACTGAGCTTTCAAGCGAATAAACAGGTCTTTGACTGGAATTCTGAATAATAATATACGACTAATAAAAACAGATTCTATATATTTCTTATAAAAGCTCTATTTACATATTTACATTTTGAAATCTTTATTTAAATCACTTCAATTTTTTTATTCAAAACTTTATTATTTTATCTTATTTTTAAAACGGATATGGGAAAACGAAGGCTGATTACAAAATTAATTGCAATAAAATGAAAAAAAGAGGAAGGCATCTCTCCTTATCGCGCAACTGAAAGCTGCTGATGGCTTGCACCATCAATCGGAATAAATATCAACTATTCGTTGGTTTTTAATTATTCCAGATTTGGCCAAATACGTATTCTTGTTTAATCAAGAGAAGCTAACCACGTACACGTTTCGTGTTGGCCCCCGTCAGTGTGGTGCAAGCTGTACCTCAACGACCCATAAACTGGTCATTCACTGGATAAAGAGAGATACCTTTTTTTATTTTTTTCCAATTTATGAACCTTATCCCAGTACAATATCACATTTGTATTATTTTTCACAATTACAATAAAGTTATCTTGTGTGAAAGATATGTAGTAATATTTTGTATTCTCTCTATATATAAAAATCTATTGTAGACATCAACATTACCATAACTATATTGTATTATTATAAACTCAAATGGAGCTTCTTCTATAGAAATACCTCTCGTTCGACAGTTAGCGAAATAAACATGTTCTATAGAAGGAGCTCCTTTTGAATTTATAATCTTACAATATAAAATTCTATCTAAATAAATCCTGTCATTAAAAGGAAAGACTCAACAATATAGGAGGTAATAACGAATTTACAAATATAGAGAAAGAATTATTCCTGGATTGAAATTAGACGAAACACGGTGAAGGAAGACGAGTTTCTTTTATTGATGAATAGGTGCAAGCTTTAGGGTAAAATTTCATAGTTCTTATAAGTGTCGCTCGCTTGTAAAAGGGTTTTTACCCGAAAGCTTGCACCTACTCAACAATATAAGAAACTCGTATTCCTTCACCATGTTTTTCGTCTAAAACAAGGGGTGTTTTGAACATATTTAGTAGTTGACATATGGATGTGATTATATTAGTATTATCCATTATAAACTCTGGTACAGGCCATGATAACTATGGTTTACAGTTACTGTAAATGCACCACGAGTCTAGACAAGTGGAAAGCAGTTAGACTTTTTACTTAAAAATGTCGAAGAGTATCGTTTGATTACTTGTAATTCCTTTGGTTTGAGTCGGGGAAGCAATTTTTTCATCAGAATCAAAATGTTCAATGCGCGGGATTCCAACCCGGAATGTAGTGCAGAAACTCCACTGTTGTAACAACTTCTCCTCCAATATACATATATTGTGCGCAGGTATTTCAATCTTCAACATTTAAAATTTAGTAAAGAAGATAATTTCCTGTATGACCCTACATTTCTTGTCGAAGAATCTGTAAAGGACTAAAAGGTCTTAATAAAGTCTTTTGTTGTTGTATTCAAGAAGATACGCATTGATATTTTCAAGTTAATATTCTACAGCAATTCTATCTATTATATATAAAACATGTTTTGCAGACGAATTGGCCTTTTGGCAAAATATAATAATTTCCGCTATCTTATAAATTTGCCATCCAGAAAAGTAAAGGTGTGACGAAGGCTTGCTTCATATACTATTTAAAAAGCGTGTTTTATCAATAGAATATATAAACTAAAGTATAATATACGTGTTTAAGCCTTGAGATCATAATATTATTGTTTATATTTCGAATCAAAAGGCGATTGATTAAATAAAAGTTTAAGTAAAAAGGGTAACCTGGATCTCTAAAGAAAAAAATATTTTTTTATTTACAGTTTCAGATGGCCCTTTTTAATTTAAACCTTTTTATATTTTCGAAACTATTATAAACGCGTATGATTATTTTTTGAAAATAAAACAATTCTGCTGTCCTTACTGCGATGGAAAAATTAATAGGAAGGCCTGGATCATCAGTGGTGAACCCTCCCGGCGGTTTTGGCAGTTTAATCTACCATACAGCTGTTATATTGCATTTTTAGATCTTCCTTTTATAGTGATATATTGATGCTATACTTTTGGAATTGTAATTTTAGATTAACTATGGACATAAGCTTTGAGGACAACAGAATTACATACAATTATAAATATATAATATGCTTCGAGCAATCGATCTTCCGCAAACATCAATTTGTGTTTTTTTATTAGAACAATTATATTATGATGCATTAGCTCGCCATCTGTTATGAAAATTCGTAACAGATGGCGCGCTAATGAGTCATAATATAATTTTTTATATTTTGTTTATATGTGGATATTTATTTGCATATAAATGCCCTGGAAAATCTTGCAAAAATTAACCCCTTGTTTGGGGCAACCTTAACCTGCCTTATAAATGAAACAACAACAAAAACCTAAAGTACCTAAGGTATTTGACATTTCCGCGGTACAGGAAGCAGGTTATCAAAATAAATAGTAAGTAATTTACGATGCTATGAGAAACAATTCGAGGGAGTGCAGTGTCTTACATCCAATATAATACAAATGAAAACACCAAAACGCGAATGTTTCTTTTCACAAATAAATCAAACTTCTACTAATTATATAGACTAGCTGAGCTGCCCCGGCAACGCCCCGGGTTTGCCCGAAGAGTAGAGATAGTGGCTTTAAAATTTCAATGGGTGTAATTTGATTTTCAAGAAGCATCATTTCAAATATAAGGATGAGTAAAAAATACTTTATAAATATAAATATTCGGTTTGATCTTATATTTATATATCAAAATGAGAAAGGAATCATCCATAACAGAATTTATCATTAACAACATATCAGACAACACAGTGCAAAAATGAAGAAAATCAATGTATAGAGCAGTGGGGGAAATAGGTAAATAAAGAGAAGACTGATAATCAAAATAATTGATAATAAATAGTTTATTAGTGAATACAAAAATTAATTACAAAAGTTAATACAGAAATTACCGTTCAGGGGGGGGAGGGGGGGAGGGGCGAGAAACGATGTCCCAACCTACGGCCTATCATATAACAGATGGTTTATCGCCCAATAAGCTTGGAAGACGTCTAGTGGCTCACCTGGGGCACGCGACATGCTGCGTGCTTCACGGCAAAATACCTCGTAAAAGATGGAAGATTGGCCCATCGAAATATCGGATTAATAAATAATCGTATTAAAATCCAAAATAAGCCTTATTTTTAAAATATACATATATTATGGATTGCTCTATATTCAGAAAATACAAACTGTAATTCGACACTATCGATAATCCGACTCTTCCGATAATTCGACCATTTTAAAATTCAAATTTAGACAATTGATTGTTGTTTAAATATACCTTTACCGCTAAAAAGGTATTACAGAGTCGACGGTGGCAACTGAAAATGTACAAAATTTAGGTATATAGCAGTGGGAAAAAAAGTAAATAAAGTGAAGACCAAATCAAAATAATTTAAAATAAATAGTTTATTGACAAACTAATAATACAAAAAAATCCTTTCAGGTGAGAAACAATAGGCATTTGCTAAGTTTATATAAATATATTCAAAATGAAAAAAAAAAAGAAGTAGTTTTTTGCACCTCCACATTCTCATGTTTGGTAAGCTATTTCTGGTGAGGAACTATAGCCATTAGTAAAATGTTTAGATAAATACATTTGAGTTGGAAAAAAGAAAAAAACAAAAACAAATCAGAAAATAAAATTGCAATTCTAGTTTTATTTTTTAAATATATATCTGGGTTCAATTCTACATGTATGCTATCCAAAATTCGCACTTGATAAAAAGCCACTTAGAGCTGTCCATGTGTAAACACAGGCTCTTGTAGCAAAAGACCCACTCTAGCAAAGGTTAGGCCTTGAGCTTTTATTTATAGTCATAGCAAAACCCAACCTTAGTGGAAACTGATGCCTCGTCAGAATATAGGGAAAGCTGTTATCAGAAGGAGCCAAAGAAAAACAAATAATACAAAAAGAACGTGTTTTAAAAACAAACAATTCGATGATGAAAAATAACAAATTAGATAATATAAGCGAAATTTTAGAGCAAAAATCTACGATTGCAAAATCGAATAAATTAAAAATAAATAAATCTATTAATATTTGGAAAATAAAAATAACACGGTCATGTAAAGCAAAAAATAACGAAATTATGATATATACCATATATGGTAGATGGATATTTATAAGTTAAGGTTTTTTGGAGGAGATAGCTTCAAACTTTACAACTGGAAACTCTGTTAGCCTATTATCTATATAGGTAACGCGGTATTGCTTTGTATTAATTTATGCCTGACTTGTCTTTATTGTTTGCGGAAGAGCATTGTTCGATGTATATGTTTAAATGTAATTTTACTCTCCTGAAAGCGTATGTCCATAGTTTGCTTGAATACCATTTCTAAGATTCCACCCTTCAGTGTTGCATATAAAATCAGAATGATCCAATACAGTAATAAAGCTCTAAAGAGGTGGTCAGGTATATTAAATTCGCGAAACCGCTGGAAGGGTTCACCACTGATGAGCCAAATGCTTCCAATATAAAAATTGTATTTATTATTAATTTGTCAACGTGATAATCCTGTTGAAGAACTGACAAGTCCGAAAACTTGAAAATAAAAAGTTGCACAAGGATCTTAACCCTGGAATCTTTATTTATTTTATAATATATTTTTCATCGCAGTAAGGGCAGTAGAAGTTTTATTTATTTGTGAAAAGAAAATTCGCGTTTTGGTGTTTTCATTTGTATTATATAGATGGCGCGTTATTGCTATGTATTACAATTAGGAAGACAATTCTACACTATCATTAATGAATCACTTCACAACCTTTTATTTCAATTCATTGCCAACGTCTGACTACTCGCTGTCATTGTTTTTATCAATGAAATATTTCTTAAAATGTGAAAAAATAGTACAAAAGTGAATTTTTATTGGGATAAGATTGATAAATTAAGAAAAAGGTATCTCCGGATCGTTTCACTAAAATTTGATGATGCTTTGCTCCATCGGTTGAGTCTTTCGATGGTGCAATCAGTATTAAATCAATTGCTATCAGTAACTTTCTGTTGCATGGTTAGTAGGTTCCTTTTTTATTTTAGCCACGTGATCCAGAACAATTTAACTTTTGTACTTTGTTTTCCGGCCTTAAATACCCGTTTCATGATTTTCAGGATCCCTGAAACCATTTCTTTTGTAGTTGAATTACACCTTGTACCACGCTTAAGAAGCCGACACCCCGAAAGGTATGTGTAGTTAGCTTTTCTTGATTAATCACGATAGGATATTTGGTCATTTCTGGAATTATGAAAAATTAAAGATTAGGTGATATTTATTCCGACAGATGGCGCAAACTATCAGCAAATTTTAGTTGCACGAACAGGAAATGCCTTTTTCTTTCTTATAATGTTTGCACCATACCAATGGAAAATTTTCTATTTAAAAGAACGACAGCAAGACGCCGAAAGGGAAATAAAGAAGATAAAAGGTTGAAGTGATTCTGTTACGCAGACTTTGACTTTATTATCATCGGGATGACGTCACACACTACGCTTCAGACTTTTTCTGTTTTGATTTTTCGCTCGCTTGTTATTACAATTGTATTGGGACAAGTCGTTCCTTAAATAAATATATATATTAGTTTATATCAAATGGGATGTCCTCGTAACTACAAAACAAGTGAGTACAAAACAACTTGGAATCTTTAAATAGAAACATCGTGTTTTTACTAAGCCTATCAGATTCTTTAATGGTATTTATAAAACCTCTCCTTTAAATATGTTTGGTTCTACAATTCTATTCTAGTTGGGTGCTCTAGCAAAGTATAGTCATCATTCAAATGGTTGAAAGAACTATGGACATACACTTCAAGGACTGTACAAATATATACCTGAATAAACAATTTAATGAATCGAGTAATGCGCTTTTCCTCATATAAAAAAACAAGCATGTAAGACAACATGTCAAATATCATTATTTTTTCATCATTTTCGGCTCGTCTGAAGTCATCAAAAGAACTAGATGAATGCTAATATTACCCCTGAGAGATGATAACATCACAGAAATCATCAATCTCCTGAAATTCCACAAAGTTTCCAACACATATTTGGGAAGAATATAATCCAACAGAAGATGTATTTGTTCTACAAATAGGTATTGTCGTCAATTGAAGTGACAGCAGCGCCTACCCAATCTCACCGTGCAGTTCTATTTATTTCAAGAACTTGTTCCATTTACAAGCGGAAGAGATAAATGGGTCTAACTCGGCGCCATTAACTTCCCTTAGCGGCGGTTGACATTTGTTTATGCCAGTCTCACTTCACTTTAGACTCCTACTGGCAGCGCTCCTTTTTCACAATCTCATATATTGTTCCATTTTTCCACATACACTTAAGAATATTGTACGGTAAAAGTGCGCTCTCCTTATTCAAAAATATAATCTATTTAAGCGTGATGTTCTTTTTTTTCACAATAAAGCAATTTTTTTAAAAATCTTTTGTTGGTTGGAAGGTGGTATATATAGACACATCAACCAATATTTTGTTGGTTGGAAGGTGGTATATATAGACACATCAACTAATATTTTGTTGGTTGGAAGGTGGTATATATAGACACATCAACCAATATTTTGTTGGTTGGAAGGTGGTATATATAGACACATCAACTAATATTTTGTTGGTTGGAAGGTGGTATATATAGACACATCAACCAATATTTTGTTGGTTGGAAGGTGGTATATATAGACACATCAACCAATATTTTGTTGGTTGGAAGGTGGTATATATAGACACATCAACCAATATTTTGTTGGTTGGAAGGTGGTATATATAGACACATCAACCAATATTTTGTTGGTTGGAAGGTGGTATATATAGACACATCAACCAATATTTTGTTGGTTGGAAGGTGGTATATATAGACACATCAACCAATATTTTGTTGGTTGGAAGGTGGTATATATAGACACATCAAGCAATATTTTGTTGGTTGGAAGGTGGTATATATAGACACATCAAGCAATATTTTGTTGGTTGGAAGGTGGTATATATAGACACATCAAGCAATATTTTGTTGGTTGGAAGGTGGTATATATAGACACATCAAGCAATATTTTGTTGGTTGGAAGGTGGTATATATAGACACATCAAGCAATATTTTGTTGGTTGGAAGGTGGTATATATAGACACATCAAGCAATATTTTGTTGGTTGGAAGGTGGTATATATAGACACATCAAGCAATATTTTGTTGGTTGGAAGGTGGTATATATAGACACATCAAGCAATATTTTGTTGGTTGGAAGGTGGTATATATAGACACATCAAGCAATATTTTGTTGGTTGGAAGGTGGTATATATAGACACATCAAGCAATATTTTGTTGGTTGGAAGGTGGTATATATAGACACATCAACCAATATTTTGTTGGTTGGAAGGTGGTATATATAGACACATCAACCAATATTTTGTTGGTTGGAAGGTGGTATATATAGACACATCAAGCAATATTTTGTTGGTTGGAAGGTGGTATATATAGACACATCAAGCAATATTTTGTTGGTTGGAAGGTGGTATATATAGACACATCAAGCAATATTTTGTTGGTTGGAAGGTGGTATATATAGACACATCAACCAATATTTTGTTGGTTGGAAGGTGGTATATATAGACACATCAACCAATATTTTGTTGGTTGGAAGGTGGTATATATAGACACATCAACCAATATTTTGTTTAATTATTGACGTTTCAGTGTCTCGTTGTCACTCTGTCATTCCCCCTGGGGATAGTGACAGTGACTTGCTGAAACGTCGAGGATCAAACACATTATTGGTTGATTTAGCTACATTTATATTTTTCCAATAAAACAATTCTTATTGCCCTTAATATCATTCAAATATTCATATCATTGAACAGTAAAAGGGAAGAAATAAATTTCTCTATTTTGAAAAAAAAAAAAGCATTATCGATAGAATAATTTCTATTTCTCTGAACTTGAGGATGTTGTTTATAATAAAACGTACAATTTGTTTTAGAAATACTTCCATAGATACTTCATAACTTCATGTTTCTTTTAACATTGAGCCACGGAAACGGCATTTTAAATTGTGTAGTTTATCAAAATATACAGAAAAATCTTGCCGAATAAAAACCTAAGGGTTTTAATCGATCTTTCCCGAAAATACCAAAATATGTGATCTATATATACTAAATGTTTCCTTTATTTTTTCCTTAATTTTTATTTATTATTTTTCCTTTATTCTATAAGTCAATAATTTCTTAACTTATTTAGATAGACTTTTGACTATCCTAGCATATATTTCGATACGAAAGATTAGCTATGCTAGAATCTCTAAGCCAAATTGTTGAAAGAGGATCCAATTTTCCCCCATGATAGAATGTAAACCAAACAGTGGATCATCTCCTTTTCATTTCTTTTTCTTTTTCAGCCTTCCAATACCAAATAATTCCGATGCCACTCTCATAGGAATTTTTCACCTCAACATGGTCCCGCTGGAGAATTTTCTTAGAAATATCTCTGTTCAACGGCTTTTTAATATATTTGTCCCCTCGCCATTGTAAATTACTTCTGTGTGCTGTTTGAAATTTACATATCTTTTGGATATGATAAATTTGTAAATTAATAATTCATGACTGATATTTACATAAATAATTAATAAATAAGAATACCTTTTAGAAATGCACATATTAAAATGCATTGAAAATGGAAAAAAATATATATATTAGCTCTTGCCATTGAACAATTTGATTTATTTGAGTAAAAATCGGCGGAGGACAATAATGTAGAGCCTTCACTCAATATACACAGGTAAAATATTTAGTAAACATAAAACCTGTGTGATAATCAGTTGCTTCATATTGAATTAGTTTCGAAATTGACGATGATCGTCTCCGCCCATTTTATTATTTTTCATATAAATATAACTATTCAATAGCAGGAGCTAAGATGTTTATTTTCCCCTTTTTTATGTCTTTTAATAAGATATTCTTTAAAATATTTCTTTTTTTTTGTTTTCCAAAGTCCAAAATTCTGCCACGTACGGTGGTTGGCCTTTATCAGCGTGGTGCAGTTTGTAGATTAAATTTCTATTGGCTGAACGCGCCCACCTTTATCAGAGTACAATAATCCACAACGTAAAAATACCACCCGAAATAAATATCATTTTGTACCTTGAGGTAGGGTACAACATTCTACCAATATCTGAACGTCGATCAATTTAAAGGAATGCACCGTCTTTATTTAGTAAACTCTTGACATGGGATTGAATCTCACATTGAGATTTGTTCCTGTCTCAAAAGTCCCGTATTTTTCACGAGTAATTACAAGTATCCAGAATGGATCTGGCACATTGTAAATGCAAAATTGGAACCGCTGTCTACATGTGTGGTTATCATCATGCCATTTAGTGTATGCACCTCATAATTTGCATGTGTAGACATGTGATAGCCCAAATAGACAAAGTCATGTTCCTCAAGGCTTGTCCTTTTTTCGATACTCGGCTCGAGTCTGTCGTAGCTAATATAATGAATATTTCAATTCATTGAATTGAAAATATAACATTTTACCTACTACTGTGCCTATTTTCATTCCGATAAATTGATTTTATTTTGTAATTAATATCTTAAATTTTTTTAAAAATATTTTCATTCAATTTACTTTTTACACCTTTTATAAATAGAAGGTTCACTTATTATAAGCACTTAGAGATATTTATATTGCAAATATTCTTTCCATTTAAGGCTATAAAGATGATTTCCTTGTAGAAGTTCGTCTGTCAAGTGAGCCAATTGTAAGTCGAACAGCTTCTAGCGTGGTTTGTTCTGATTGGTCCGTTCATCCAACGCTTCTCTTCAATTGGTAGATTGCACCCATCAAAGATTTACGAAAAGCTTCCCGGAGAATCTTCCCCAAATTAGTTTTCCTCTAATTCCATTGAGCAAAGACTTGTAACTAAATTTTAAACAAACCGTTTGAAACCTCACCCTTTCTGTAACTTAGTATTGTTAGCTGAAGTGGAATTTATTTTTACTGTTGCACCTTTAGATTAAGATAGGTAGTTTTGATAATATTAAATACTAGCCGAATGACCCGGGCAACGCCCGTGTTTTACCCGACTGTAGATGTTACAACGGTGATCCTTAGGTCGCTGGTTCAAATCCGGCTCGAGGGAGCCGGCGAGCACGTGACCTCCCTGTGGTTCATACAGTTTGTATCCCTCGATAGCTCAGTTGGCAGAGCGGAGGACTGTAGATGTTACAACGGTGATCCTTAGGTCGCTGGTTCAAATCCGGCTCGAGGGAGTTTTTTTTTTTATTATTTTTATTGGCTGCCGGCGAGCACGTGACCTCCCTGTGCGCGCGCATCCGTGACAGAGGCGGCCGGCCGATGAGGAAAGACGGTCGTGACTATATATATTAATATGTGCGCGTTTGTATGAAAATGATCGAAAATATAGAAAATAGGTCACAGGTGTTGATATATTATAAACAAAAAAGGTTTATCCTGACCGCTTACATTTTAGACCGCCATCTAGTAGAACAGAAATTAACTAACGGTTTATTTAACTTGATTGTTGATATTATGGTCAACTTATTATCTTGATGAATCAAGAAAAACCAACGACAAACGACTTTCGGGATTTTGACCCTCGTCAGCGTGGTGCAGGTTGTACCTATACGTTTCCAGTTTCAGTTCAAAATAACTTATTAGGTGTGCCACTCACCATGAGCAACCTAGTTCATAAATGTACAATAAATAGTTATATGTAAATGGGTTCTCTCATCATTTATGCATTTACTAATATTTACAAACTGTTTTTTTTTTTTTTGTGAATCCTGTTACATGTTTCTATCAGTAGTGTTAGATAATTATATCTGTGAAAAAAGGCATCTCCTTATTGTGCAACTGAAAGTTGCTGATGGCTTGCGCCATCTATCGAAATAAATATCAACTATTCTCGTTGATTTTTAATTATTCCAGAATTGGCCAAATACCCATACTTGATTAATCAAGAAAAGCTAACCACGGACACGTTTCGGGATGTTGGCCCTCATCAGCGTGGTGCAAGCTGTACCTCAACGACCAAAAAACTGGTCATTCAAGGCATCCTTAAAAATCATGAAACGGGTAGTAAAGCCCAGAATTGCGTGAGGCCGCGACACAATGTGAAAAAATAGTACAGATGTGATATTGTACTGGGATAAGGTGCATAATTATGAAAAAAAGGCATCTCCTTATCGTGCAACTGAAAGTTGCTGATGCCTTTTTTTCATAATTATGCACCTTATCCCAGTACAATATCACATTTGTACTATTTTTGATAATTATATCTGTCTAGAGATTATAGTTTTTACATTATTTGATTTTTTTTCCATTTTAAATTGTTTTGCTTAAATCATATATAACTAGCAGTCATTAGGCCAAAGTGGTTTCAGGCGTCAATGGGTAACACAAAGGTTGAATAAGGTTGAATGACACCCCATTACACAATTTGTATGTTTTGAATATTCAGAGCAATACATATTTAATTTAAATATTTCTAAATGAATTATTGATGAATTTTATTTTATGTACTCTTAATACAAATATTTTAAATTTAGAATAGACCTCATTATTTTTTCTACTTTAATATTTTAAGATATTTAACTTATTCTGATTGTAACTTCTATAATAATTTTTTTTAATGCACAAATTTTCACCACCTACTTTGTATTTTTCAAATTATTTCAACTGTGATATTATAACACTATGTGGTGCTGAGTTTGTTTATACAAAAACTTAATGCCTTGATAAAGGTTGGCTTTCAGCCAACCGAAATATTGGCAAATAAATATTTTATTTAATCCAATATATGCCTTTTTATTCTCTAATAATTTGTATGTGTAAACATGTATACTGGAGTGGTATTGCATCGTCTTTTCTAACAAATCTCGGCTCTTCATTTATCACCTTATTGGTCAAATCTGTGTATGGAGATACTGTCAATTATCAATAAAATTGACCCACAATCTAAATATCTATTGCATTTCTTTCTCGTGGTATGACGAATATCCTTTCAATATATTTTTGTGAGCTTTGAAATATACTTTTTTAAATTTATTAATCAACCAGGTGCGCGATATAGAAATATTTGCGTCTAATACAGAGGAAACAAACAAATTATAATTTAGAAGAGAATATTTACAAATTCACATGTATTATTCGACCGAATTTATAAAATTTATATAGACAAAGTGGCTTAGGTAAAAGAGTTAGATCATTTAAATCAGGGAACAAACGATGTCTCACTTCTGCCAAGTTCGAACAGCTTTGAAATATAATTGAATTTTCTTACTTTTAAAAATAGTGAAATTATCAATCTTTTTGATATTTAGGAACAAAATTATCGATTCCGTTTTTTTTTTTCAAATTTTAAAAATATATTTAAGGAAATTTCGTGTGCATCACGACAGGTACCTCTGAGGGATCTTTACAGATCCAACGATCATACTTGAAATATAGCTTTTGGTCTGGGTCAAAGTTCTTTATCTCGCATGCTACCAGAGTCATGTTTCAGGTTGTTGAGGACGGCAGCAGTCTTTCCTTTTATCTTATCCGTTATATTCTCATTGAGCAATAGGCTTTTTTCCGAAGGGCATAGGACTTGAAGACCCTCAGGGATAGTTCTGACAATTGTCATAGAGCTAACGTCCATTTCCTAGGCTATTGCCTTCATTATTTCTTTCTAGAGTTTCCATCAATCTTATTCTCGACCTTTTATAACAAATTCTTCATCTCTTACCCTGTCCGATCGACACGAGTGCATTTTTCTTACAACCATTTCCTCTGTGTTACTGTCGGTCTCATAAAACTGCTTCTTGACAAGATAAATAGTGGTTTTGGGCAACTTAGGAAAGTCCACTATCTCTTTTTAGCTCTTTCCGTCCCGGAGAACAACGATGATGGCTGATTGTTTATCGTATTCCTAATTATTGTTCATTACTAGACTGCCTCACACTTTTACACTTTACATTAATATGGCTATAGAATGAAAAAAGAGAATTTTAAAATTTAAAGTAGTATTTATCTTACGAACTGCTAGAGTTATTTTCAATTTACCTGATACAATCTGTATATATAAACATTCATTAAAATTTAGAAATCCATAATTTAATTGTAAAAATTAGGAATATATATATATTTGAATTAAAATTTAAATTCAAAATATAAGTTCACAAAGATGAGAGTTTTTCTTTAAAAAACTTCATAAACAACAAAACATTCATTAACAACTCAACTCCAATATATATAGTGAGTAATTTTGATTTATAAATACTTGTAGGTTAAACAACTTTTTAATGTAATTAGGGAAGTCTAGAGAGGAGCTGATCAACAAGGGTGTTCAGATATTCAGCCAGTTTAGGAAATCAATGGCTAAACCATCCATCAACTGGATAAATAGATAGGTCATGGAGTTCCGCCGGGGTTCCTAACATTCTCAACTAAATAAATACTATATCATCTCGATTTAGCGATCAATGGTATTCAACTATATTTTACATAAAAAATCAGACTGTAATATATTGAACTATCATTTATCTCTCTAACGAATAATTACATATAATTGATCATTTCGACTCTATATCAGATGTCTTTCTTCATATTTACTTATTGTGAAAATAATTGGTGAATTTCATGATTTGTGATGTCGTTTTTTTTTTTCAAATATAACGCGAGTACATAAAGAGTTTCAATAAAGAGGATAATTTCGAAACTATACCGGGTAACTATGTAACTTATAAATACTATGTATTATTAAAAAGCTACTCATTTGAATGGGAAAATAATAAAGACAAACTTGTGTGTTTATGGATCCAAATAGCGCCTTTTATTGAAATAAAATCGTCTGTTTTTACTATGTGAGTGAGTGCAATAGATAGCACTCTTTCTACGCAGAATATGAAACGATTCCACGCTCTCTTTGTTAGGTTAGTAGTATAAGCCGTCTATTTTTCGATAGCTACGACCCAGGATAGAATCCTTCATTTGTGTGTATGGAATTTTTATTTAAACAAAATATATATACAAAGGTTCTCGAATTTTAATAGAGTTCAACTCCTTCTGTGGGTGCATGTAATTAAACAGGGCTCTGGTACCCTTGTAATTTCAAATGTCTAACCACTTTCTACAATTGTAGAGTCTTTCTATGTGTGTAGATCACAAAATGTAGTTCACTTGAAGTAAAATCAATCGCTATTTACGCATCATGATTACTATGGTCTGTATCACACGTATTAGAGATAATAATAATGCCACGTGGAAAATTAGGGAAGACAAAAACTTAAGGAGGGGACAACAATTTATTTCAGGCAAGGACAAACTATGAATGGTAAACAAAAGATAAGCCACGAGGTAAATTTAGGGAGTAGCAAAATATAAACATAAAAATGACCACTCTGTTAAAATTAATAAATACTTTATTACAATAAGAAGGTTAGGTTCGGGTTAGTGACATGGAGAATAGTTCTAATCCTCCCTTTTGCAATTACCAATGTAACTCTATATAAAGGTCAAATCTTAACGTTCTCACTTGAAAATATTTGACATAGCCGAATGGCCCGGGCAACGCCCGGGTTTTACCCGATTAAATGCTTTTATTCAAATACTATTCGTTACAATTATAAATTGGCGCCGTGGATGTCATTCTTGTATAATATATAAATGAGTTTTAAAATTTGTATAAAAAAATGCATCGGCCGGGAATCGAACCCGGGCCGCTCGCGTGGCAGGCGAGCATTCTACCACTGAACCACCGATGGTTATGAGAAATGGCCATATTTGGGTATTTATTCCATTCACAAAAGCAAACGGTGACAGAATTGATTATTAAGAATTGTTGCTTGATGACTCTGATAACTGTATATATATTAATATATCAGACGATATTTTTATTTAAAGGAAATATAATAGAGGAAATCTAATTCAACTTGATTTTCAAATTTCTAGATATTTCTCTCGTCGAATACATTTCTTAAAAATATAAAGAGCTTTTACAGAGTTTGAAATCAATTCGTGAAAATTATTAGAGTATTTCTGATTTGAAGGCTAGCTATCAAGTAATTTAGAAAGTCTATAATATTCTTACACGATAGCGACGTTTACAATCTTGTTTATTATATATTTATAATAGTATGTAATTCTGCTGTCTTCAAAGTTTATGTCCATAGTTCTTCTAAAATACCCATTCCAAGAGTCTAGCTTCAGTATCACTATAAAAAGAAGATTGAAAAATAACAGCGGTATGGTAGATTAAACTGGCGAAACCGCTGGAAGGGTTCACCACTAATGAGCCAGGCCCTCCCATTAATATTTTCATTACAGTGAGGGCAGTGAAATTGTTCAGTTTGTAAAAGAATCATACGCGTCTATAATAGTTTAGAATTTTCATAACAATAATGATACTGTGAAAAAATAGTACAAATGTGATATTGTTCTGGGATAAGGTGCATAAATTAAGAAAAAGGCATCTCCTTTTCGGGTAACTGAAAGTATTCCAGAATTGGCCAAATACCCATTCTTGATTAATCAAGCCAATATTTGGCCAATTCTGGAATAATTAAAAATCAACGAGAATAGTTGATATTTATTCCGATAGATGGCGCAAGCCATCAGCAACTTTCAGTTGCACGATAAGGAGATGACTTTTTCTTAAATAATGATACTGTAAAAATATTGAACTCATTGTTTTGCCCTCATTGGTTTCAAATTTCATGAGACACATTTATATCGGGAGTTCACAAAATTGTATACCGCAATTTAATTTATATGAAAAATAGACACTTCGGCCAGTTGGAGTTTTTTATTTTCTCAACGTTTCGACAAAAATATTTTGTCTTCGTCAGGAGAAGTAAATAAAAATAAAGCATTTGGCAAGGCGTTAAAAATTGTTCTATTAACAATTTAATTGTTATTTTGACAGCTATTTAGAGTTTGTGTTTGGTTAAGTTGGTCAAATTATAACTACAATTGTATTTATCGATTATAACATTTATTGTTTCTATAGGTTAGAATCTTTCGGGGGATCCTAATTATCAAGTAGAATACTAGACACGTTTATCATACATTGTATTATAATATAATATGCTTGTGTATTGTTTCTAGGTTAGAATCTTCCGGGGGATCCTAATTATCAAGTAGAATACTAGACACGTTTTAACATACGAGACATTGTATTATAATATAATATGCTTGTGTATTGTTTCTAGGTTAGAATCTTTCGGGGGATCCTAATTATCAAGTAGAATACTAGACACGTTTTATCATACATTGTATTATCATATAATATGCTTGTGTATTGTTTCTTATATAAAGATTGTTTCACTTCTCTCTCTCCCATGTACGCATAATACAGGCCATGCTAATCATGGAGATATTTAGCGACTGCGTTAACTGTAAATCCACCACGTGTCTAAAAATGCAAAAGCAGTTCAACTTTTGCACTTAATTATGCTAGGACCCCGTTTGGTCACTCACGCTCGATTCCCGACAATAAGTCGGTGGATGAGAGGGTAACGCGCACGATTCCCGACAGTCATGAACCGGGATTGAATCCCGCGTTAAAATTTTGTTTAATATGTGAATAACCTTCACATATTATTCATTGTTCAATTATCATGAACTAGGTTGCTCTTGCTGAGAGGTACCTATTAATGTGATTTTGAACCATCACACTGGTGGCCATGTCTGTGGACGAGTGAGTAACACCCTCGATTCCCGACAGCCATGAACCGAGATTGAATCCCGCGTTAACATTTTTTTTAATATATGAATAACCTTCACATATTATTCATTGTTGCAAATATCATAAACTAGGTGCTTTTTTGAACGGTACCTAATAAAGTGATTTGGAACTCACACTGGTGGGTTTGGACTGTAATTGAAGCACTTTTTCTTCAGATAGTAGTGCCCAATTTTGTGTTCGATTCAGGGTCGAGGGTGCCGTAAATCGGCGATAATACCACACTTCTACCAACACCTCACATCAAATGAAAACAAAAGATTCAAAAAGATCAGAAAATTGATGTCTTTATCGTAAATTGGTAAACTCTTTCTCTTATTCCCGATCAAAAAACATCTCGACTTGCCTTAAACAATGTCAGATATTTTTGTTCAGAATTTGTTAAAGGTCCACTGAATATTTTTGTTGGAAGCTTGCCAGTTTACAATACATAAACACACATTGCCTTTTATTATCTGTTGGGATCTTTTGATTCATATTTCACATATTTGAAATATCATTAATATTACAGCACTATTTATATGAATTTATATAAATATATATTACTAGACGGGTGACCCGGGCTTCGCCCCGGGATATATATTTAGATAAGATTTTTTATATAATTGTTTGTTAATAACATTATTTATTTGTTTGCATCAGCATAATTTAATCTAATCTTTGATAGAGGGCGCTGTTCGTTAGCTAAGTAGAATAATTTGAATATATATTTTTAATAATTGATTTATATATTTTTTGAATAAGCCTATCGTCTTCCCCGTATTTCTTTACCTATGTATGAAAATTTTGGTTTGAATTAGTGAACTACTGCGAATTTGTATACCGGACATACAAACAAACAAACATACAAACATTGATTTTTATATATATATAGATGTAAATTTATTTAAGGCCGTTTTTTTTTTTGTTTGCCATTTATAAGAGTTGATTCTTGATGTCTGAGTATGTGTAGTTGTGAGTTGAGAGCTAGTCTCGAGAGATGTGGCTGGATGATAATAGGAAAGTGTCATCTAACAATTCAATCCTAATGCCAAACTTTACTATGCCTACTATTTTACTTGGTGAAAGAGATAAATATATCGAGGGTAACCGGTATATAAAAACAAATAATCTAAATACAATATTAGAAAGGTATGGTAGATTGAAATGCCAAAACAACTTGGAGGGTTCACTACTGATGAGCCAAGTTCCCCCCCCCCCCCTCAATATTTTTACCATTGGAGTAAATGTTACGATGTACTAGAGCGCCATCTGTTATCAAATTATAAAACTATTTTAGAGGCGTAATATTCTTTTTAAAATAAAACAAGGACAGTAGAAATTGTTTTATTTTAAAAAGAATATTACGCCTCTAAAAAAAAAAAATAGTTTTATAAAATTGAAGTAAATGTAATAGAAAATTGTTTTATATCTATAAATAAACTCTTTTTTTTTTTAATATAAATAGTTATACAGTAGAACCTCCCTTCAGAAGACACCCCTTTAGCGGACACCTCTCTACAAAGGAAAGTTTCCATTTGCAAAAATACAATTTTTACTTTTTAGCAACTCTCCAGTAAGAAGACATCACTTCCTAAAGGACACTTTGGATCTGAAATCAGTTGTCCTTTACAGGGAGGTTCTACTGTACTTCGAAAAATATTTATTAGCGTTGATATATATTATTATTGGGATAGGTTAATAATTATCTGTTTTTCTAACGTGTCAATATATATGCATCCACTATCTGTGAGGATTTCAACATTATGAAAATCGACCATCCGCACATCATCAAGGTAAAAACAAGGATGATAGCAGAACAACCAAATAACTCCAGGTGAAGATTGTTTTCCCTATTGTCCGTTGAGACAAAAGTAGATCATTAGTTCAAGTAGGTCATTATCACAATGTCGCGACATTTTTTTATCAAAGCTAAATAGAAGAGGTTATCTGAAAACTCCTTCATCAAGTGAATTGAATAATGTTTTTTGAGTAGAGAGATGAAGATGTGCCCAATAACTTAAGGAAGAGTTAATGATTAAAGACTTGCCTAATATTAAACTGAGAAACCCATTGTAATTCGTCTTTATTACTTTTATTGAGTATTTTGGGTATACATCGATGAAGTATACTACTTGTTCGTGTTCGTTTAAAAAAAAAAATAAAAGGGTGATCGATTGAAAGGAAAAACAATGGGGGAAATAAATGCACAGAAACACAGTATAATAAAAGGATTTATTTTAAAAAATTAAAAACAAAAGGGATAAAAACTATTATACTATTATTATGGGTAAAAACAAGAAAAATGGTTAAGCTAAATTATACTTATATCTAAGGGATTATGTATAAAAAAACAATAAACAAGGTTAAGCAAAAGAGAAAGTAAAAAAATTAACTAATCTCAGGGAAGGGAGATAAAAATAAATGGCGGGGGGGGGGTATCGAGCGTTTGTTTACACAGTACCTCTGGTGTGGCAGCACCGTCGCAGGCTTGGCTTGTCTTGTGCGATGTCCAATTGTCGCGACTCGTTGGTTGTCTAAGTGTCTTTTTCCGTCCTCAAGTGGCTGCTTGAGGGATCCTCCAAGATGTCTTTCCGTCCACGAGACTCTGCTTGTGGGATATGTCTTCTTAGACTTCTTTCCGTCCACGAGACTCTGCTTGTGGGGTATTTCTTTGGCGCGTCTGCCCCAAGGCAAGGGAACTCAACTGTCCGCCAGATCCGCGGCTAACAAGGGAATCCTGCCAACTGACCAAAAAAGAATGTAACATGACGCTCCGTCGTCTCCGCCCACGCCGACCTTTGCCCTCGGTCGGTCCAAGCTGGGGCTATCTATAGATATAGATGTCTTGCTCGTTGTCTCCCTTCACCTAAGACCTTCCTTCTACGTACAAAAGGTAAAGGATCTATAAAATTGTTTTAACATTCTCCCACATAATTTTGCTCCGAAAGAAGTCAAAATTAAGTATAAGACAAAAGAGCATATATATACACAATACACACAAGAGTAGATATGCCTATTACATTACATAAAATACACATAAGAGTAGATATGCCTATTACATTAAATAAAATACACATAAAAGAATACACATATTACACTTTTTTTTTCTACAGGTACTTTCACTAGTCCTTCGAGTCATACCTAGCAAGCTTTCTGATTACCCTACCATATCTATTGCTAGAGTCCCTGGATTCAATATTGGGCCTATTTCCTAAAAATGCTTCCGATTGGGGTTCGGTATTTGAATTGTCCATTAGAATCGTCTTAACATTCGAGGATATTTCAAGAGGGTGTAAGCGTTGTAGAGCCCTGATCAAGGTTCCTGTGGATGTTTTAACATGGGCCACTCTCACTATTCCATCTTTTCCTGGTATGAGATTTACTATTCGCCCTTTAGGCCAAAACATTCTTTTAAGATTTTCTTGCCCGATCAGTACAACGTCTCCTACTTTCAACTGTCTTTTATCAATATTTTCGGATTTCTGAATCAGCGCGCCTAAATATTCCTTTAAGAATCTCTGCTTCAATTCTCTCTTCAGTTGACCTAACTCTCTGTATCTAGTGTGCAACATTTCTGGCTTTAAATTTTCAAATTCAGGAAAGCTAGACTCTGGACCATTTTGTAAAAACTCATTAGGAGTTAACGGTTTTAGATCATTGTCGTCTTCAGAGACATAAGTGAGGGGTCGATTATTAATGATAGATTCGATTTCACAAAGGGCAGTCTGCAGTTGTACATATTTCAGCTTCCTGTGACCTAGCATCTTTATCAACATTTCCTTTATTGTCCTAACCATTCTTTCCCAAAATCCTCCCCACCAAGGAGCAGAAGGAGGGATAAAAATCCATTGTATCCTTTTAATTGAGGTTTCCCTTTCAATTCTAGTCCAATCCAATCTCTTGAATATTCTATTAAGTTTTGCGAAATTGGTGCCATTGTCGCTATATATTTTCTCTATGGAGACTTTCTCCTGAATCATTCGGATAAGCTTTTTTTCTGCCAAGTCTAATTCTGAAACTTTCAAAGGTCCTGTTTCAGTTGACTGTTTTTTAAGTTTCCCTAAAAATCTTAAAACATAGGACATTATCCTGATGTTGAGAGAGTAATTAGACCTCCTTGTCAGTATCCAGTCTTTATAATCGATGTTCAAATTAATGTTGGTTTTCATAATGTTTTCTTCAACCTTTATTTCTTTTGGATTTATCGAGAACTCTGATTTGGGCCAGAATTCTTTAGGTTTTTTCAACCATTCGGGGCCCTCCCACCATCTGCTTTGCACAAACTGGCTTGGAGGGCAACCTCGAGACAGAAGATCGGCCGGGTTCAACTGACTAGGAACGAACCTCCAATCGTTCAAATTGGTAGTGGCCTGTATTTCTCTGACTCGGTTTCTCACGAAAACTCTCCACTCAATTTCTTTCTTTATCCAACTTAGCGCGGTAGTAGAGTCAGACCAAAGAGTTGTTTCACATTTTCTCTTCAAGGCAGCTTGGATTGCATTGGCTAGTCTAGCTCCTAGTACCATGGCCATTAATTCCAAGCGAGGGATCGTAATACTCTTCATAGGAGCTAATCTGACTTTGCCCCAAATCAAAGTTAAAGTATTTTCTCGTCCCGTTTCGCTCTTTAAATAGGCAACAGCTCCATAGCCTATTTGACTAGCGTCACAAAAGATATGAACTTCTGTAGGGAAAATGAGATCATTCCACATATATCTCGGTATCTTTATTAACTCTATGAATTTTATTTGATCCAACCAGGTTCGAAATTCCTGGGCCATACTTTCGGGTAGAGGTGTATCCCAACCTAGTTTCAGTCCCCATGATCGCTGCAGTAACAACTTTGGTGGCAAGAATACTGGAGCGCAAAATCCAAGTGGATCAAATATCCGCTGAACCATGGACAGTACCAACCTTTTCGTTAATTTGGGTTGAATACTCAAATTGTCAGGGAGTTCGCACTTTAATGAATCTTCCATTTTATTCCAAACAACACCCAATATTTTTGTACAAGTCCCCTTTTCAGGGTTTTCCTCCAGAGAATATTCCCACTCTCGTAAGTCCATTTTAGCCCTGTCCATAATTTCAATTGCGGCCTTTTGAAATTCCTGCACTTCCTGCTTTGTTTCCAGCGAGGTAATACAATTGTCCATGTAGAAGGATTGAGCTAAAATCTTTGCCCATTGAACAAGTGGGCCTCTTATTGATTGAAGATGGTATTTTATTACGGCGTTCAGCACAAAAGGACTGCAGTTTAAGCCAAATACAAGTCTCTTATGCCTGTAAGCTATTAGTTCTCTATCGCTCTCCTTTTCCCACCAAAGGAATCTAAGGTAGTTCCGTTCAGATTCTTCAATCGCCACCATCTGGAATGCTTTTCTTATATCTGCCGTGACTCCAAATTTATTTTCCCGAAATCTTATCATCATTTCAGGGATTCTTTCCAATAAATTCGGTCCCTTTTCTAAACATTGATTCAAAGATAATCCATTATGACCTAGACAAGAAGCATCGAAAACCGGACGTATGGGCGTCGTTTTAGATTCCATCTTGTACACAGGGCGGTGAGGTAAATAGTAGCCTCTTCTCTTGAGAGGATTTTCCTCGACTCTTTCAATGAGTCCTTCAGTCAGCCAGTCTCTAAAGATCTGACTATATTAGGTCAACTTATTCTGTGAGGTCATTTTCTTAGTGCTTATTTCTAACCTTTTTATCGCTATGTCAAGATTGCTGGGGATTGACTCCTTTTCTACCTTCCAAGGTAGACCTACAGAATATCTCTGATCACTTTGTCTTTGCATTTTTGTTATAAACTTTTCTTTTATTTCCTGATATCTGGTCTCTTTGGAGCAAGTTTCAACAGGATCCCTAATGCCTAGTACTTCTAGATCCCACAAATCCTTTAAATCGCATCGCGTTGTTAGCAGATTCAAAGTCTGCTGCACATTGTCATTGCTATCAATAATTGGCGAATTGCCCATTAGTGTCCAACCTAATTTCGTTTCCACCGCAGTTAAATCTGCTTCAACTTGAACTATTTTTCCTGTCAAAATCATACCTAGATAGTTAGCACCAATCAATATGTCAATCTCTTGTCCTTTAAAATTGTCCTGAGACAATATTATGCCCTTAATCTTCAATTTTTCTAACCAGTCTCCTTTTGGCAAAGGTGGTATGGCGTCGCAAATTTTACGTTGATCCAGCGCCTCAATATGGATCACATCTCTTTTATTACCTAAATTCTCTAATTCTAACATAAATTTACCGTGCTTTTCTTCACCAATCTTATTGCCTCCAAAAATACTTTTAGCTATGGTTATTTCGCCTTTTCTTTCTATTCCTATACTCCAGACTAACGACTGTTTGATATACGAAAACTGACTTCCACTGTCGAGGAGAATTCTAACCCTTCTAGAGGCATTTGGGCCTCTTAACAGTGCTACCGTGGTCATCAGCAAGACTTGACCTGTGCAGGCTTGACTAGAAAGCGATGCAATGGGTTCAGTTGCATTTTCCTTTAGATTTTCTCTTCCTGGTTTCGCTAACCGGTTAAAAGAATTTCCTTCACATAAAACTTCCAAGTGGTTTCTCCCACAGTTTTTGCACTCCAATTGTTCTCGGCACTGACTCTGTATGTGTCCCTTTCTTAAGCATTTGAAACATAGATGGGCACTACGTATTTTATCATTTCTCTCTCCCGGAGACATTTTCATTATGGAACGGCATTGATGACTCGCATGATTTGTTCTTTCACAAAAGAAGCATTTTATATTAGTTCGCCCTCCGAACAGACTAGACACAGTGGCGGGTCTGAAATTGCTCCTAGTTCTGGTCCCATCATTGTAAGACCTTTTATAGGATTCCTCCTGCTTAAAGCCTTTTTCCACAAATTTCAGCCGTTGAGCACTCCTTACTTCGGCTTTTAGAAAGTCCAATAATAACCTGAGCCTTTCTTGAGCTCCTCCAACCCCTTTATCTGACTCTTCCCGTTTTGCTAACTCCATACCATAACCTGAAGAAGGATGCCTGTGCCATATTTTCAAAATATCCGAAGGTAATGAAGACTCGACAAGAGGGTATAAAAAAATACCCGACAACTGGGGATCAATGCCCAATGTCTCTAACGACCGGAGGTGACTGTTCAGTTCGTCGTACAGACTGCTTAAATTTCTATTTTCCTTCTTTACATTAGATATAACCGAATTCAATAGACGTCTGACATATAGTTCTGTCAGTATATTCGGGTCACCGAATCGCTCCTGTAGGGCTTGTACCGCCAAAACATAGTTGGCGCCTGTAACAGAATAGCTTGCTACAACACGATAGGCTTCTGAATTTGGTACAATTGCTTGACGCAAATATAAAAACCGGTCGCTATCGGATAAATTCTTATTTTCGTGAATTTTCGAAAACTGCGCCCACCAAGGCAACCAACCTTCCAGAGAGCCATCATAGCTTTTTAGGGCTAACTCTGGTAATTTCACATTTATTACAGCGTCCTCGCTAGCAATCGGGATTGTTTCTTCTTTATCGGGATTCCGTAATACACTGACTTTCTGTTGAATATCAAACTTTTCCTCTTCATATTTATCGCATTCTTGCCATTCCCTATCAATACTTTCCTCTGTAATCCCTTCTTCCACTACCAATAAAGCCTGATATTTTTCGTTTAGATCTACAAGTTTCGTGTAATAAGACTCTAGTCTATTAAACTTAGAATAAATATCATTCTTATCAATTTGAGACTTTTCAAATTCTCCATTTATTTCATTAATAATTCTAGCGAAAGTACCTCTTATGGCTTTTCTGCGCTTTTTAAGTGCATCCATTTCCTCCATATCTCCCTTAAATCGATCACGTCCGGCTCACCAAAAATGTTCGTGTTCGTTTAAAAAAAAAAATAAAAGGGTGATCGATTGAAAGGAAAAACAATGGGGGAAATAAATGCACAGAAACACAGTATAATAAAAGGATTTATTTTAAAAAATTAAAAACAAAAGGGATAAAAACTATTATACTATTATTATGGGTAAAAACAAGAAAAATGGTTAAGCTAAATTATACTTATATCTAAGGGATTATGTATAAAAAAACAATAAACAAGGTTAAGCAAAAGAGAAAGTAAAAAAATTAACTAATCTCAGGGAAGGGAGATAAAAATAAATGGCGGGGGGGGGTATCGAGCGTTTGTTTACACAGTACCTCTGGTGTGGCAGCACCGTCGCAGGCTTGGCTTGTCTTGTGCGATGTCCAATTGTCGCGACTCGTTGGTTGTCTAAGTGTCTTTTTCCGTCCTCAAGTGGCTGCTTGAGGGATCCTCCAAGATGTCTTTCCGTCCACGAGACTCTGCTTGTGGGGTATTTCTTTGGCGCGTCTGCCCCAAGGCAAGGGAACTCAACTGTCCGCCAGATCCGCGGCTAACAAGGGAATCCTGCCAACTGACCAAAAAAGAATGTAACATGACGCTCCGTCGTCTCCGCCCACGCCGACCTTTGCCCTCGGTCGGTCCAAGCTGGGGCTATCTATAGATATAGATGTCTTGCTCGTTGTCTCCCTTCACCTAAGACCTTCCTTCTACGTACAAAAAGTAAAGGATCTATAAAATAGTTTTAACACTACTCAAAATATTTCACGCATTTCACTCTCATAAAAATGTTTAGGAGTATTTGTTTTATTTTTGTCGAAATTCTGAATTCTCCTTCGTATTAATGAACAATTGTTGAATAATTCATTTTCTTCAAGACCTCCAATTGTGAGAATTTCAAAGCTAAAGACATTTAACGTCTCTCCTTTCAATCGCATATAACGTGTGAACTAGGCTGTTTCCGACTTCATGAAATCAAAATGCTGATAATATAAAACAAATAGGTTGTGTTTTACCAGGTACCTCTTGATGCATGCTTCTATCTTTTCACCGTATACATTTGTGTGGCGTCCTAATGTATATATATGTGTATATATCTATATATATAAAAATGAATGTTTGTATGTTTGTTTGTTTGTTGGTCTGTTGGTATGTCCGGTATACAAATTCGCAGTAGTTCACTAATTCAAACCAAAATTTCCATACATAGGTAAAAAATAACGGGGGTGACAATAGGCTATTTAAAAAAATATATAAATCAATTATTAAAACTATATATTCAAATTATTCAACTTAGCTCAGGAGCAGCGCCCTCTATCAATACTAAAAGGTTATAAATACGTTTAAACCAATCGTGATGAAACTTTGGGAAGATGTTTAGTATACTACCGGGATGGTTTCTGGCTAATTACTCTTTAGAAATAACCTTTCGTTGCATTTTTATTTACAATAAAACGTAAATTCACTCGCAATCAGCGCCCCCTCGCGGCAGACGTATGGCCTTAAATAGCCTCGCATGAGCTTATTTGTAACGTCAAGCTTAGCCTATAGGTTAGGTACACAGCTTCGTACCCCCGCCACCTAGGTTCGAGGCTCAGCGTGGGTGTTTTTTTTTTTCATTTCTTTTATATTATTGTAGCAAATTATTAAAAATATTATTTTATTTAAAATGTACGTTTTATATATATAAAAATATATATAAAAAATATTTAAAAAAAAAAATATATAAAAAATATATATAAAAATGAATGTTTGTATGTTTGTTTGTTGGTCTGTTGGTATGTCCGGTATACAAATTCGCAGTAGTTCACTAATTCAAACCAAAATTTCCATACATAGGTAAAAAATAACGGGGGTGACGATAGGCTATTTTAAAAAATATATAAATCAATTATTAAAACTATATATTCAAATTATTCAACTTAGCTCACGAGCAGCGCCCTCTATCAATACTAAAAGGTTATAAATACGTTTAAAATCTAAATCTTCTCAATATTTTATTAATAATAGTTCGCTTAATAACACATATAATATAAATATTTATATAATAACTGCTCTAATTTGAAATATTTGGTAGGTTTTATTTATTTATATATTTTCAATTTTAGATATAACTGATCTAATTCGCCGTTTAAATTACTAATATAGTTCGCTTAATAACACATATAATATAAATATTTATATAATAACTGCTCTAATTTGAAATATTTGGTAGGTTTTATTTATTTATATATTTTAATTTTTAGATATAACTGATCTAATTCGACGTTTAAAATAACTGCTCTTGAAATATTTGGTATGTTTTATTTATTTATATATTTTCATTTTTAGATATAACTGATCTAATTCGCCGTTTAAAATAACTGCTCTAATTCGAAATATTTGGTATGTTTTATTTGTGTTCACTCTATTTCTATTTATTTGAGGTATTATAATTTCCATGTTTCAAAAACCTATTTCAAAAAGGTCGTTAGAAATATGTAAGGCCTGAAATAGCTTTACATGCGAATATTTATGATGCCAAGCGTGGCTTAATGGTTAGGTGTATGGCTTCGTATTTCCACAACCTTGGTTCGAAACTTAGCCTGGGTGCTTTTTTTTAAAAATATTATTGAAGCAAAGTTTTTTTTTTTACAGTACCAAAATTTCCATATATAGGTAAACAAATACGAGGAAAACGATAGGCTATTTTAAATTATATATAAATTAAATATTAAAACTATATATTCAAATTATTCTACTTAGCTCACGAACAGCGCCCTCTATCAAGGTTATAAATACGTTTAAAATCGATATCTTCTCAAAATTTTATTAATAATAGTTCGCTTAATAGTTAGAATACTTGATCTAAATCGAGATATTTATAGACGCTCGCTCGATTTGAAGATTTACACATGTGTATATCGTAACTAATCTAACTGTAAAGTTTGGAGCGGGACGTTTCACAAAAGTGACGTCCACGGTGCCAATTTATAATTGTAACGAATAGTATTTGAATAAAAACATTTAATCGGGTAAAACCCGGGCGTTGCCCGGGTCATTCGTCTAGTGTTATATAAAAACAAATGAGATAAGATTTTCTGCTTGAATTTAGATCATGTTGAGGATTATGCCATTGGAGTTATTTGCTGGTTCTTTTTAGTACTAAATGGTATTGATGATGCAGTCGTGGTTGAAATCTTTAAAGCATGATAATGAAAAATAGTTTTGATCAGTAATTTAATTGAGTTAAAGGAATATATAAAAGAACATAATTTGATAAAAGTACCGCCTGGCTTAAGGCGAGTAGAATAAGGAAAACAAAAGATTATTTACATAATGTACAAAAGTTTTGAGCCGGCCATTGGAATAAAACAACAAAAAGTTTTTATAGGGGAAGAGTGACCTCTGGCGGTCGATTTAGCAGAGTATTTAAATCTATGAAATTATAATTTAAAATAAAATAATATTTTTATATAACATATATATATTAATAATAGTTTAGAATCAAGCGTCGTTTTATTCATTACATATGTTCTCCTGTAGTAGGTCAGAAATGCCTGAAACCTTGATATGTTTTTTAAATAAAAATAAACTCATCTCCGGAAACCTTTTTAAATTATTTAATACATTTGTTTAACTTTTATATTTATCAATAAAAGATGTGCGTGTTCTCTTTGGTTGTTTTTCTCCCAAATGCGCTCACAACATTAGAAGAAAGAATTTTACTTGATATTCGAGCTATGCGGAAATTATATCCAATATATAGGATGTCCCATAGGATTCTTTAGGAGGAAAAGAAATATTTGCAATTCCATATATCTATCAATGTAACACGTTAAATATTTACAAGCCATCTTTGATTATTTGGCCTATGTAAGAGATTTGTCTCTTTTCATTGTAACTCAACAGTTTGGTAATAATTTGAGAATATCATTTAAAACATGTCTAGAAGTGACTCAGTAATTGCAAAGTCTCAACTTTAAGACTGCGCATAGCTGAGTACTTTTTCACCTAGTGTATTTCTTACCATTGTTTGCCTCTTTTCTTTTTTGACTTCGCAGCATTTTTAGAGGCGGGCTATCACGCTTTCAGACACGTTGAACAACTTGCTGACTTCCTGCTGTGGTTGCTCCATTTCGATCCTTCCGATCGCTCTTCTTCGTGATGTATCTTTCAGATGGTGACTTGTAGCTATTGATTGCTTTATCCACATTAAGGTATCAAGTAGGAATACAATAATCCACTATACTCTAATACCAGCGCGTTAAACCTTATTTTAGAGTACGACACGTGCTCAAATCTAATCACATGATTATATGTAAATTATTCAATCATTTTTAAGGAGAACGTTCGAATTTACATGTTTGGGAAATCCTTCGTAAGTAAATAAGGAATGGTTTATGCTTAAATTGTGTGTATAATTCAAATATATACAAATGCAACAATCAAATTCCCAAAACATTTCTCTTTTTTTGAAAAATAACAAATTACTCTCCTAAATATAAAATGTAATTTTAGTATGTCATTTTTAAACAATTATTTATATTATTTTCACGTTTTATTTTAAATATATATATATAATTGTTTATATATTAATAAATTGTCTTTTTTCAATATAAAAATGGTATTGAAAAGGCCTGGTTGGCCTTGGGTGGGTAGCGAGCTCTCCAAGCGTCTTCGCCAGTTTGAAATACCCCGACCATCTTAGTGGGGATATAAATATATTTGTGATCACATAAAACAAGATAAATGCACGTTCTTGCATTCCTAATAAACCCGCTAGTGGAAATACTATACCCAAGAGAGAGGAATAAGTAGAATATCATATAACTTGGCATGAATGTACAGTTGACATACCGAATGACAGTACAGTCTCTGTTACATATACTAAATGTGATTAAGAAAGGAATCTACAAATATTATCATACTTGAATCATACAATATTTTTGAAAGTGGCAATTCCGGATATTTCTACGATAGAATACTCTTGTGATTTGTATTGCACTTTAGTATTGTCTATATTAATTGACCTCTCAGCCTATATAGCACAGTTTTGTTGGATTGTTAGTTGGCTAGCGGTTATTGGATAGGGCAGGCCGGCGTGAGCTGCTGATGTACATATAGTTTGATCTCTTGTCCTTCCTTATTGTTTATACTTTAAGTAATAAATAATCTTTCTCTTCTACAAATCTATTATTTTCCCCAAAAAATATAAATCATTTATATAATTTATATAACAAATATAATAATAAATAATTAATATTAACATATATAAATAGTTTTAAAACTTTCCTTTCATATATCTATATTAATAAAATTGAAATTTCATAAGTGGTGTTCGCTAAAAACTTTCGTTGCAATGCATCAATTTCAACCAAATTTTCAACATTTATGTACAACGAGATGGAGCAGGTTTTGCTTAACATCAAAATATATTTCCTAACATTAACATGCGTAACTTCGCTGTTATCGATTAAATACAAAAAAATCAACAGAGTTAATTTTATTTATATACTAGCGGACGTACCCGGCTTCGCCCGGGTTTTACCCGAGTAAAAGTTTGTCTAACGAATCTCTCGATAAAGTGAACATTTTTTTCCCGGTCCCTTGAAAAATACTCGATAAGTTGAATAAAATCAATATTAATTGGTTCCCTCGTTAATTGGAAGTTAAAGGAATAGTATCTTGCCTTTGAATTGTATCATTATTCTTGTCTCAAATAAATTGCCGTGTCATCCTGAATTTTGTCTTTCCTAATTTTCTACATTACAAAATCATCGTATCATCATGATAATATTTAGAGCAGATTGTTGAATTATAACAGATAAATTAGAATATTTATCTTGATTATTTCTAGGCGAAAAGTTATTTCAAAAATTTTATTTGCTAGAAACCTTCCCAATACTATACTAAATAACTTCCCAAAGTTTCATGGCGATCCAATGAGTGGTTTGGTCAGGCATAAAGAACAAACAAACAAACAGACACACACACATACATTCATTTTTATATATATAGATAAATACAAAATTAAATTTCAACAGAGTAAATTTTTTTACATACTAGCTAATAATCTCAATCTAAAAATATAATATAAAAAGCCAACAATGAAGAGTGAATGTAAGATAAAAAGCCAACAATGAAGAGTAAATGTAATATAAAAAGCCAACAATGAAGAATGAATGTAAGATAAAAAGCCAACAATGAAGAGTGAATGTAATATAAAAAGCCAACAATGAAGAATGAATGTAAGATAAAAAGCCAACAATGAAGAGTGAATGTAAGATAAAAAGCCAACAATGAATAGTAAATGTAATATAAAAAGCCAACAATGAAGAATGAATGTAAGATAAAAAGCCAACAAAGAAGAGTAAATCTACTTATATAATTGCCTTATTCTGTCTGTGTGAAGTTCACTGTGTGAAGTTCACAGATAGATTTTGGTCAGAGTATAATATAAAAAGCCAACAATGAAGAATGAATGTAAGATAAAAAGCCAACAATGAAGAGTAAATATGATATAAAAAGCCAACAATGAAGAATAAATGTAAGATAAAAAGCCAACAATGAAGAATAAATATAATATAAAAAGCCAACAATGAAGAATGAATGTAAGATAAAAAGCCAACAATGAAGAGTAAATGTAATATAAAAAGCCAACAATGAAGAATAAATGTAAGATAAAAAGCCAACAATGAAGAGTAAATATAATATAAAAAGTCAACAATGAAGAGTGAATGTAAGATAAAAAGCCAACAATGAAGAGTAAATGTAATATAAAAAGCCAACAATGAAGAATGAATGTAAGATAAAATGCCAACAATGAAGAGTGAATGTAATATAAAAAGCCAACGATGAAGAATGAATGTAAGATAAAAAGCCAACAATGAAGAGTGAATGTAAGATAAAAAGCCAACAATGAATAGTAAATGTAATATAAAAAGCCAACAATGAAGAATGAATGTAAGATAAAAAGCCAACAATGAAGAGTAAATCTATATATATAAAATTGAATGTCTGTCTGTCTGTACTCTATAGATTCAAAAACCATACATCCAATACATCCAATCGCCGTGAAATTTTGGGATATTATTAGGTATATCACCGGGAAGGGTTTTGAAAAATAATTTCATGAATATCTTGAATATCCTTAGAGTTATTTGCAGATTTGTAGATTTAACTCGCAAGCAGCGCCCCCATTGTGACGATGATAACAAGTTTTCTTATCACTAAGTTTGTTATCTTAAATATTATTTATCAAAAGTAAGATTATCTCAGGATGACACGGCAATTTATTTAAGACAAGAATAATGATACAATTCCAAGGCGAAGATACTATTCCTTTAACTTCCAATTACCGAGGGAACCAATTAATATTGATTTTATTCAACTTATCGAGTATTTTTCAAGGGACCAGGAAAAAATGTTCACTAGATAAAACTATGATTTTCTAATGTAGAAAATTAGGAAAGACAAAATTCAGGATGACACGGCACACAGGGACCGGGAAAAAATGTTCACTTTATCGAGAGATTCAAATTTACGAGTTTCAAATTATCAAAATATATCTTTTTTTAAATATGTTTTTAGAGAATTGTTTTAACAAATGTTCGCTAGACAAACCTTTACTCGGGTAAAACCCCGGGCGAAGCCGAGTACGTTTTATAAGTTTATAGAGAATTGTTTTAACAATAGTTCGTTAGACAAACATTCACTCGGGTAAAACCCGGGCGTATATATATATATTCCTTTCTACCATTTGTACCATATTTCTTATAAGTCGCGCTTCATTGCTCGCCTGTTGAAGGGTTTTTACCCGAAAGCTTGCACCTATGCATCAATAAAAGAAACTCGTCTTCCTTCATCATGTTTTTCGTCTAATAAATCATACTATTATACAAGAATATACTTATAGCATTATCTGATTTTATATTGTTTACATGAAAAATTGAACAATTCATTCCATGCCAAAATAAATTGATTTTATTCAAGTTTCATATTATTGTTCAAGCTCCTGCGTGTGATACTTTCTATTACCACTAATATATTTTATTAGTATTATATCAATGAGAGAACATATAGAAAACATTCCAGAGCCCAATCAAGTTGGAGAGCCAGTAAGCGTGTCGAGCCAATCAATGAGCAGCGGGAAAAGAACGCCGCCAGAGAGAGAGATAGCTAAATGAGGAGACAGCGTAGAAGAAACTAATTAGAAGTAAAATAATTGTTTAATTTGGCAACCCAGCAAACCGCATCCTGATTGGTTCCCTGGTCAATTTACGTAAATTATTATTCCTTTTCGACATTTAATGACAACCTCCCTGAAGTTGTGCTCAACGGGAGAAATTTCCGCGACAAACTGATACGTGAGTATGTTTTCACATTACAATGTTTAATTTAATCGCATTTCTAGAGGTTATCAAGTGAGCGAGAACTATAAACAATGCCTGACTGCACGATTACAATCAACCTGGCTAGATTTCGGACTAAAGGCTCTTTAACAGCTATTGAAACCTACGTTCTTAGGTTACATAAAACTAATATTCTAAATGCGGTATATGTATGTTATATATTTTTTATATTTTATTTCGACTTAGAGCGCTATTTCCCCCTAGGAACATTTACACTTTAAAGGTAAACTAAACATAGAAAGAAAGATCATTTGAAATATGTACAAGAATTAGTATGCAAGTTAGTTAGATGAAAAGAGAAAAAATATCAACACAATTGAAATATGTACAAAGGGTTGGCATGTAAAATTAGTTAAATGAAATCAAATTGTAAAGTAGTGTGTGTATTCGAGGAAAACAATTTACAGATGTTATATAAAACTTATTTTATTTAAAATTTATGATTTATAAAACAAAGAACTCTGTAAATTCGACCGCCAAATATCATAGCTTTCTCTATATAAACCCATTGTTTTTGTTTTACTCTGGCCAGCTCAAATCTTTTTGTAGATATGTAAATACGAAATATTTTAATTTATTTATTCTTCACACCTAAATTACCTCTTTATATCTTAAACTAGCCGAATGACCCGGGCAACGCCCGGGTTTTACCCGATTAAATGCTTTTATTCAAATACTATTCGTTACAATTATAAATTGGTGCCGTGGATGTCATTCTTGTATAATATATAAATTAATTTTAAGAATTGTAAAAAAAAAAAATGCATCGGCCGGGAATCGAACCCAGGCCGCCCGCGTGGCAGGCGAGCATTCTACCACTGAACCACCGATGGTTATGAGAAATAGCCATATTTGGGTATTTATTCCATTCACAAAAGCAAACGGTGACAGAATTGATTAAGAATTGTTGCTTTATTATGACACTGATAACTGTATATATTAATTATTTTAATCAGCAAAAAAAAAAAAAAAATTGTGATTAAAACTGTTATAATTTTTTTCACGACCGCAATGCTATATTAGTTGTTACGTATCTAAAAAAATAACAAGTCAATAATCTTATTTGAACAATATTTACTATAACAGTAATTCGAATATTTTATAGCATAACATATTTTGTTTATTGTTTTGTTTTTTTCACTCTGTAATAGACGCAAATATTTCAACAACGCATAATTATTATACATTTAAATGAAATATAGAATGACAAATTTTTATTATATATAGTATTTTCTTTGTTACTATTGATATATAGGATTTGTAAATAAGTATCCCGTTAGAAATATGTAAATGGTTTATAAATATATAATTCAAGAGATATATAAAGTTACTAGAACATTCTACTTACAGATCTAGAACGACATCCACAAATTAAGTTTTATTGAAATTTCACCTTTTGCTAAATAATATTGAGGCCGTTAAAAATTCGACATAAAATTTCAGAAATGATCAAACCTAAAATATGTCGGCCTAATACTATCAAATTTCTCTAACGACGCAAAATTTTCCATTGCAGAATGTAGATTTTAAGCGCTATATGTTGTTGTTGTCGTGTCCAATAAAGAGCCTCAGATGTATCCATGCATCTCTATCACAGCATTAACTATGTTTACTATCTTGGGTAGCGCTATAGATGTCCAAATAAAAATAAATGAGCTTAATATCAAAATAATTCATAAAACAACTCTAACATAAATTTGTTTTTAAAATAATGAAAAACGACCAAAAATAAAAATAGTTTCATATTACAAAAATAAATATGATAGAGAATTACCTAGAATTAAACCCACGAAATTTGATTTGATATAGAATTACGATTGTTAATGCCTATGAGAGAGAAACACAGCAATCTGATTAGCTATTAAACTCAACGCTTTTGTCAAATTCATGTCACGTGAGAGTGCACAACCAATCAGAGCCAAGTAATACACTATCACCTGACCTTAATTAGCCAATCATAGTGCTAATAAAAATAATTCAGCATATATAATATATCTATACATACAAGTATATTCATTGTATACTTGTATATATATTGAAGCGTATATTATATATAATTGATCATAAACCATCTTATACGTATAAAAAAGGTCAAAATATATAATGTATAGAACTCTCTCTATGAAGGGAATGGTTAAAGAATTCGTCCTATTAATCTAATAGAAGATTTAAAAGTCCATCTGGCTCAACCGTGGAAGTTTTAGGGCCAGTTGGCCTCAGTCCAACCTTAAATCTTCTCTTCCAATGATCCATCTACAAGGAAACCAAGACCCTCTAATGGCTTACTATCGGGCCGCTAAACTATATATGCAATTACTGCAGACTATGCAACTTTACTTGTTTTTCTTATTTTAAAATATAACAAATAGGGCAGTTTCTCAGGCTCCTATCAACGTAAGTAGTCAAATATATACAAACTTTTCTATGATTGGTTGATTGATGTATTACCAGTGTTCTACTGTTCAAAAGTAAAGTTCGAAATATCTTTAAATTTGAGAAAAAAAAAAAGATTAAAATACATACGCAATGTTTACTCTTCATCAAGACTGGATCTAGTTGATTTCTTGTTTACTTTTTGAAACCCTTTTACATTGTTTGCTATTATACCTGAATACCAGAAAGAGTTTCGGTAAGAAAAAAGGTCTTAATAAAATATTTTGTAGCGGTTTTAAATAAAATATATTTATATCACTTATTTTTATCTTCTAATATAACATTTTCTTACTCTCCTTATTTTGAAGATATAGACTGTCTGGTCGGCATTCATAGCTCTTAAAATTAAAGATACTTCGGCCAGTAAATGTTTTTATTATCTCTTATCAAATATTTACTGGACGAAGTATAAGAGATCCTTATTTTAATTATAAAAAGAAATAGAGGACCTGGATTATCAGTGTTGAACCCCCCCCCCCTCCCCCCAAGCGGTTTCGACAGTTCAATCTACCATACCGTTCTAATATTGTATTGGGCTGCTTTGCTTTTATATCCGGTAATGAAGGGCTATTTTGAAAAGATTGTTGAAGCGGATATTTGAAGGGATATTCAAAAAAACTAGGGACATAAGTCTTAATGACAGTAGAAATACGTAAAAATACAGATGTAAATATTTTAATAATCGCTCTTCTGTTTTAACAAAATATTAAGATTTTTATACACAATTTCAACATATAAATTCGCTTGCCATCTGTATTTTTTCAATAATTATGAATGGTTTTTAGCTCTGTTGTTGTCGTCGTGTCCAATGAAGAGCATCAAATGTCCCCGTGCATCTCTATCACAGTAGTCGCAATTTCCACTATCTTGGGTGTGTATAGCTGCTGCTTTGGGTTCATGACAATTTTCTTCAGCTCTGATGAATGTGTATAAAAGTTATACATAGGATTTAGAGTATCACGTTTTAAGTATGTCAGTACTGAAAAGGCTCTTGTAGTCTGTATTATACCTGCATATATTAGGCAGCAGTAGGCTTGGAAATAGTGCTGCGTACATTAGGACAAGAACCATAGGCTCAACATAGTAGCTATTCGTAGGTATCCCAAAAAGTTTCAAGAGTTTACAATCCGTCAAGTGCCGTGAAGAACCAGGATTATAGAAGGAAGTAAGAAGAGCTCTTGGATAAAGCTGACAGGTCTAATCCACTCCCGGACAACTATATTAGCTCTATTGGATGGTTGAAAATATACTCAACGATCATACTTTCTATATCCTTTTATATATAAAATAAGAATTCTATTATTATACTTCAATTTACTCGTTTTCTTTTACCCGTTAATTTGTTTTTTTTTTTTGAAAAATTATGAATTCCACGTATAGACACGGCTTAACTTTAAATATTTAAAGTTTTCAATCCTGTTGAAGGTGATTGATATTCACCGAAACATGGTAAAAAAAGAAGAAATCTCACATCTGGCCGAGTTTTCGTTCCAATTAGAAAACCATCGGATATTCAAGATCTAATGGACAAATGGCGCTTATATTTAATATATTATGGTATTGAATAAAGAAATCAAGATATGAATGTTTCAACGTTTATTCATTCTTTCGTTAATCATTAGCAACAAATATTGAATGAATTGAAGAGTAACCTATATCAGCCGATTCTATCAGAAATCAATTAGAGACAACTGAATTAAAAATCCTTAATTCTTAAGTATCAGTTGGACGAGAATGAAACTAGCAGATCAAATACGCGCGGCTTGTGTAGTAAATAAAAGATAAAAATACAAATGAGTTTAACAGCCAAATATGTTCTAAACAAAATCTTGTGACTATATATGGTCTGAGCATGCTATCTTTAAATTATAATTTTCTCACACACTTTCATATATTTGGAACAGCTGCTTTCTGTTCTTAGTGCAATGGAAATATATTCGTGAGATCAGTGATAATCAGTGCTGAGCCCACCCAGTGGTTTCGTAATTTAATCTAAAACACCGTTATATTTTTTTATGTATTTGCATTGCATATATATCTGGAAAATTGGCACAGATGACGCGCGCCGAGAGAGACCGTCTTTCTCTTTTCAGAAAATTTATTAAAATTATTTCAAACAGTCAAAAAGTATTAAAAAAAAGAGCTACAGTGCCGAAAAGGATCTTTATTATGAAAATACCTGTGTATTTTAAGGTTATATATTCTTCTACGAGCTTCTGGAATTAGAAAGGTACTCGTAAATATTGAGGCTGCCTGGCTGGCATTCATATTTCTTGAAAATGAAGATACTTCGGCCAGTAAATCTTTTTATTACCTCGACGTTTCGACAAAAATCTTTTGTCCTCGGCAATCCTGTTTGCTCCTGACAGGACAAAAGATTTTTGTCGAAACGTCGAGGTAATAAAAAGATTTACTGGCCGAAGTATCTTTATTTTCAAGAATTAGAAAGGTACTCATAGAGTGATGAAGCTGTAGAAATATAGCTAAACTGAAATTAGCTTAGATTCTTTTTAGTTTTACCTGTTGTCTGAGGTCTTTTTTCGTATGTCCCTGAACAAATCCGTTATCCACGAATCTGATGTATGCGGATAAAAACCAAGGAAAAAAAACAGGAATTTTTACTTTATCTGTTAAACATAAACCTATTGTATGCGGCTAAAACATCGTCCAGGAATTTCGCAACCCTCATTCAAACAAAAACCTGTTATATGTTCGGCATACACCATGAGATCTTGTTTCTTATTACTTTATCTATATAAAACATGAACATATTGCATGCAACTATAACTACGAGAATTAGGATCTTTTACTTTTATCTCTAAAGCAGAAAGCTGTTATATGCAGGTAAAGCCATCTTATAATACAACAAATTTAAAACCTCCAGCCTCTCTCAATATAATTCTTCATTCAGAATACTGTAAAAATATTTTTGTCAATTGAGAAAATTTAGAGCTACTGCTATAATCTACTTCGGACATAAATATACGGATAGAGCACGGTAATGGTAGATCTTCCTAAATACCTAGGAGATTTGAAGGTAGGCGATGTACTCAATGGAAAAGGCAAGTTCCATTGTTGACTCTCCAAAAGTCAGCCATAAAAAAAAGGTCATTGTTGGAAAAGTTGCTCAGGTCATTGTCGGAAAAGTTGCTTTCCTATTATTATCGGCCTATTCCAAAATAGTGTTTAGAGAATTCAATTTTAAAATTAAGAATATGATATATCTATTTAATATTATTTATAATCATACATTATAGCGACTCCTCATCTTTTCCTGGTAGTGATTTCCAATTGTAGGTTAATATAGATCGTCAGCTACATTTTGTTATCATAAAGTGGTCGTTCAAAGAGGTAGTTAATCATCTCTGATGAATCGATATGAATCTATCATGAGCTTCATGGACGAATTTCTACAATTGTGAATGAAGGATTTAAAATATTTGGAGGGAGCGAGGGCGGTTGTTTTTATCATAGAGGTATATCTTGCTAGTAGGTTTTTCAGGGTCATTTTTCAGACGTTTCTTTTATTGTTGATGGTACATATATATCTGTAGACTGCCCCAACAAGATGATATTGATAAACTCTCTTGAAGGTAGTCTCTCATTTAGACTCGATTAGATTTATCATTTTATATATAGGTCGTCGCTTAGGGAGGTGGAGACCGCTTATCAGAAGAGGCGTTTCACGATTGGGTATTACATATATACGGTATATATCCCATATAATTATTGCCACGTGGAAAATTAGGGAAGACAAACTGAATATCGCCGAGAAGACCTGGAGGCCATGGGTGCTGTGATCTACATTTTCAGAGACTGGATCCAGGATCCCACCGCCGTGTCAATGCCAAGATTTCTTTCCAATATGACGATGTCCCTATAGACGACGATACGACGACAAAGACGCTCTTCACGCCGCAAGAAAAAGGACGCAAAGGTTCTAGGGACAAGGTTCTAAGACTTCGATGAAATCCTTGGCAGAAGCACGTCATTTTCATGTCAGTATCTACAATAATTGCTAGCTGTGGGTCACAGCTCCCATAGGGTAGGAGCTATGGAACAAAGTATTTATTAATTTTATTATTTTTATTAACAGAGTGGTCATTTTATGTTTATATTTTGCTACTCTGTAAATTTCCCTCGTGGCTTAACTTTTGTTTACCACTCATAGTTTGTCCTTGCCTGAAATAAATTGTTGGCTCCTCTTGAAGTTTTTATTTTTCCTAATTTACCCAGCATCTCCACCAAAATGTCAAGTGAAAAATTAGGGAAGACAAACTGAATATCGCCGAGAAGACCTAGAGGCCATGGGTGCTGTGATCTATATTTTCAGAAACTGGATCCAGGATTCCACCGCCGTGTCAAAGCCAAGATTTCCTTCCAAGATGACGATGTCCCTATAGACGACGATACGACGACAAAGACGCTCTTCACGCCGCAAGAAAAAGGACGCAAAGGTACTAGGGACAAAGTTCCAAGACTTCGATGGAATCCTTGGCAGAAGCATGTCAGATCCATGTCAGTATCTACAATAAATGCTAGCTGTGGGTCACAGCTCCCATAGGGAAGGAGCTATGTAACAAAGTATTTATCAATTTCATTATTTTTATCAACAGAGTGGTCATTTTATGTTTATATTTTGCTACTCTGTCAATTTCCCTCGTGGCTTATCTTTTGTTTACCACTCATAGTTTGTTCTTGCCTGAAATAAATTGTTGTCTCCTCCTGAAGTTTTTGTCTTCCCTAATTTTCCACTTGGCAATATATATATAAAAGCCAGTGTATGTATGTATGCTTTTACGGCTATACACATCAACAATACGTAACTGATATGGCTGAAATTTTAACAGTATATAGAGGTGAATCTGGAAAAAAAATATAGGCAAATTTTCAGGCTTCTATCTCGAATATCCTTGAAGTTATTAACAAATTATTAACAAATTTTTCCTATTTCACTCGCAACCAGCGCCTCACTGCGGTAACTGCGAGAAGTAAAATTGAGGAAGGATGCACCACGTGGGGCGACGGGGGATTGGTGGAGCGGGACGTTTCACAAGAGTGACGACCTTAGGTGACGTAATGACGGCGTAGGGGCAAGGAATCACTTGCTATCATTTTAGGTATATATCAAATATATAATATTTTCTTATAAAAAATCTAAAAAATACAATTTTCAAATATCGTTGTGAAAATTTACATTTTTATTTTTATATTTTAAAAACGCACAAAGTTTGGAGCGGGAGGTTTCACAAGAGTGACATCCACTAAATAATATATAATTGCAACGAAAACTATCTTATCTATAATATTTTTTTCCTGATATTGGGTCGGTGTGGCAGAATTATTGAAGAATATCTGATTCTCATCTTTAGAATTTTTTTTACACCTACATATTTTAATAAAATAGTTCTCTCTTCATAAAGTTGAAATCCGTACCACACAAAATCCATAATTTCTATTCACTACACTACTCTCTACTAGTTTAAAAAAGGCAGCATAGACATATAGTGATATCAACGAATAGGCCACGAAAGAACTGCATTCTACAATGGATTCCTACCCATGTTGGGATCGGGAGTAATGAGATGTCAGATTAATTTAGCAAAGGAAGACAGAAACTTTAGCCAAAGGAAAGAATGAATGCCAGTATTTGACGCTGATGCTTCGGCAAAATACAAGATAATTCAACAAGATATAAAAAATATGCGAAATAAACTCTGAGAGAATAATTACAAAAACTATATAAAGACTCAGAACTAAACACTATAAAGGAATGAAAATACATCTAGATAGCACAAGAACCTATAGGACATGCAACAACTGTCCTGGTGTGGACCTAGCACCTACCCACATATTCTCATTCCCAGAAATGGCCGTACCTTTGCAGAAAATTGACATGAGCCCAGATCAGCAGCTATACACACCCAATATAGTGAACATTGCGACTGCTGTGATAGAGATGCATGGGGACATTTGAGGCTCTTCATTTGACACGAAAAAACAACAACAACGAATAGAAAAAATTCAATTTGAAAGATGGTTCAAGAATTTTATATCGCCTCAAACAAATTCAAGCATGCGAACCGGTAGAAGGTCGAAAATAAAATTTTTATGAACAGATACCTTTGACAGTCGTGGAAGAGTACAAAAGCTTGAGAAAGAGAATATTATTGCCGAAAACTTTAATATAGGTCATTATATGCCATCTTTTTCATCTCAGAAATATTGTTTATTGTTATATGTTTTTTCCGTAATATCATTATAATTTTTATAAATTAAAAGAACAGCAATAATTACCTACCCGCACTCTCATATATAATATATATAATATATATCATATACCATGTGTATGTTTGAGAAAGTTAGTATTTTATTGCTATACTAAAATAAATATGTATTATACCATCGCTTTCAAAAACCTTTCATTATATCAAATATAAGCTTTCAATATAAATATTTATAGATTTTTTGTTTGATTATCAAATATATATATCAGAATCTAAGCCTAAATAAATATAATGCCTTTTTAAGATTTGACCAGAATTTTTAGGAAAATATTTTCCGTCAAAAGTTTGGTGTCCTTTTAATTCTTTTTATCAATCTTCTCTGCCTGAGAGGATGCCACGTGATTCGACAATTTTATTTATCTTTTTCCGTTGAGAAAATATTTGGAGAAATTCTATTTTATACAGAGTGGGTTGGTTGAACAGCGGTATTTACTGATCAAAGCGATGTGTGTAAGCGAACAATTTTAAGTTTGTTTTGTTTATGGAATATTTTGTTTACTTTCACGTCATATATACTTCATTTTCGCGGATTATATCACAAGGAAAACAACGAAAAAAAAACATAATTAATCAAACACAATGTTTCCCAATCCTCCCAATTGGGAAAGTGATTACCGGGCCTTACAGGAGATAACATGTCTCAGGTAAGCAGGCAAATCCACATAATTTACAAATGTATTCTTCATTTCTTTCACGTCATATATTTCTCATTTCAGCGAACTATATCACATGGGAAACAGCGAAAAGAAATATAATCAATCAAACACAATGTTCTCCAATCCTTGCCAGTTGGGATTTCGATTTTTAAAGCCGACAGGAGATAATATGTCTCAGGGTAGCAGGTAATACACACAATTTACAAATGTATTCATTTATTTCACGTCATATATTCTTAATTTCAGCGAATTATATCATAACAGGAACAGCGAAAAGAAACATAATTAATCAAACACAATGTTTTCCAATCCTTGTCAGTTGGGAAAGTGATTTCTAATCCTGACAGGAGATAACATGTCTCAAGTTAGCAAGCCATCCACACAATTTACAAATGTATTCTTCACGTCATATATTATTCATTTTTGTGAATTATATCAGATGGGAAACAGCAAAAAGAAACATAATTAATCAAACACAATGTTTTCCAATCCTCCCAGTTGGGAAAGTGATTTCCCAGACCGACAGGAGATAACATGGCTCAAGTTAGCAGGCAATCCCCAAAATTTACAATTTTCACGCCATATATTCCTCCTTTTCGCGAAATATATCACAAGGCAACATCGAAAAGAAACATAATTAATCAAACACAATCTACTCCAATCCTCTTAGACGAGAAATTGAATTCCCAGCTCGACCTTAGAAAACATGTTTCAGTGAAGAAGGCAAATCTACCCAATTTACATACACAAGTGTATTCTTCATTCAGTTCATGGAATGAAGCATTCATACAGATGCTGTAATGAATACGTGATATGCGTACTTTCATTTTATTTAATTTATATTTGTATATAAAAAATAAATTGTTATTATCCATAGTAAAGCTTCCAGCAAACACCCTAACTGTTGAGCGTAAATATTCTAAAGCGATCGCCTGTGTAAATACACATACATGTCATGATATAACTTCAATAGGATACAACCTCAATAAATGTACAAGAATATCACAGGCCGCAGTGTATTATATTGTATTATAAGTTACTTAATGTATCATTTACGAACGGAAAAATACATCCAGGGTAGCCTAGTGGACATGGCATCTGCCCGGTAAGCGGAACATTGTGGGTTCGATTCCCATCCCTGGACACTTTTATTTTTCCGTTCATCATTACTCTTCATAATTCACCCTTTCATACCTCATCCAAAAAGGTTAGAAATAGTCGATATTTTACCTTGAAATAAAATTTTAATTTTCGTTGAAAAGAAACTCATGCGGTGTAACTTCAAGTGTCGTTTTACAATCATAAGCCGCAGTGTATTATATTGTATTATAAGGATATATTTGTTTTCCAAGAAGCCTCTCTTGAATGAATCTATTTTTCATATGTTTTTATAATCTGATGATTGTAACAACACACTGCCTCCTAGGATCATTTTCTTGTTATATTCAAGCGATATCTCTTTTTCTTCTTCTTATTTCTTATCTCAAAGCCACGATAATCATGGTGGGTAGTTAGCGACTGCTTTTACTGTAAGTGCACCACATGTCTACACATGTGAAAAGCAGTTCGACTTTGCACTTACAAATGTGCCAGAGCCCCGTTTGGTTACTTGCACTCGCTGGTGGGGTTGGACTTTTGCAAGAATTGGGGGCCATTGGAGCATTTTTTTAACATAAAAAAGGGTCCAATGCGGGAATCGAACCCGGGTCGTAGTGGTCGAAAACCAAACGGTTTAACCAGCCTTCCACCGACCCCCAACTATATATATCAAACTTTCGTATATAAGAACCCCTTCTACAGGAGTATACAACGAAAAGGCTTCATTGTATATAATTGTAGAAGGCTTTGTGATACCAGAAAGCTTGAGAGATCGTTCAAATAGAACAAGAAACATCCTCGGAGGCAGTGTTTTGTTACCATTTATATTTCAGAAGATTCTATCTTCCGATAATAGATAACAACAACAAAAAGCCTTTATTGAGGACCTCTCGTCTTATAGAGGAATTGCCAGTTTACAGAGTAATCGAAGAGAAGAGAACAAAGAATACAGAGATATATGTAGTAGGTATAGTATAGTAATTTCTACCCTGTGACTATATACTACAGCAACAACAAGCCTTTTACTGGAATCAAAGTCCCATACAGCATTCGTCATTCTAATACTGACATAGATTATTTACATATAATTATTTACATCAATTAGATTATGTATATAGCTTTCTTTCCTCTTCAGCCGTCTTCCAAAATTTGAACAACGCAAACGCTCCAGCTCTGTTTCTCACCACCTCATTCAACAGGAGCTCCAAAGAGAGTCCCTCAAGGCCTATTTCACTGAGGAGCACTTCTCGTTCGTATCTTCCGATAATAGAATGATATATTAAACTTAAGCACAATATCTATAAATAAAGATTAATACAGTTGAACACGAATTTTTATTTTTCAAATAAAATAATCCGTTCAAAGGGTTCCCCACTGATAAGCTAAGCTCTCCCAATGTTTATCTTTGCTGTAAAAACAGTAGGAAGCTTTTTTTAAAATCAAAATTGATCATTCGTTTCATTTTTTATTAATGAAATATATATTTCTAGTAATGATATATCTTTCTATAACTGAAATACTTTCAAATAAACCAACCTTAAAAAAGGTTATCTTGGAAATATCCCACTATGCAAATATCCTTTCACATTTATAATATATAAGCCTGATAGTAGTTCTAAGTTTATTATATTTTTATAGCTATAAATGCATGAACATCAACTTGCCACAAATGTAATGGGGAATTTCGTGAATATTTTGTGACGTAGAAAAATGAGCGAAGACAAACCTCTGAATGCCACGGCAATTTATTTTTATCCAAATTAATATAAACATATAAATTTCCAGTGAGGCAATGAGAGTTGGTTTACTGTATGTGTACCAAAATATAGATGTCAAAATTATTAATCTGTTCATGCATCTGTAAAATGCATTAAAACAAAGTATTATTAAAAGAGAGCGGTACCACTTTCGGTACATAAATACCAAACTCCCTCAACTTTATATCATATTTATATATATTGCCCCTTAGGAAATTAGGAAAGACAAACATCAGCATGACACGCCAATTTATTTAAGGCAAGAACAGCATCAACATTTACTTATATAATTGCCTTATTCTGTCTGTGTGAAGTTCACTGTGTGAAGTTCACGGATAGATTTGGTCAGAATGGATAAAATAAAAAAAAAGTGTCAAGGGATGGGAATCGAACCCACGACCTTCCGCTTACCGGGCAGATGCCATGACCACTAGGCTACCCTGGACATATTTTTCCGTTCATAAAGTACAATACTTAAATGAAAATATGTTTCTTATACAATCAAAAATTAAAAAATAAACTTTTAATTTGGTAACATCAAGGAGATAGCCATTATAAATCACTAATATTTGAATAAAAATAAATTTGTATAAAGTTGTATAAAAACAAATTGGCGCCAATTTATAATTGTAACGAATAGTATTTTAATTAAAACATTTTAAAAACACACAGTTTGGAACGGGACGTTTCACAAGAGTGACATCCATGGCGCCAATTTATAATTGTAACGAATAGTATTTGAATTAAAACGTTTTTAAAATATATACGCACTGGGGTAAAACCCGGGCGTTGCCCGGGCCATTCGTCTAGTTTATAAGATAAAAGATAAGCAATGAGGAAAGTTTCGAGAGTATACAAATATCAAAATTAATAATCTGTACATATAATTTAATGAATACTTTGCTACATATCTCCTTCACTATGGGAGCTGTGACTCACAGCTTTCAAATCTTGTTGCTACTGACATGAATCTGACGTGCTTCTGCCAAGGATTTCTTCGGAGTCTTGGAACTCTGTCCCTAGTACTTTAACGTCCTATTTCTTGCGGCGGAGAGAGCGGCTTTGTCGTCATATCGTCTATAGGGACAGCGTCATCTTGGAGGGAAGTCTTGACTTTGACACAGCGGTGGAATCCAGAGTCATTATCTAAAAATGTCGATCACAGCACCCAAGGCCTGAAGGTCTTCTCAGCGATCTTCATTTTGTCTTCCCTAATATAACCAGCATCTCCACCATATTTCAAGTAGAAAATTAGGAAGGACAAACTTCAGCATGACACGGATATTTATTTAATGCAAAAACATCAACATTTATAAGATACAAGATAAGAAATGAGGGAAGTTTCCAGAATAACTAAATATAAATATCAAAATAGAAAATCTGTACATTAGATATAAAAATATACCTTTCTACAATATATATAAGACAAATGCATATTTTATATTTGATTTTATTTGATATAAGGATTAATTTAATAAGCTTTACATTCATAATATTCTTATTTCTAAATATGCAACTTTATACTCTCTTTTCAAATTTATCTTGATATGTCAAATATTGCAGAGAAACATAAATATATACAAGCCCATTTCTATTTTATTCATATTACTACTATATATATTTCTGAAAAATGTTTTAAAATAATTTAACTTGATAAAATATTAATAAAGAAAATATTAGGCAGATAATATTTGAAACAATCTGACAAATGTTATCATCTTTATAACATAACCGACAAGAAATATAGACATTTTATATTATTGATACTTAATATATTTGGTGGAGAAATCGTTATAAATACATTTTATAAATATCAAAGTGATAGGAAAAAAAATCTTCGAAAAATCATCCCTGGAAATTATTAATAATTTCTTTACTTGAAAGTTTAACTCAAACTTTTGGAAATAAATTTTCATCTCTAACGTAAAAAAATCGAACTTTTGATTTTATATATTTAATAGTTCATATTATATCTATTTAATATATAATTATATTTTGGACCAATATATGACTTTTTATTTAAATTATATATATATATATATATATATATATATATAGTGTAAAAACTATATAATAAAAATATAACAGTGATACTACATTTAAAACGTAAGGAGCAATCTGATCAGAATGATAAATCATATCAAGTAGATTTGGTTAGATTAGCAAGCTAAATCTAAATTAATTATAAAAATAAATAGTTGTATAGTTTTATAGTTAAGTATTCTATTAAAATTATCTTCATTAGTTTGATTATTTAAATTCAAATTATAAATTTGTTAATTGTTATTATTTAGTATAGATAGAGAAAAAAAAAAAAAAAAAATCTTTATATATATATATATATATATATATATATATGTTCTATAATTATGTAAATCCAAAAAATGATTTGTTAAAATTGAAGGTGCAGTCGTCTTGAATTTAATTAAAAAAGAGAAAATCAGTCTCAAGTAGTTTATTTTGAACTCTTTGAGCAAAAGTATATATTTTAAATTAAGTAAATATAGAATTTTAACAATTAATTCTATATCACTATTTACATACCTATATAAAATAAAATCTAACTTACCTAACCATCCTAAAAAAAAACAAAACAATCTATTTATATTTAAGGTGGCGCCATCTAGTGGCCAAGAACAACAGAGTTATTTTAAACAGATTATTAAAATAAAATAATATTTACATGCATTTATCTCTATTATATTTCTATTAATTTTTTAAAAATTATATAACATATATATATATATCGTAATTTAAACAATGTGATATGTAAGTAATAAAGTATGATGCCTTTTCTAGTCGTCTCAAAGTGACACCAGCTTGCCACGGGACACCTGGGGGATCCAGAGAGGGACAAAAGAAGGGGCGTCCAGATGTTGGCAGTTAGTTAGGTTACAGTGGATATTTTCGGACAGCCCCGTTCAGTTCTAGGCCATAATCATCTCACGACGGTCCCCGCGGTTTCAGGCTGGACGCCAAGCTTTTTCTCGGTTAATCCTCAACTTTCCCCTGGTCCTGGTGCCACGTGAGACGTAATAGGAGAGCGTCTTTTGACCTCAAACTTTGTCGTTACTGTCCCGTGCGGATTTCCCACTCTGCACGCCTTGCCACTCAACCCCGACTGCTTCCAACACACTTATTGTCTTACCCGGGTTTACGACATATATATATTATATATATGATTTTTTTTGTTACTTTTAGAAGTTTGATAAAAGGTTAACATGGTTCTGTCTTTGTTCTTTTTCTAATCCTAATTCCTTCAATTATTCCATTTTTTCCCTATGTTCTGCTTCTATGACGCGTAACTGCCGAAGCTAGAGCGTGATCTTGTTATAACCTTATTTTGTTACATAAAATACAAAACCTTTTTGATACCTTATAAATAATATTTATCTATTTTATTTTAATTATCAATACTCCTTCTCTAATACCAACTATCTTTCATATATTATATATATATATAAAGATGGAATATTTAATCTAATATCGATCCTCTTTTACCATCTGTAATTGCTTATTATGAGTAAAAACACACTCATAAGTCACTTCTTATATTATCAATGTATTTATTTGTATACAGGTATAGTTCACCCTATTTTATTATTTATTTTATATTTAGCTGTAATATATACATAGTTTGATGCATAACCCTACGTGCACATGCCAATAACATCAATAATATTTATTATCATTTATTTTTGTAAATGGACAATTTTGTTGTCATATATATTATTTTGTTTACCCGTTAAAGAGCAAAATTTGCTGGAATAATTACAACACTTAAATATTTTCAAATTATCCCTAGTACACGTGGTACAAGGCATGATAATCATGGTGCGTAGTTAGCAACTACTTTTACTATTAGGGCACCACATGTCTACACATGTGAAAAGCAGTTCGACTTTGCATTTACGAATGTGCCAGAGCCTCGTTCATCTCAAAATAAATATAGAAACTTTTTGCCCAATAAGAAAGTTTTCTTTATTTAAAATTGCATTTTTTTGAGAATGAAAATATTCAACTCTCTTCATTTTCTAGGAGGAATTTATAAAATTAGTGACCTGAAGAAATAAGTAAATTGGAAATGCTCGGCCCTCTCAATGATGAATATTTCCAGCGTTTCGGGGAATTTAATCCATTAGGTTGCTACAACTATTGTGCATTCCGTTTATATAGCCTTCACCTGAATGTTTATTCTTTGCTGATTGGTTTTAACATAACTATGTAAAGTTTTCTGTGATTGTGAAATTTCACAAATACTGTGAACACAGATCTTACGCGCAAATGATAACAAATACAAAAAAAAAAACAATATGTATGTCGTCAAAGTTGGCAAAATGAATTTCTTTTGAAGGATTTTTCGTTCAAGAGACCAGAAAACATCGGTTATAAGTCAGCCGAATTGCCTTGGTCAAAACAGGCTTTGAACTTCAGATAGGAATCTGGACAATTTGGAAAAAAATGTTTTTTTTTAAAAGATTATTCGTCCTAGAGATCAGAAAGAATCGTTGATAAATCAGCCCAATTGCTTTGGTCAAAATAGGCTCTGATCTTCAGCTAGGAATCTGGACACAAACTCTGCTGTGAATTATCGCGCCAAAATGATCTAAATTGAGATACGGGACAACTCGGATAAGTATTGAGTATTATCTTACGTTGATCTTTATTGATGTTGATATGGATAGTGCTGAATATAGAAGGACGGTTTGCAGGTCTGAACGGCGAGACCGGAGCTGATCGCAACAGTTATTTCCTCCATTTTACTGAGAATGTGTTCTTTGTAAGCTCTTCGAATTATCACCACAAGTTCTGCTGCATTCTTGCCGAGTGAAACCTGACATCATACCCGAACGTTATTCGTTTAAATTTTTGCTTATCCCTAGTACACGTGGAACAGGCCATAATAATCATGGTGGGTAGAAGTAGGCGACTGCTTTTACTGTAAGTGCACCACACGTCTACACATGTGAAAAGCAGTTACTTGCAGTTAGTTACTTGCATTTGCTGGTAGGATTGGACCTTTGCAAGAATCGGGAGCCAAAGGAGCATTTTTTATCAGAAAAAAGTGCCCAATGCAGGAATCTAACCCGGGTCGTAGCGGTCGAAAACCAACGGTTTAGACCATCCTTCCACCGACCCCCCTTTTTCTCTTGTTATTCGGGAGAAGCATCAGCCATTATTTTCGTGTCACGATTGCACTAAATACTCCTACACAGATCTGCCACAAAACCTCACTTTTCTCTCTCGGGGGATGCCATTTGGCAGACTGACTTAATGAGAGGTCCTTCAACATCTACTTAATGGTGTGTATAATCTTACTCTTGTATATTTAAAACATAGAAATTTAACCTATAAATAATGTTCGAAGTATATTAATTCATTTTAACATGATCTCTTGAGAAGATAATTTTTTTTTTCTTTTTCAAAGAATTGAATACAATACGATTTAAAAATATCTAAAATTTTAAACTTAACCATATTCAAATGATTGCAAATTAACATATGTAGGTAGAAGTTGGCGACTGCTTTACTGTAAGTGCACCACATGACTACAAATGTGAAAAGCAGTTCGACTTTGCACTTACAAATGTGCCAGAGCCCCGTTTGGTTACTTGCACTCGCTAGTGGAGTTGGACTTTTGCAAGAATCGGGGGCCATTGGAGCTTTTTTTTATTTTTTATATCAGAAAAAAGTGCCCAATGCGGGAATCGAACCCGGGTCGTAGCGGTCAAAACCCAATGGTTTAGACCATCCTTCCACCGACCCCCTGAGAGATATATGAAATGTATTAATAACAAGGTAATATGCATGAAATAATATTCTAAATTTTCGAATTTAATAAATATATTTATTTTTATCCAAAAGATAATATAAATTAATATATCTATTTGAAAAAATCTAATAATTATCAAATAATAATAAATTTGGAACTCAATTCATAATTTTTTTTTATAGAATAAACTGTGTTTAAACTATAAAAAATATATATTCAAATCTATTTTCGTATTAGGATATATTTATACGTTGTATTAATTTTCAGATAATAAGAAATATCACAGATATTGAGGTAATATACATTCACAGAGTACGTATCAGAGAGTAAGAGATACGAAGAAAGAAGTGGCAACACTGGAAACAAGGGTGTCAAACATTTAATAGAAAGTTCAGAGTTACAAGAAGTTTGACATACAAAGGCTTTGTTCAGTTATCCCTTCAAGGGATTAGTGATATTTTATGGCATCGAGCAACCCTGGATAATCTTGGCGACTGGCTACACTGGAGAGATTTTTTGGGGACTTATTTGAAACTTCTTTCATATTGTTTAGCGTATTTTTGGTTCATAATATTGTTTGTTTAATTATTATTGTTTTGGGGCTAATTGTACCTATAAAAATAATTAATAAAAATTATATTATAGTTGTATGTAAAGGAAAGCGAACTTGGTATTAAATTTCTATTTAAATATATTTTTTTCATACTCCAGAAGTTTCATTGATATTTTGATATATTGATATTTTGTTTATCTCTTCCCAATATACTATACTAGCCGAATGACCCGGGCAACGCCCGTGTTTTACCCGATTGAATGTTTTGATTCAAATACTATTTGTTACAATTATAAATTGGCGCCTTGAATAATTGCATATGTTAGTTAATAACTATAGCCTATGTGCTTTATCTGTCTATGTACTGTTGGCTTCCGTAGGCGTCTCTTACTGGGAAAAAGAAAGAGAGGATTCCATTTGGTTATTATCTAATATATGCATTTATTTAGGGAGCGACCCGCTCCTACACAATAGTTACAAAGACGAAATAGCGAGTGGGGGGGGGGGGCAAAGGTGGCGTGACCGTAGCCAACCAATAGGAGGGCGCCATTCCAAAAAAAAAAAAGGAAACGGTGACAGAGATGAAAACTGATTATTAGGAGATGAAGAATGACGCTCGTAACTGTATATAGAATTATACATTGTGATCTCTATATCCGATGTTTCCTTTTTTTTTTCACCGAATAAACAATTTTTTATGTTTAAAGGATCGTGACAGTGCATTTTAAATTTAATCAAAAGATAATTATAAAATAAATAATTTATTACCTCTAGTATCTATCTCTCATTGCTTCTGTGTTCCATCATTTTTATTTTAAAAAATATCTTGCGTTTTATTTTCAAAATGATGTGAAATAAATTTCAATTGATATATATATTTTTGGAAATTTCTGGACCATACCATTATATAATTTGACTAATGTCTATATTACGAAGGAGGGACACGGGGTCTATGACAGGTCAGATAGTATGGATCTCTCTATAAGTATCAAGTAAAGCCATATTTTCATTTTGCTAATTAAAGAGTAATCCTTCAGTGCCTTTTTCTACTGAGGGGTAGGCCACATGGTTTCTCTATATCTCCCACCATCCGCTTTATCTTCTCGTCCAGTCTATTATTTGAGGCCGTCCATGTACTCTCCCCGTCTTTGTCCGCGCAGTCTCCTACCTCCAGAACAGCCATCATTGTCTTCCACGCCGATCAACGAATTTCATGTCCAGCAGACGTCAGCTTTCGTTGCTTTATGGACACCATAAGCTGGCGCTCTATTTCCATTCGATCAAGGTACTGATTGTTTGTCATTTGACCATGGAAGTGTTCATCTATAAAGATACATCTCGAAACCTCTTTTCGTTTGATTAAAGACTTTAGTAATTGCTATGTCTCACACCCATATGTTATCATAGGCCAGATCAGTCATTATATTGATCAGTCGTTGTTTCATCAAAATGTTAGTAGATCCCATCAATATATATTTCTTCTTCTAAAAAGCTTGTTTGGCCATTTCAATTCGAAATTTTAATTCCATGTCCAAAATCTTACATCAGATTTTATTCTTGTTCCTAAATATGTGCATGTCGCTGTTTGATTTATAACGAGTCCATTTACCAAAGGGTCATGATTCTGATGTTGTGATATTTTAATTCATTTCAGGTAAGGTTAGTCTTATTAGAGTTTAGAATTCAAGTTCGAAAGGGGGCTTTTCGCTTCCTAACCAGCGTCTCATTTAGCAGACTCTTTCAACAATCAAATTTACTGGAAATGTGTTTCTTTTTATAAAGGTTATTTTTATTTTTTTGAAAAATGAAATGAAAAACACATTGCTATTAAATATTATTGTTGCACATTTTATCGCTAGATGGCAATTGAATTAAAAATATAGCAGATTAAAGAAATCACAATCTAAAATATATTATATAATCTAAAAATGCAAATATTTTATTTTTTGAAAACATATATGTTATTAATATTCATTGACTATTTTATATTTTTTTGGCCATAGTTTTAGAATATACCATTTTTTAATTGTTGTAAATAAATATATTTACCTCTTTTTTTTAAATCACTAATATAGGATCAATTTCGTAAATTCTATAAAACTGTCAAAATATTCAATATTTTATTTTCAAGTGATTAAATATAAAAAGCACTTGATAGTAAATAATTATTTTATTTTTTTATTGTATCGCGACTGAACCTTTATCTTATCAATCCTTTATATTTTCAACGACAAAACATTACATTCATAACTTATATTTTTTAATTAAAGAAGGCATATATTGGATCAAAATATCATTTATTTCACCAATATTTCAGTTGGCTGAACGCCGACCTTTTTCAAGGTATTATAAAATATTAATGTGTGTAAACAACAAACTCAGCGCCACATAACGTTAATAGAATAAGTTTAAAAAATACTTTTGCTTATATTCAATGGGAATAAAAAAGTATATTTATATTATAGACAGGACACATTTTGTAAAATAAGTGTGTGAATATTTTGAATATTAACAATAACGGCTATTTAATATTATATGTATTATTGTTGCAAATGTCGATGTATGGATAAGCTGGCAGTCGTGTACGTGAGGCGAGTGTTGATGTTCTTCCCACACGCGGACAACAAGAAGCAGAGGCAGGGCTAGATGTTAGCACATAGAGGGATCGGGGACAGCCCACGGGACAGAGGTAGAGGCCATGACACAAACTTGGATGCTTATCACCGAAACATGGAGAGAGAGAGTGTGTGCGAGACAGAAGCCGCCTGCCGATGGCCACACCCTAGAACATCTGCTGACCCCTTGCCAAAACCTGTCCTGTTTACAGGGGTCGTATATATGTATATACAACACACTAAAATAATTTCCATTTATAAATATTTTGCCATCTCTTCGGAATGCATTTAGATACACGTTTTCTTTATCGAGCGTACCCATTTTATTAATAGAATATTACAAATATATATGGTGTGAGTTACTAATCCCTATATATATAAAATTCAGTGTATGTATGTGTGTATGTTTGTCGGCTATACACGTCCACAATACGTAACTAATCTGACTGAAATTTTAACAGTATATAGAGTTGAATCTGTAAAAACTTACAGGCAAATTTCCAGGCTTCTATCTCGAATATCCTTAAATTTATCAACAAATTATTAACATTTTTTTTCCTATTTCACTCGCAACCAGCGCCTCACTGCGGCAACTTAGAGAAGTAAAGTTAAGGAAAGATGGACCACGTAGGGTGACAGGGATTGGTGGAGCGGGACGTTTCACAAGAATGACCTTGAATGACGTAATGACAGCGAAGGGGCAAGAAATCACTTGCGCTATCATTTTATATATATATCAAACTTAAAATATATTCATATAAAAATCAAAATAATACAATTTTCGAATATCCTTGTGAAAAATTACAATTTTATTTTTATATTTTAAAAACACACAAAGATTGGAGCGGGACATTTTACAAGAGTGACATCCACGGCGCCAATTTATAATTGTGTGTGTATCGGATAGTATTTGAATAAAAATATTCAATCGAGTAAAACCCGGGCATTGCCCGGGTAATTCGGCTTGTATAAAATGATAATAAAGATAAAATTTTAATGAGATTTAAGACTGGTTGTATTTTCTCAATCCGTACGTAAACTGGGGTGGCGGCGTTTTTTTTTTTTTATCATCCATGGCTAGATTATTACGTATAACCCATGAAAAATAATTAATAAAAAGTGAATAAGGCCTAAATAAATTGACATACGAATATTTTAAAACCCAAGTGAAATCTACTTAATGCATCAAAAATGATATAAAATCAGCATTAGCATATTTTAAAACTAATTAAATTGGGATTGTATTTCGTTTCAGGCATTGCCTTTCAAGCGACCTTTTTGTATTCTAATTCTTATTAAATTTATTTGATCTAATAATATATAATTTTAACGTATTAAATTTATTTGAAAGCAGCTTTTAATTCAATTTAAGCTCAGAAAAAAATTCACTCAAGCAAAACTAGTGCGTTGCTCGGTTCAATCATCTAGTTTATCATATAAACTATATTACTGAAGCAAGAAAATGATTATTCTTTGAGTTTGAAAGTTTGTAAAAAATAGGAACTTACCCTCTGTTATTAATTTGTTTATTTTCATATGTCATTTTATTTTAGCATAAGCTTAATCTGGTTAGAACGATGTTGTGAATAATTTTGTTGCTTTAAATACGAGGTAATCGTTTCTCTCTATATCTGAAAACGTTCAAAGTTTAATAAATTAATTTTATAAATCTGAGAGTTCTTTTTCAAAAACGAATCAACAATAACCTAATGTAGTATTTATCCTATTGAATTGAATCGATATGCACTAAATAATATTCTATCAGATATGTTAAATTTAAGGATACCTTGAATGTAAAATAGTTAAAAGAACTGGCACAAAATAGCCTTAATAGGTCATTGGCGGCAAATAAAGGTAATTAGAACGACGTGTAACAATTTTTACCCCAAATGTTTCTTTTTAGAGAACGAAAAATCGTAATTTTAATAATTTTGACCATTCCTATCCTTAGTATGAAAGGATGAATTGTGAAGAGTAATGATGAACGGAAAAATCCTTTCATACTTCATCCCTAAGGATAGGAATAGTCGTAAACTTGTTAAACGTCGTTCTACGATCAGAGCCGCATTATATTGTATTATAAAAAGGCAATGAGAGTTGATCTAGTTCTTATTTCCTTTGTATAAACGTCGGTAGAGCTTGTGGCGTCACTAGAGACCATAACCTGCTAAATAGAAGAGAAACTGGAGAATAAATGAGATTTAAGCTCGATAACGTATAGAGCGACTAACGGATATGTTCATACCTAGTGTAGTTTTCGAGAACTATTAACAATAGCACTTTGTAAACTAAATAAAATAAGAAAAGATTTCTTGTGGAATGGAGATAGGGTCTGGAATGGATGACTATCATTAAGTTTTATCGTCTGCTGCAATTTCCTTTATTTAATAATGCATCACGATGTCTGTGGACCCAAATGGTTTCTTCAAAATTTTTTTTTACTGCACAAATTTCGAGATTTCTAAAATATTCTCTCTATGATTATATTTCATAAAACATATTTGTATGTAAATATATATATATTTGGAGTTTCGATATTGGTATATATTGGTTATATAAATAAAAAATGGAAATATATCTGTTTGTAATATGAATAGTTATTTATATTTATTGGAATAATATATAAACGACCTTTTTTAATATTCAATTTTGTTATGAGCGTTTATATATTGAACTAGAATAGCCTGGGCTACATCACCATATACTCTCATGTATGGGGCTGAAAGACGTACGAGAAGTGCTCCTCAGTGAAATAGGCCTTGAGAGACTCTCTTTGGAGCTCCTGTTGAATGAGGTGGTGAGAAACTGAGCTGGAGCTTTTGCGTTGTTCAAATTTTGGAAGACGGCTGAAGAGAAGGGGAGGCAATATACATAATCTAATTAATGTAAATAATTATATGCAAAAACTATTTGTCATGATTAGAATGACGAATCCTGTATGGACTTTGATTCCAGTAAAAGCCTTGTTGTTGCTGTTGTATATAGTCACAGTGTAGAAAATACTATAGTATACTTACTACTTATAGGTTTATCTCTGTATTCTTAGTTCTCTTCTCTTCAATTACTCTGTAAACTGGCGAATCCTTTATAGGACGAGAGGTCCTCAATAAAGGCTTTTGTTGTTGTTGTTGTATATTGAACTAGAATATTATTTTCTCTGCAACTGAAAATTTCAAGAATAATATTGTAGATTATATTGAAACAAAATATTCATTATTTAAACCACGGAATATTAATTTCGATATTTTGTTCTTCGGCAAAGTCTTGCTTAAATTAATGTAAATAAATTTGGTAATTGCTTTCATTGAAATTGCTTTGTCATCTTCACTTTTGTTTTCGCTAGTTTTTCACTTGAAATGTATGTGTAGATACGAAGTATAATAGGGAAAACAAATTAAAGATCGACTTGTAGACCTTGGGTGTTATGAAATACCACATCCTCGACTGAATCCAGAATTCCGCCGCTGTGTCGAAGCAAAGATTCCCCTCGAAGAAGGAGACTATAAAGCAACACTTCACGCCTCAAGAAGAAGAACGTGAAGCTACAAAGAAGAAAATTTCGAAACCTTGAAAAACATTGAACAATATACACAAAATCCATGTCAAACGGGTCTGGAGACGTCCTGTGAAACGTGTAGACCCTTGCCTTACTTTCGGAAATTCAACGGGCTTAATAAAAAAATAGACTATGAAGAGCGACTATCGTTTGAAAGCTTGCATTTTAAAATTAAAAATAAACGCATTGTGATAGAATTTTTGTAGTTCTTAAACCTTTTTTTCACAATTTAATCTTGAACTATGAATTGTCTTCAATCTTGCCGAACTCTTCCTTGGCCAGCAAGATCCCTGATCTCTCACCTAAAGAGTACATCCTGGACGTGATTGGAAGGATATTTCCACCATCCCGGAATGTTCACCATTTAGTCTGACATTTGGAGACAATTTGGCAAGAAATCTCGCAGCCCACCATCCAGCATCTTTATCAGTCCATGAGATGCCGGGAGACAATTACATCCAGGACAGTCCAACGACATATTGACTTTCTCAATTTGTGTGACGATCAAACTCGGGAATAAACCAATTAATTGTTTTCACATTTTAATTGTTTTCTCTTATTCTTTTTTTATTATTATTTGTTATCAAATCAGAAGCGATATCTCTAATAAGGATGCTTGCGTCAAGCAATAACACCAAAATCAGAGAAATTTCACAAAAACAATTGAAACCAAAAAAAGCAACAAAACAACCAATGAAACAAATACAAATATATACGTATTTAGCAATTAAGGTTTTTTTTAACCAAGAGAGAAAATCATAGAAATATTTACAAAATTACCTCAATTTTAAATATGAGTCCTTACTGTTTATAAACATAAAAAGATCCTTGTATTCAATGTCTTCCCGCTTTCTGTAGTTCTGGAAGATTGGACATTCAATAAGCAGGAGACTGGAATGCACCAATATTTGTCCCAATCGGACAACTATTTTGGTCCAACGATTTTTGTTATCAAGTGTACTATGTTTCCATATCGTCAAATTGGATCATTTTTACACCGCAAAAATTAAAAAATAAGTATATACTTTTTTTTAAAGGAAAAGATTTAGAAAAGCATTTTATTAATAAATTATTCATTCAATTTTCCGACCAGAATTTCGAATTTTAAAAATATCATAATAATGAGAGAAAATATAAATACATAATCTAAACAAAATATTTTACGGGGAAATTCTCACAATTTTCTAAAGCTCTAGTTTCACATCATTGACTATTTTTATAGGATATAGCAGCGCTCATTACGCCATATGAACGGCTGCGACTATTTTCTCCGTTTGAAAGGAAATATACAGATTCTATTCTATAATCTATAACCGACCACCACGGTTACCTAGAAGTCCGATATTTTGTATACATGGATTGTTATTTGGATTGAGCGAGTGTACAAAATAAAACTTCTACATGATCAGGAAGAGTATTAAAATTTGATCATTAAATTTAAGAGAAAATATAGAAATTAACCCATTTCCGACCACCTATAAGTATGAAACTATTTCCAGATTTAATTTTCACCAGGACGGAACAATTGTACCAAATTGCAGACTTCTACATGATATTGTAAGTATATTGAAATTTAATTACGATACTGTAGACAGACATGGAAACAAATTAAAT
>CP092880.1:30357912-30405187 GCA_030710605.1 Cordylochernes scorpioides | reverse complement strand
CTGTCTCATCAGTAGTGAACCCTCTCAGCGGTTTCTTCAGTTTAATCTACCATTAATGATTTAATCCACCACTGACAAGCCAGACCCTCTGATTAATTTTTATGTTTCAAGTTTAATTTTAAAAAAGAATCATACGCGTCTATAATAGTGTCGAATTCTCATAACAGAGAAGGAATTTTATGTAGTTACTATATCGGTTTTTTCTAATGTGCACTCATAGGTTGGTGTCAGGCAATATTCCTGTCCTTTCAATGTTTTCTTTCTACGGCTGGTCTTTTACTAATATGGTAAGGTCTGTTTTTCCCTAATTTTCCTTGTATTCCAATCGGGTCTTTCTTCTACCGGTTTTATTTCCATGCATACCTTCAGCAATACCTTTGTATACTCCAAGTGTTGGCTCAGATGTCTTAACATCCTGTTTCATCTCTTCTAAATTGTTTCCAATAAATATGTAAAATATGTATATCCAGTACAAACAAGACCTTTACTCGAAAATGTGCATCTAACAAATACCATAACAGAATCAATAGAAATATTATATTCCTCAACTATGAATAAATATAGTTAAACCAACCTATTGAAAATATCAAAGCATATTTTCAAAATATATTTCATGCGAAATAGGAAAATACGTCGAAAAATACAATTGATGAAAAAGATTTATTCCATTTATTCTTCCAACATGAAATATTATAATTATCAAATGTTTTACCAAGGGAAGGGTTCCAGGCAGAGTTCTCTTAGAGGAACGTGAGTTAACAGCCACGTCGACATATTGGAAGATTGAATAATTCTGATACAAGATAAGCTCAGCAATTAGGAATTTGCAAATGTGATAACTTTTATTCGGTTATGAAATATTATGCTTTAGGGCTATACTCGAATTAAATGGTAACCCACAATTTTTCCAAACGGAATTCATACACAGTTTCATCAAATTTTAAAGTCACTCAATTTGTCATATCACACTGAAAATTCCAGAAATATTTATATAAAAGTGTTCGATCAGAAACACCGAATTTTTCCTGCGGAGAAACTGAACAAACTGCTTTTCACCTTATCTACGACTGTCTGAAGTTTACAGAAGTGAGACATCGATTGTTCCCTGATCTAAATGATTCAACTCTCTTACATCAGCCACTCTGTCTATATAAATTTGATTAACTCTGTCGATAATACATGTCAATTTGTAAATATTTAATTCTAAGTTCCAATTTGTCTTTTTTTATTTGTTTCCTCTGCAATAGACGCAAATATTACAATATCGAGGCTGGTTTATTAATAAAATAATAAAAAGAATAGTAATAGATAATGAAAATAACTTTCAGAAAATACCATAAGACATAGAGAGTAAAATATTACTTGGATATCTTTAAAGCGGACCTCCTAATCGAGCAAATGGAATTCTAAAAATAGTCTGGCTGATATTCTTCAATTAAAATATCAACATAAGAAAAAACACCAGGTGTCTAGGGATGTTTCTTTTTAAGATTTTAATTCAAATCTTGGCATTCGGAAATGAAAGCCCTTTTATATGATAACACGATATTTTCCGATAGAAATAGCAAGCAATAAGCAAAATATGTTTTTAAAATATTAAAATTACGCATATTAACACAAATATAGTCTTTAATTTCAGTGAAATATATGTAATACGAGAGACCATTAACCGGGCAAGGCTCGAGTTTTTCCCGAGTAGATTTTTACTCGAGGGCATATTAAATAAAAATCTCTCTATATGAATAAAATATATATTAATTCTATTTTTTTTATTTAGGACAAATAAATCAATAAGAGAAAGACGAAAGAGATAATAAGAATTTAAATATCCACTTGAAAAGCACAACTTAAAAAAAAAGTACAATCCCAAATGAATTAGTTCCAGAATTAAGCTTTTTGGATTTTATATCAATTTTATGTTACTTTAAGTGAATTTCACTTTACCTAAAATTTACTCAATTTTATATTTTTAGTTTTATCTTAATTAACCCTTTTATTGTGTGTATGTATTTTAACTTTTTATTTCTTACTTAATTTCATCCACATATATAAATCCAGTATTTATAAACATTTGCAAATTATTTAGGATGATACTTGACGCTTGATTTTTTTCGATAGAAAGCTGAAAGACAGACATGTTGAGCCATTATAAAAAGGGAAATAGGTATCGATAAAGAAATATCATGTCTAATCATCAAAATTATCATCATAAAAATCGTTTATATAAATAACCCAGGTTCCGGCAGCGCAGGAAATTGCTTCAAGGAACATCTAAAAATATACACGGAATTTTTAATTTGATTTCAATGTTTTCAATTTTATTTGAAAAATAAAAATAAAGAAGTATATCCTGACCAGGAGCACCTGTACTTTTTAGAAAGCAGAGCGCCATCTAGTGGAACAGAAATTAACTAAACATTGATTTAGCCTGTTCCATGATATTTGGCTAACCCAATTTCTTGATAAATATGGAAAAGCCATTGGTGCTCGTCAGCGTGGAGCAGGCTTTACCTGATCGAAAATCTTTTTGGTCCCAAAAGCTTCTTGAGAATACCAAACACCTGACCTTTTTTTATTATTTTATTTAAAAAAAAAATTTGCACATGTTCAGTGCATTCACGCAAGTTTGGTCTTAAATACTCAATCCTTGGTTTCTCAAGAAGCCTCTGGGACCAAACCATATTTGGTCGCAGTGGTACAGTCTGTTCCACACTGACAAGGGCCAACAGCCCGAAACGCGTGCGTGGATGGCTTTTCTCGATTTATCAAGAAAATGGTTAGCCGAATATCAGCGAACAGGCTAAATCAACGTTTATTTGATGGCGCTCTGCTATTTAAATATCTTATGTGCTCCTGGTCAAGATATGACTTTTTTATTTTAACATAGGGATATGATGATGAGAAATATAACAACAACAACAACAAAAAGCCTATATTTAGGATCACTGACCCTATACAGTATTCACCAGAGGTATGCATAAGAACAAAGCAGTGAGACAAAGGAAACAACGATATAAACAGAAGAAAAGAAAAAAGAAAAAAAAACAAGAAAGAGAAAGAGGGAAGCAAGAAAAACAACACAAAAAGAGTAGCAGTAAGAAAGTGAGGAGTGAGTGTCACTTGGCCTTCTTCTGAGATATGGACAGCTCGTGAAAGTATTTTTATTCTGCTTCGTCAACACACACCAAATTGCATCTAAAAAAAAATAGTATAAAAAGACATTTTAATATTACTTTCAAGGATCTAAACGATTACATAGAAAGTGGCTACATTATAATAAAGGTATTTAAAAGATGTCATTACTTAAATACTATCAGTTTTACTCGATTTTGGGGGGAAATTTGAGTAAATAAGTTTTTCTTTGAAAAAATAAGCCTAAACCTATTCCAGGGGTCAAAAGGGTTTACATAGAAAATATTTAATATTTGCTAAAGAAAATTCTTATTTTTAATAATAATTGATATAGATATATTTTATTTTGAAAAATAGATATTAAATTCCAAAAAATAGAAACCTTGATTCCACGGATTTGATTATAACATCACAAATAAACATTTTGGTAGATCTTGCAGAAGAAATAGATGACAATACATCTATCCCCCGATTTACACGGTACTTGTATTACACGTTTTCGCTTATACACGGTTTTCTAAATAAGTCTTTTTTTTTTTTTTTTTTATCGCTCTATACTAAATGCTACTGTGATTGAACACATGCGCTGTGTACACATCTCACGAGGAATCCCGAGCTTATGTGCTGACTACATATTTTAACCTGTCAATGCATTTTATTTTTATTTCTGTGTACACCTATCCCTCGATTTACACGTTTTTCTCAGGAACGTATTGATGGGTTCCCCGGGTTTGGATAGTTGAAAAGGGAGGATACACGATGTGACTTATTAAAGTTTCCTTACTTAAGTATATATATATATAGCAATTTAGGCCAACAACCCCATGTATATAACCTGCAGCAAGACCTTAGTGTTGTATAATAGCAGCACAGCTGTCAGTGATGCACTATCGGCATATGTCTTTACATCATCACATGTAATACAATTTGTGCAAATAGGATAAATAAAATAAATAAACAAGAAAAAAGAAAAAAAAACTCTGTAATTGATTAAGAGTTGAGCTAAAGCAAGGATTGAGCATATAATATTGTCAGTACAGTGGTCTAAAGATGGAAACAACCGCGACACTATTATACAACTTCATCTGACAACCCACGAAATCGTTATTAAATTGGGCAATCTATAAAACACTGAAACACAGACACTCGCGGCAATGTATGTGGCCGGTAATTTATAGGAGACTTGATTATTAGTAACATTCCCTTCAAATAGGTAATAAACATACAACATTTTATTTAAACAGTTGGAATAGCACCCTAAGACAAATTATGTATGAAATAGGTAACAGAGGAGACAAGAAAAATTCTCTAGATATTTATTTAAATATCTTAAAATTTGGGAACATGTCTATACTGACGAGATATGCTATTTACATAGTAAAATTTAGATAGAGGTGACCTGAAGTTACTTTATAGCCCTTTAGGGCCCATGCGAAATCTAGGTTGGCTACTACACAAAAAAGGGGGGGGGGTGCTAAGTCATAATGACAAATGGCTTACCTTTTCTCGAAAGTGCCGGCAAAGGTCTCCTGTCTACAGACTGTCCTTTCACTGAGCGACTCCGATCGAATCTTGCCTTTTGGCAAAGAACCTTCTTTTATATCATCTCATTCTCCATTTTCATTCGCCGAAAGAAACACCAATCAAAATGGCCAACGGCTCCAGTATCAATTTCATAGACGCCCCAGGCCTCTCCCCTTCAAATAGAACATATAGTATTACAAAAACAAAAAAAATCTAAAGAGAGAAACTACCCCTGCGGTAGTGTAAGATTTCAGACTCCCTCCCCCCGTCCTTCCACATGGGTTGAAATACAATCCTCCCTTTTTCTCGGGATGGTATATATATCGCCCCCCCCGTCTTGGCTAAAATTGACCCAGGCCCTTTTTACCTGGACTGTAATGTGATGCTTTCCTTTCTCTGGAAGGATATTTTATAAGTTTCAGTCTTTAGAGATCTTCCTTCTCCATTTTTCTCCCTTTTTTTTTTTTTTTTTCTGGTCACCTTTACCTAAATTTTTGGTGAGGGGAATATATGTACATATGAAACAACAGTTTCCAGCTCGGATGTCTCTGGATGTCTTCTTCTTTACCAGGCATCAGCTTTCGGCATGGAAGTCTGGTGTCACCAAGTGTCTAAGTTTCTGGGCAAAAAAAAATGGTCTGTAAGTCTATGTGGGAGGGAAGCCATGTATCCATTTGATTTGATTATACATACGCCTTCTGTTGGGGTATGGTTACAAAAACGTGCCCCAACAATCCTCCCCCTGCCAAGTAATGGACAAATGCGTTTGTGCTATTCATTATTCATCTGCCTTTCATCAGTTACTATGAAAGCAGGCCCATTTCTAGCAAAATGCATTTTCCATTACTAGGTGAAGTCAGGTGTACCGAAACCTATAGGGAAGATAAGGCTAATCAAAATGATGGTATGCTATTCTAGATGTTTATTATTCCGAACATTAGTGGGCATTGTGCATCCTGGCAAAGGGGTTTTTTTATGTGTTATTATTCTGTCAGCACACTGTTATCAACATAGGTTATGGGGGACAGTCATATCATATGTATGGAAGTAAGCAAGGTCATCTGTCTTACCATTCATGGGTATATATACCACCCTTCCACTTTCTTCTTTGGCCTTGAGGAGTAGGCCCTCCTTGTGGTAAGTCCTCTCAACCCCATCCTTGCCTCTTGTGGTGCTGGATTCATTGCTACCTTCTTTCTGCTAACAATACAGTTAGAGCATTTCCCTATTACATATTATATATAAAAATTTGGGCGCCAAGAAGTCGTTTAGAAATAACTGACTAGTCCAACTCCTAAAACATGCCAGCATCTTTATTTTTGTACCAATCAAGACATTCGTGTGGTATAGTTATATATATATACAATCAAAGGAAAGGATAATTATAGTTAGCTGAAAGAAATATCTTGGTATATAATGATTAGCCTATGACATGATGACTTTTGCTAAATAAAAATTACAGAAAACAAATTATGTAAGTAATCATTAAATAAGGCACGGAATATGTAATGATAAAATGAATCCTTCCATGTTATATGATGAGTATAACATATATATTGAAAAAAAAAAAAAAATATCATGTAGATAGTGATTAAATATGTTAAGATATAAGTGATAAAAATCATCCCATGATAGATGACAAAAGAAAACTACTACAAGATTATATATGGTGACAAAATATATATAATTAAATATTTAATATAAATATTAATATCATGAATGTCAAAATAAAATTGTTGAAATGAATAGTATATGACTATAATATAATATATATGATATAAAATAATAACATATTGAAAAAGAAAATGTAAACATAATATATATTTGTGCGCTGAAGGTTCAAGGTTTAGTATCCCAGTTAAGTTTCAATCTTATCCAGTCTGGAATCACGAGTTGGTCACTGGGTAATATTCGTCTATCCCGATCCCACTGGAGGGTGTGTTTTCTCTTATGTGTTAGATTCCTCTAATTACAATACTCTCTCAACCCAAATGGGAACGTCATTTAGAATCTTGGTCAAATGGAGCATAGCCCAGACCTCTATTAAACTACACAGTCCATTTAAATCTAGGGTGACAACCGTGTGAAGAGAATTTTTCTGTTTTGGCAGAGCGACTAATCAATTTCTACTATTTTGTTTGTGACTCCGTTTACCTTGTCTCTGGGGTGTGTACAGTTCAGCTACCTCCCCCTTCCAAGTAATCCATATTACTTTCGTCTACTAATATACTCTCTATTCATTGACCTGAATCCTATAAAATCTACATCTTATAGGTTTGAATTTTTTATCAATCTGAAATTTTGGTTCTTTTATTAATTCCTTCAGAATTCTACTCCCTGTATAACTGCTCTTAATCCTACTGTCCTCAATACAACACTTCTAAAACTTTGACTCATTGGCTCGTTCTGGTGTCTCGTTCGCGGTCCTTATAGTTAACTAATACTTTAAAATCTTATCCTAACATGGAACGAGTCTAAACTCGTTGAAGGTCCTAATAATTACTTATTCTGTCTCTCGAATCGGTCTTATGCTCGAATTCATTCCAACAAAACGTATGGCAGGGCGAATCCTTTATTAGAAGAAACTTCCGCTAGCTATGGGGGATCAAACTGGTACCAAAAAAAATTCAATAGACGGGAACACTTCGTCTAGAATAACTGGGCAATCTCTGCCTACATGCCAATCTTACAGGACCTCCCGTCTGCAACACCCTCGCTCCAGCCACGCTAAAAGCGTCGAAATTACGGTGTCAGATCGGTCACCCAAGGTCGCGCCGTTATACCCCAGGCTATACGGCATGGCTAAAACAAATCCCCCATCCTGCATAAAATTCAATCTATACCTCTTCGTTTCCTCTTGCGAGGAGGAGGTGAGTGGGAAATTCGGCTTGATCCTTGCCTTCCACTATCTCCAAGTCTGAGGGTCGGGATAGGGATCATTTATCCACAATCCTTAGAATTCAAGCTAAGCTAAGATAAAAGAAAATCAAAGGAAAATTATACCCCCTAACGAGGGACCTAACAAAAGGGAGCGAATATTTTCTAACTAGATAGAGTTGTAGTTGTCCTGTTTGAGGCTTCTCGGTCCTAACAAAATTCGAAATAAAAAATAAAATAAAATAAAATCGATCCTATTAAAGTCCTTAATCCTAATCTAATGTATTTTGGGCTCACAGTATAATAGTTTTTAACCTTCTACACATTCATTATTCCAATTCTTTCATACACCCTCCCCCCTATCATTCGCGGAATGCACTCATACTAAAGTTAAAAGCTGCTACAAAGGCCAAAATACTCGTTTATCAATATCAATAGATCCTAACAAATAATAACATATTTCAGGACACAATGTGAAATCAAATAAAATAATAAAACTAAAACAAATTGGGAACTAAAGCCCTATGTTACTCAAAAGAAATGCCTCTGTACAAGCTCTATATATACTAATACTTTATACTCGATAAATGATTGTTAACAATAATTGTTAACAATTCTAAATAATCTGGAAGCTAACCTACCTAAAAAAAAAATCAGTGTAACTTCAAAAACTGCCCTTGCCTTGACACTAAGCGATTTTTCACGACAATTCTATAAAGACATACACAAATTATAATGGCGAATAAAGGACCATTAAACGTGACACCTCATAAAAGCGGGATTGAGTCACTCCCCTAGCCACCGTGGGTGAAGTCACTTTCTTCTTACTTCCTCGTGCGTCTGCCCCCTTTGCAGTAGTCCGACCTCAACACTCTATTGAAAGATGGATTTATAGGGTTTATGATTCACTACCCAACACTAACATTCTCAAGTGCTTTCCAAGGATCGACTACGGTCTGGGCCTACTTAACTTCTACCCCTGGCTTAGGGTCCCTACACTTCACAACTTTACTCTGAAAGATTGACCTTTCATGTCCTCATTAGAAACCTATTTCAAAGCTACTACCTGAAGGCCAGGGATTATAGGGTTTCTGAATTACCCAACACAAGCCATAGGATGCCTATTAGGTTTGTTGTTTTAGACATAGCCCCCCTCTAAGTTGTGATTTCCTACACCTTCCTTCACCTATTACTCCTGATAATAACTAAAATTTCAGATTTACACTAAATAGTTAATTCACAATGGTATACATTATTCTCATTGGTCTTTGAAACTCGGGTTTTAACAAGAAATAGTTTGTATTAAAAAAAAAGGAATCCTAATGAAGTTCTACTTAAAAAAAAAAAAGGTTTTTAAATGAAAAAAAAAAAAAGGTTGAAATCTCTAAACTTCTCATTCTATCGAGCTGATTCTCCGTACACACTCCAAAATCCTAGTTAGTGGCGACAGTCTAAGCAGAATTTACACTGTGTGGGCCTTTTCACCCTTGTAGACCTGCGTAAGGTTAAACTGTTCACACTAACTCTGTCAACTTCCCCTCGTCTCATTACTTCTGGGTTCGCTCTGGTTCTATTGTTGGATAAAATTGTAACATAACAATAAAAAGAAACTAAAATTTTCCTAAATCATATCCTGACAGGAGCGATGTCAGGAGGACAGAGTTTCCTGGTATTCCCTCTTTTCTGGCACGACCGGTCGGGGTGAACAGTCGCGTCACGTGAAAGGAGGAAATATCTGAGTTCCTCCCTCTTGCTCTAACTGTTGGGTCGATTTGGCTCATGTAAATAGTAACTCTTATACTATATCTAAAATCTCTCATATAACTTATTAAATAGGACGGTGTAAAAACGGTGCTCTATACAAGGATAAGGTTGTGACAATTTTCTCTAAATGACACACTAATATTAAAACAAACTGTGAAGATCTTTAAAGATGGCAACAAACCTATAGTAAGGTTGTGAGACGGTATTCTGCACAAAGACAAGGTTGAGACAAATAACACACAAACCCTGAAACATGGTGTTAAAGCTCCTTTCAACACTTAGCACTAGAACACATGTTAAAAAAAAAAAAAACTGCAAACTGTTTAAAGTTCACCATAACACTAAGACCTATTTGCTATTTAATATATAACCTAATATTGTAATTAATAAAGACCTATCTATATTAAATAGTGTATACAATCGCTGAAACTTATGTAAATCGGCTTACACAAACCCCCAGTGCATAATATGTCTTATTTTAAAAGAAATAGTTCTATCGAGGCGATATTGCGGTCGACAGCTACGCTTTATACATTAAATGTACTTTCTTCTATCAACCTTTATCTACTATTTACAAAACTCTTTATCCAACCCTTTCCAATTCTTTCTCTTTCAACATTTTTCTGCATCTCTCTATCTCTTTCTCATCAACATTCAACGCTTTCTCACTCTTTTTATCACTTTCAACACCTCTTTCATCACCTCTCTCTCATCTCTCTTCCATCAATTTCTACACATTTCACTGCCTTTTCATCCCTCTGGTGTTTCCTCGAAACCCGTCATCGGGATCTGGATCCCGATCTATTATCACTCTTAATTTTGAACTACTCTATTCCAACAGCCTATGACCTTTAAGCTTTATAACTCCATATACACTCGACGGGGTAGTTACCTTGTTAAGAAAACCTATAATGTCATAGATCATTTAGAGAGAGAACATAACAAAATTGTGCGAATAGTCTGCTTCAACTATTGATTGTAAGCCTATTAAACTCGTTCTCTTTAGGTTGGCTCGCTCATTAGTCTTCGATTTTTTTTCATTCAATGGTCATATTGAGTCCACATGGGTGCTAAACGTAAACTGTATTAAAATGGTGTAGTTTTCTAGTTTTCGAATTATATGACAGTTAGAAAAAAAAATCCTGGAAATATCTCGCACTGACTACTATTAAAAAAAATTGAATGGGGTACAACTCCGATCTTACAGGATACCTCATGGCTCATAGAATTGAATCGCTCATTTCCCACTAAAATATTCACACAGGGTATGGAGGTCTCCAGCGGTTCTATAGCTATTGGTCAACTAAATTAATTAATGGCAGGAATTGAAGTTAGTTTAAATGCTCATGTGCTGTTTTGTCATGCGTCTTTATGTCATCTGCACAGGAAAGTGTCGCCTCAAGGACCTAATTCTGGGACTAACATCCGCTGCACATTTCAGGAAGGAGTGGTCGTCCATACAATAGCAAGATATCATTTTGCTGCCAATGTACAATGTTGAGCATTTTCCATGTCGTCATTTTGTCGATCCCCAATCTTCTAGGGTGTTTCTTTAAGCATTTCTCGATATCGTTTAATGCTTTATGCGATCCCGCCCGGCATTCAATAAGTATTATTTGATCGTACCATCTCCAGGAGACCATCCCATTGCGGCCGAACCATTTCCACCCAACTTATAACGCCGTCCATATCGCGTAATTGAAATTAGTGTAAAACTCAAAGAATAAGACCTTAATCTCTTAATTCTTTACTAATTTCAGTTGGCTCAACATAAATCTTCTCAATTATTATCTTAGTACAGTGGCGTGACATGTCACACTTCTTCTAGTTCTTTCGCAAGCTCGATTAATCCCAGTGAAAAGCCCGTCCAGGCGTCAATCCCGTGCTAACCCGTCATGCATGACTTCAAATTTGGAAATTATTAGACCTGAATATTTGCAGTGGCATCTGCTTCCACTGAAAGTTTTTAAGACACAAGGCTGCCTCTTATCTTGTTTAAATCACTGTCTTTACTCCCATATGCCTGTGTTAACTTTAACCATGACCTTATCAATTCTCAAAATTCTGCCTATCGAATATCCTGAGGATCAATGTTCTTCTTGTCTACGGCGGATTAACACAATAATTGTTCTCTAGAGTTATCTGCGTCGAGTGGTCAGTCTGTACTACTAATTCTCCACTCTAACTCCAGGATTCCTTTATCTACTCAGGCTGTTCAAAAATTTTCAAGACAGTTGTTCAAATCCCCAATGATAATCTGCTAAATTTCGATAATTATTGGAATTCTCATTAAACAGAATAACTACACCTTTCTGACACAGAAATATCCAGCATCAAGATATAGCGCACCGTCCAATTTCTTTATTTCAAGACGGTGTCAAATTACAACTGAAGGAACATACTGAACATATAACTGGTTTAAATTTCATGTAATCTCATCATGCCTTCTGCTGGCAAATGTATACTGCAGATTTAATACTATCAAGATGGTTTTATTTGTCCTCATCCAAAAAAAAATGTTTCAGAAATAGAATCTTGGAAATCTCTACTTAAGGCAAAAAAAAAATTGCACATTTATCAATTTAAGATAACCTTCCCTTGTCAGAGTGTATACAGCTGCCAAGCCAAATACGCAGGGGAGACAGGAAGGAGAGTCAGCAATAGAATATATGAACATAGACGCAACGTTATTAATCAAGACAATAGGTCTCTAATTTTCCAATACTGCAAAGGAACATGTCACACTTTCGCATTAGGAGAACCTAGAATACATTACAATAACATAAACAGCAAATATCAAAGGCTTATAATTGATTTTCTATTATTCAGAAAACACAATAGCATTAATAGAAAATAGCCCCATAGACGTTTTACTTTGATATCAGAAATCAATGATAATATTAAGGTTTTGCCACAAACAATGTGAATCGTAAAAGACAGCGGCGAGAGATGCGGTATACACCGCCTCAACATAACTTTCATTGCCTGATAAAATGCCCGTGAAACGGAAAGCATAAATTAAAATTCTCGATTTATAATAGACTGTTAATCTCAGGATGCGTGGACTACTTCACCAATACTTAAAAATAGTATGGCTTTTCATTAGGTATATATTTCTAAAGTATAAGGGAAGAAACATATACTAAATTCGAGCCCCGCGGCGGGCGACATTGATGTGTTCCCCAGGTTTGGATAGATGAAAAGGGAGGATACACGATGTGACTTATTAAAGTTTCCTTACTTAAGTATATATATATATAGCAATTTAGGCCAACAACCCCATGTATATAACCTGCAGCAAGACCTTAGTGTTGTATAATAGCAGCACAGCTGTCAGTGATGCACTATCGGCATATGTCTTTACATCATCACATGTAATACAATTTGTGCAAATAGGATAAATAAAATAAATAAACAAGAAAAAAGAAAAAAAAAAACTCTGTAATTGATTAAGAGTTGAGCTAAAGCAAGGATTGAGCATATAATATTGTCAGTACAGTGGTCTAAAGATGGAAACAACCGCGACACTATTATACAACTTCATCTGACAACCCACGAAATCGTTATTAAATTGGGCAATCTATAAAACACTGAAACACAGACACTCGCGGCAATGTATGTGGCCGGTAATTTATAGGAGACTTGATTATTAGTAACATTCCCTTCAAATAGGTAATAAACATACAACATTTTATTTAAACAGTTGGAATAGCACCCTAAGACAAATTATGTATGAAATAGGTAACAGAGGAGACAAGAAAAATTCTCTAGATATTTATTTAAATATCTTAAAATTTGGGAACATGTCTATACTGACGAGATATGCTATTTACATAGTAAAATTTAGATAGAGGTGACCTGAAGTTACTTTATAGCCCTTTAGGGCCCATGCGAAATCTAGGTTGGCTACTACACAAAAAAGGGGGGGGGTGCTAAGTCATAATGACAAATGGCTTACCTTTTCTCGAAAGTGCCGGCAAAGGTCTCCTGTCTACAGACTGTCCTTTCACTGAGCGACTCCGATCGAATCTTGCCTTTTGGCAAAGAACCTTCTTTTATATCATCTCATTCTCCATTTTCATTCGCCGAAAGAAACACCAATCAAAATGGCCAACGGCTCCAGTATCAATTTCATAGACGCCCCAGGCCTCTCCCCTTCAAATAGAACATATAGTATTACAAAAACAAAAAAAATCTAAAGAGAGAAACTACCCCTGCGGTAGTGTAAGATTTCAGACTCCCTCCCCCCGTCCTTCCACATGGGTTGAAATACAATCCTCCCTTTTTCTCGGGATGGTATATATATCGCCCCCCCGTCTTGGCTAAAATTGACCCAGGCCCTTTTTACCTGGACTGTAATGTGATGCTTTCCTTTCTCTGGAAGGATATTTTATAAGTTTCAGTCTTTAGAGATCTTCCTTCTCCATTTTTCTCCCTTTTTTTTTTTTTTTTTCTGGTCACCTTTACCTAAATTTTTGGTGAGGGGAATATATGTACATATGAAACAACAGTTTCCAGCTCGGATGTCTCTGGATGTCTTCTTCTTTACCAGGCATCAGCTTTCGGCATGGAAGTCTGGTGTCACCAAGTGTCTAAGTTTCTGGGCAAAAAAAATGGTCTGTAAGTCTATGTGGGAGGGAAGCCATGTATCCATTTTGATTTGATTATACATACGCCTTCTGTTGGGGTATGGTTACAAAAACGTGCCCCAACAGTATCTACCGTGTAAATCGGGGGACAGGTGTAATTTTGTCTTCGTTGGAATATATTCAACATTTGCAAATCAGTTAACTACCATGAACTTGGTGTAGACACACACATGATAAATATGTAAATTATTTCATTAAAATATTATAAGAAATTCTAGTATACACATAAACACAAGGTTTGTGAAATTTTGATGCATCTAGATAGGTACACAATTCTAACTATTGTGGCGTTAGCGACTATAATTCTTGGGTTACTGGGACTTCTATTATGTGATGTTCGTAGCTGCAATGGCTGCAGCAAGCACACCGTAGCAATATTAAAATAGCAATTTTACAATCATAGGCCGCAGTGTATTATTTTGTATTATAAGTTACTTTATGCATCATTTACGAACGGAAAAATACGTCCAGGGTAGTCTAGTGGACATGGCATCTGCCCGGTAAGCGGAACATTGTGGATTCGATTCCCATCCCTGGACACTTTTATTTTTCCGTTCGTCATTACTCTTCATATTTCACCCTTTCATACCTCATCCAAAAAAGTTAGAAAGAGTCGATATTTTACCTTGAAATAAAAATTTTGATATTTCGTTGAAAAGAATACGCCAAGGTATTTACAACCTCTAAGAGCTGAAAGTAAGGTGGGATTCCTTGACTCAAAGGATGATGAAGCAGAAAGAAAAAATAAAATGTACAAATTTAAAATAAAATATAATAGCGGAAGAATGGGTGTCAGAGGTTATTAAGATGCTAAATACAATTATTGAGATGAAATCAAAGTCATATTTTTTAAATATAAAAAAGGAATTGGTGCGTATCTACATTTAAGCTAATAATTATTTTTAAGAGCGATATAATTATTTTACAAATAAAACCTCTTTTTAATAATGAATCTTTGCAGTGGTTGTAAGGATCTATTATGATATTTGGTTTTTCTTTATTTATAGCTAGACCTAGATAGTGTTCTAGTTTAAGGTTTTAAAATATCTATGAACATAAATATTTAAAAGAGAAAAAGTGGCATTTCCTGAACGTGCAGCGTATTTGACCAATTCTGAAATAATCAAAAATCAACGATTAGTTGATATTTATTCCGATAGATGGCGCAAGCCATCAGCAAATTTTAGTTGCACGATCAGATAATGCCCTTTTTTTTCAATTTATCCACCTGATGCAAGTATAAATTCACTTTTGTACTATTTTCCACATATATATTTAAGCTTGGAGGAAATTAGAAATATATGTGGATATTTGTATCGAGCATTGCTCTTTCCAATGCATGTATGCAATATCAAAGCAGTATGGTAGATTAAATTGGAAGACGTCTGAGAGGGTTAACCACTGATGAGCTTATATCTCCCAATATATGTTCCATCGCAGTTAGAACACTGTCGATTTTTTTTTTAAATCCATACAGCTGTACCCATACAGCTTATTTCCAAGATAAAATATATGACAACTAGTTTCCACAAAACGTTGTTGTTGTTTCTTATCCCCTTGTGTAAACATTACACAAATTCTATGAGTTCAGTTCTCATGGAATGGGGTGTAGGGGTGCAGCTTCCGTTGATCATGGCACCATGATCCAGGCACACTTGGTGATAATCTGACTTTGACTGTGTTTGAGGCCATTCCTAAAAATGGAAGTAGACGCCTTTGATGCCGACTCTAACATGAGTACAGACGCAGCTCCTCCGTATCCCTGAAAAGGGTCCTTGCTAAAGTCCATCAACCGGGTCAGTTGACTTCAGGGTTTTTAAAGAGGTCTTTCTCCTCTTTGTAACAATTCTGCTGTTGGTCAGCGACTGTTTAGTTATCAGAGTTATTCTGGTTTTTTCACAGTTGGCCTTCATATCTGAAGGTCTATCCGCCACCTGGGGACGCGCCATGTAGCAGTCAGCTCTGCCGAGGGATTCAGCAAACATGCCTTCTCCAAGTACAATTACTTTAATCACAAAGCTTCTTTTAAACTTTTTAAAGCAGACTTAATAACATGGGAATTCTTTTAAAATTAGTTCAATTACAAATAATCCAAATTTAGTTAATTTTATAATTTCAACACGACGCGCTACTGAATTAAATACCTTACTAGGGATTAACTAACATTTCTTCCAAAAAAACATTCTAAATTAATTAAGAACTTAGTAGTCAAGAGTTTTCATTAATTAATTAATTTCAAAAATCCCGCCGGCTCGAAAAAAAATCCTTGGCAATTAAACAAATGAAACTTTTTCTTTGCACTAATTAATATTGGAAAGATAGATTAATAAAGTTTTAATACACTCAACACTTTTTTATTATGATAATCCAGTTAGTAAATTTTTTATGTCTTTTATTAGTGGAGTGATTGGTTTAAGTGATTTGTCTTGATATCGGATTCATTATTTCAATCGAATTTTAAAATTCTTCCGAATTTATTCATATTAATTAGGATTTTAAAATATTGATTTTCAAATGCGAATTTTTATTTAACGCTATTTTGATTAATTTTATTTAATTCTATCCCTATGTGTACGTACCTTCTATACTGAAATGGATAAAAATCGGAAAAGAGAAGTATGTAGTAGTATTATTTATATTTTTTGGTAATCATATTTTCATAACAGTAAATACTTAATTTCATATAGAATTACCAATATTTGAACGTATATTCGGTTATTTTCAATTTTTTAAATATAAAATGTATATTTTTCTGTTAAATTAGGCGCGAAATCTATGCTTGATACATTGACAGCTATAGTCTTCCGAAAATCGATATGGATTTGTCAAACTGATGTTATGGAGTTGTCACAGACTTCATTCTGCTAGTTCATTTTTACCTTCAATAGATGACGCAAATATTTGGTGTATGCTTTAACGGGAGAGGTGGCCTTTTATTTTCAGATCAAAATCGTTCCGGCAATATATCCAGCTACAATACTATACCTACTACTTATAGGTTTCTCTCTGTATTCTTAGTTCTCTTCTCTTACTCTGTAAACTGGCGAATCCTTTATAGGACGAGAGGTCCTCAATAAAGGCTTTTGTTGTTGTTGTATATCCAGCTACAATACTATACCTACTACTTATAGGTTTCTCTCTGTATTCTTAGTTCTCTTCTTACTCTGTAAACTGGCGAATCCTTTATAGGACGAGAGGTCCTCAATAAAGGCTTTTGTTGTTGTTGTATATCCAGCTACAAAAAAAAAAAAAGAAAAAAAAAAACTTTGCTGCCCGATAGTCCGAGAGTCTCAAATTTCTTAGAGCCTTATTGACATATTGGACTTATAACCACGTGTGTATGTGAGCCTTAAGACAGGACTTATATCCCAACCATACAAAGATGGTAAATTTGATCTATGAATTTAATCTCCATCACCTTGTATAACTATACAATGTTCGATAATGAAAATAAATGACCACGTGTTTGATTTATTGCAAAAATGAATGGAAATTTTGCCGCGAGGACATTGATTTATTAAAATTAATAACACAAATTTATCAGCTAAATTCATCTTTGGTAATTTCTTAGGATTTCGAGAATCCTGTGTGGATGTCATTAAAGCCAGCCCAAGACTGGTTATTAGCCTAAAACCATGGTCTCCAAGTGGGCGTTCTGAATTTCCCAAAGTTTTTGTTGTGGCTTTGTCACCGATCTGAATCCGCCAGTTTACGGAAACGACCAATAAATGCAGATTAGTTGAAGCATTTCTTTCTTTTTCTGACGATTTAACCTACTTTTATTGATTAACGCGAATGTCGCTTAAGTTTAAACACGTAGACGAAAGAAAAACAAATTTTAAAAGGAAAAACCGTAAAAGATTAGCGTTGTTTCTATGAAAAAAGATAAATGTGGAAGAGAAAGTGATATATATATAATTTAATAAATTTTATAAATATATTAACTAAAATATTCTAGTGAATCTAAAGAGATTAGAGATAGAAGCAGTTAGCATATTCAAGACTAAATATCTAAGGTTATAGGCAACATCAAACAACATGCACCAAGTGTAGAAACAACAGTTTGTCTCCAAATATTCAAGCTAAAATGCAGAAGTTTCTAAATAGTCCTGAAAAAATAACAAAGTCTATGATACATTATCGAATTATATGTTTATCTGATATCTCAACGCATAGCTGTTGCGGAAATAAGAAGTCATAGCTAATCTAAGAAAGCCTAGGTTTAGAGCATGAATTATGATTTTTTAACTTTCTCTGTCTTGGCATTCCTGTGGATGACTGTAGGTGATTGGCTGTTGAAATGTGAGATCTGGATGATGTGTTACCAGTATTGGACAGTTGGTCTTACTCTTTGTCGTTGGTGAGACATTACAGGGGCAAGCCAGTTATAGTATTTGTGTTTTATAAATGTCTATTTTTTACGTGCCACGAGGAAGACCAAACTGTCGACCACCATAGACCTACCACCTTCATAGGTTCCAAACAACCATCCTCCTAGGAATAAGTATGTTTACTCATGAAGACCTATAGAACATTTCCAAGTACAGTACATCTGATAAACTAAATGTCCAGAATTAGACGTGAAGTCTAAACCCGGATTGTTGGCTGTGACTTTAGTACGTGGTGGCTCCAGGAATCCGGCTGGTTACCTCACACACAAGACAGAGAGAGATTTATATAATTTATAGATATAATTATTTGGTTTAACATATTGCTGTAAAATAAAAGTAAATTGTATCTGTTGATCGTGCAATTGATATTTTATAATTGCTAGCGTCAACTCTGGGCGCAAATATTAATTAAGCGTTGACTTTTCGTCTTATACACTCCTGTCGAAGGGTTCACGATACCCGAAAGCTCGAGATATCATTTATGAAATAAAGAAACTTATCCTCGGAGTTTTCATGTGTTACTGCAACTTTTAAAACTATGCTAGAATATTGTCTAAATATCCATTCTTTATAAAAACAAATAAAGCTAACAAACATACGCGTTGGAATAATTAAAGAATATTTCATATAAATTTTTATTTAACAAGATAGGGTATCTATCTATTATTCTTGAATAATTAAATGTTAACGATATTATATATAGATTATATTTATTCTGTTATACGATGCAAGCCATCAGAAACTTTCATTTGCACGTTCAATATATACCCTTTTAAAAACCTGAACTTAGTATAATTTTTAACTTTTTATTATTTATTATTTAAATATAACTGTTCTATTAATATATATTTTTAGAACGAGTTTGTTCAGAATATATGACTCTAGGCTAAACGTGGAAACCTTTCAGAAGATGTATCTGATAAATGCTTTTTTTGTTGCTCCATGGAATGGGAGGGCTGCCATTGCCCTGTTAGTCAGCCACATTTCAGAGTTCTCTGTAGGTCTTCATGGTAGATCCTACCGAAACTGCAATAACTGTCACAACACCAAACTCACTCCGGACCATATATACAGATGCCCGGCCATCCTTGCAGCCTCCATATGGTAGACGTTAATTCAGAAGAGGACATCCATACAAACAAGGCACCTTTGTTGGCCGGTATTTTGATCAGGGTACATGGACCGATCTGATCTGCTCCATGGACAAGACACTACCACCACCATCTAATAAATGCTATTTGAGGAGAGACTCAAATGATAAACTCCATATAAAAGAAGAATTCTCCTGTACCAACGTCAATGCACTAATCAATTAACGTGTTGTATCAGGGCAAAGAACAAACTTCTCTGATGCTCTTAAATCGATAAGGTAATTAAAAGCTCAAAGAATATCTTGATTAATTCTTAACTTTTGTACCAGTTTCCTTGCAGCGAGAGTTGATAAAGTTCTATTCTTTTAAACAAATTATGGCTTGTTGTGGCGTATTTCTCTTATCTCTAAGAGAAAATATTAAATGGCTAGTAATTTTATAACTTTATCATTTATTTAAGTTTCAAGTTATAATTATAAGTGTGCATATAATGCCTTTTTTATTCCGCGGGGATATACTCTGAATGACCAGGATTCATTTTTGTGCGTATCTGACGAATGTATAAACTTTGCTTAGAAAGTATTTTCATTTAACCTTACTTGAAATGCTGCTTCTAATGAATAAGAATATACCCTTCTCAATTTTTAAGTCACCATCTTTAAGCCACTTAATGTGTCTCCCAGGCCACTCGGCTTGTATATATATATGTGGTAGGCAGGTTGATGCAGTCGTGCGGCCATAGTGGTTTCAGGCGTCAATCGGATGTCACCTCAGAAAGGTAAGCGCCGAAGAGGCGGATAAAGTTCAGGAGGGTGTCTGCTCTACATGACAGGGGAAAAGATTATCTGAAAAAAATAAAAAAAAATCTAACCTATTTCCTAACGCTTCTAGAAGGATGTTATGGAATCGTAGACGCCCCAATTAGTATTTGCTACGCTATAGTCAAAATCACATCAGTATAGGCTCAGTAAAAACCATAAGAATCATCATTATATTTAATCATATAATTATCTATGCTGGAATGATTTCGCTCCACACATAAAAAAAAAAGTCCAAAATTTTAATTTTAATAAAATAAATAATTAAATAACTGAGTCAGTTAAAATATTTGACGTGTCAAAAAGGGATAAACACAAAAATACGCTTTCAAATTTTAAGATATGAATCAAATGATAGAGAGAGAGAAAGTAGAAAACGCGTGTAAGCTATTTGAATTTCTTTATCATTAAGATATATCATTCACTCCTATATTCTAAAATAGTAATATGCTAGTGTTTATTTTTATTCATTACGATACATTGCCTATCATTAACGGCGAGTTACCCAATATATTAGGCGATGATTTTATAAAAGCTATCCCTATTTCCTGATACATACATACTATTTTGATAAATTTTCCACGACTGCTTTGTATAAATGTGGTCCAACTACGAACAATATATTATTATGACTTTGCATTTCCACAAGAAATAAGGGGGGTCGGTGGAAGGCTGGTTAAACCGTTTGGTTTTCGACCACTACGACCCGGGTTCGATTTCCGCATTGGACACTTTTTTTCTGTTAAAAAAATGCTCCAATGGCCCCCGATTCTTGCAAAAGTCCAACCCCACCAGCGAGTGCAAGTAACCAAACGGGGCTCTGGCACATTTGTAAGTGCAAAGTCGAACTGCTTTTCACATGTGTAGACATGTGGTGCGCTTATAGTATAAAGCAGTCGCTAACTACCCACCATGATAATCATGGCCTGTACCACGTATACTAGGGATAAGCAAAAAGAAAACAATAAATTAAGTTATGTATTATATAATAATTGGATCTACACTCTATATAAAAGTATAGGGCAACCTCTCCCATCAAAATAAACGTCAAAACTAGACGCCATCTGTTGACCGTCGCCGCAAACTAGCGGTCTCGAGTCGGTGACAAAGCCACAACACCAGCTTTGGAAAACTGAAAAGCGTTCACCTAGAGACCATGGTTTCGGACTAAAGGCCCTCGTCAGCTTAGGGCGGACTTTATTCCATGAGATCCACACGGGATCCAATATTATATTCACAATCTGCCAAAGAGATATTTAGCTGGTAAAGTGTCTGAGCCAAATTAGACGGCGTCTAATTTTGACGTTTATTTTGAAGGGAGAGGTGCCCTATACTTTTATAGATCAATTTCCTCCCGGCAAATTTTCAAGGATCTACATTGTGAAATATAAAATTTTATATTTATATATATAATATCTGATGCTTATGGATTTGTTTGATTACTTCTTAGGTGCCTACACTTGATTATTAGAATGGCTTAAGTCCAACATTGCTAAACGCATTTTAATTACAATTTCTGGAGTGTCTAATCATTTGTCATTCCTTTCAGTCACACAAGTGATTAAGGTAAGAATTAGCAATTGATTTATTGTTATTTATTGCCCGGGGGAATCGAAATTTTAATTATTTTCTATTCTCCTATCGTTGCTGTTTTCATTTTGAATTTCAGGTATTTCTTGATTGTTGAGTTTATTGATTTCATCTTTCTCTTCAGTTTACGTCAATAAAGTGTTAAATGAACGTAAACCTCGATTTTCAATTCTTCAATTCGTCTCTTAGCTTTAATTCTCTTTCATTTTATTTTTCTTCTATGGAAGAAATATAAATTAATCATATTTTCTTTGATCATTCTTCCTATTAAGAAAAAAAACAACTTTATATATACTAGAATGTGAAAATATATAATAGAAAACGACGATGGTCAACAGCCCAAAACGAGTTCGTGGATGGCCTTTCTTTATTTATAAAGAAAATGGGTTGGACAAATATCAGGGAATAGGCTAAATCAATGTTTAGTTGATTTCTGTTCCACTAGATGGCACTCTGCCATCTAAAAAGCACATGTGCTCCTGGTCAGGATATTCCTCTTTTATATTTAACTAGACGGGTGACCCGGGTTTCGCCCCGGGATTGACCCGTGTGCATATCTACCCGAGTGATATATATTTAGATAAGATTTTTTTTTATAATTGTTTGTTATTATCACTATCTATTTGTTTGCATCAGCATAATTTAATATAATCTTTGATAGAGGGCGCTGTTCGTGAGCTAAGTAGAATAATTTGAATATATAGTTTTAATAATTGATTTATATATTTTTTAAAATAGCCTATCATCTTCCCCGTATTTTCTTACCTATGTATGGAAAATTTTGTTTGAATTAGTGAACTACTGCGAATTTGTATACCTGACATATACAAACAAACAAACATACAAACATTCATTTTTATATATATAGATATGCTAGGGCTTTAAAATTATTTGTCCACAGATTATTCCTCTATATACAAAGAAAATGACTCCCACTCTCCTTATTTCAACGAAAGAATAATAGAGATAACCTGTCTCATCAATCATATTCCTCCCAGAGGTTCTGTAATATGGATATTTTAAATTTGTTGTTCAATTAAAAAAAGCCGAAATTCGCGCTGAGAGAAGAGTTACAATTCTATATACAGTTACGAGCGTCATGCGTTCTTCATCTCTGTCACCGTTTGCTTTTTTTTTTTTGGAATGGCGCTCTCCTATTGGTTCGCTACGATGGCGCCGCCACTGCACGAGGCACTTTGTTTTTTACTTTGCCCTACTCGCTCTTTGGTTTTTGTAACTATTGTGTTGAGGCGGGTCGCTCCTTAAATAAATGCATATATTAGTTAATAACTAAATGGAATCCTCTCCTTCTTTTTCCCAGTAAGAGACGCCTACGGAAGCCAACAGTACATAGACAGATAAAGCACATAGGCTATAGTTATTAACTAATATATGCATTTATTCAAGGCGCCAATTTATAATTGTAACAAATAGTGTTTGAATAAAAACATTCAATCGGGTAAAACACGGGCGTTAATGATCCAACAGGTCCACGTGTCTAAATTGAAACACGGGCGTTGCCCGGGTCATTCGGCTACTTATTATACAGATGTCGCAATAATTCATTATTTAGCAGAGATTGTATATCGGAAGTTTTACCTCGTCTTCCATGTTTAAACATATCAGCCGCTTTTCTATAGATTGAATGTTTTTCATTAAATTGTGTAAAAACAGATGATACTAGTTGTACTGATCTTAAACTCATTGAGATTCTTTCATTTACATTCCCAGTATACAGCTGGTAACTATAGCAATTGGCTCTCATCCAATACAGTGTTAGAGAGAAGAATACTCCTACATAAAATGATTAATTTCTTATTTTGTTAAGAAACTTTTGAATTTTTATCACTCGCAAATTTTCAAGTAAACCTACTTTTTATTATAGATAAATAATTATTCCTGGATTGAAATTAGACGAAAAACATGGTGAAAGAAGACGAGTTTCTATTATTGATGCATAGGTGCAAGCTTTCGGGGAAAAATATATATTCCTTCCTGCCATTAGTACCATAGTTCTTATAATTCACGCTTCAATGCTCGCCTGTTGAAGGGTTTTTACCCGAAAGCTTGCACCTATGCATCAATAAAAGAAACTCGTCTTCCTTCACCATGTTTTTCGTCTACTTTTTATTATCCATAGTAAAAGTTGTGCAGGCTATAATAAAAATGGTGTGTAAGAGTTGGCGACTGCTTTTACTATAAATGCACCTTATGTCTACACATTTTGAGAACAGTTCTAAATTTGCACTTAAAATTGTGCCAGAGACAGTTTGATTACTTGCACTTAATGATGGGTTTGGACCTTTGCAAGAATCGGGAGCTATTGGATAAAATATTTATTAAGATAAAGTGCCCAATTTGGGATTCGTTCCCGGATCGTAGCCTTCGAAATTAGACAGTTTACACCAATCCCCTACTGACTCCAATAAAAAAACTACTTTTATAATGCATTAGCTGACAACTACTGTATATAACAGCAACCCATCATATCTTCAAATGAGAATCATTTAAACTTCCAGATTAAGATAAATTTTGGAACACATGTTGAAAATATAATTATGAAAGCTACGAAACTTAAGAATATATTATTCTCATTATGTGCACATACTTGGGGCATTGATACTAGGCGTAGATTGATCTTATATAAAGCTATGATACGCGCTCTACAATAAGTTATGCATTAATTATTTGGTTTCCTTTTATCACTGCAGCAAAAAGATCTAAGTTGAATTCTATACAATATCAAATTCTTATTAGATGCATTCGTGCTTATAGGACTTCATCTTCCTACATTACACAGATTCTAGCGAAAACTCCTTTACTGTCCGATTATCTTGAATTATCACAAACAAAGTATAATATGACAAATTCTCTCACAGATCAAACACTCAAAACACCCCTTCAAAAAAATTAAATTAACTATATCTGGATCTAAAATTTAAGTTTTATCTTTCTCAATCTAATGAACTGTTCAACTAGCACAGCACAATAGTCCTTTGGGCTTCGTGCTTTTGTAACAATAAATAAATAAATAATAAAGGTAAAAATAGCATTTGAATACATGAATAAAATGACAAGAGCCATGGGTCATTAACAAGTCGTTCTTTAAACTGTAATTCTAAAAAATAATAATAATAATTCATTTATCATTGTGTGGAATATATGAATATTATCTTGGCACAAATAAATAAATAAATAAAATTATCATTATTAATTGTTTTGAAACTATTATAGACGCGTGTGATTCTTTTTAAATTAAACAATATCTACTGCCCTCACTGCAATGAAAATATTGATGGGAGGGCAGTAGAATTGTTTAATTTTTAGAGAATAATCATACCTGTCTATAATAGTTTCGAATTTTCATAACAGATGGCGCGCTAATGCATCATAATTAATAGTTTATTGGACAAATTACATTACAGTAAAAAGCTTCATCAAATACTTCTATTGGAATTCTAAATACACCTATCTCCCCCGATTTACACGGTACTTGTTTTACACGTTTTCGCTTTTACACAGTTTTCCAAATAAGATTTTTTTTTGTTTTTATCGCACTATACTAAATGCTACTGTGATTGAACACATGCGCTGTGTACACATCTCACGAGGAATCTCCCGAGCTTATGTGCTGACTACATATTTCAACCTGTCAATGCATTTTATTTTTATTTCTTTGTACACCCACCCCCGATTTACACGTTTTTCTCAGTAACCTATCTACCGTGTAAATCGGGGGATAGGTGTATATTTTTAATGAGGATAAATTCTTAATGTAGAGAACAACCTTTTGATTACCATTACTACATTGCAATAATAATAATATAAAAGAACAAAAAGGAGCTTCTTGTGTAGAACATTCCGCTAGCTTTCGGACGACCTCGTTCTTCAATAGGCGTGACTCCATCATAAATTTTTAATAAGATGCTAAATATACTAAACTATCGTTATATTTCACAAATAGAAATAGAAGATTCTTCTTTGTAAATTATGTAGCGAATTTACTAAATGAAAGAAGACAAGTTTCTTTAATTATTCTACGATTCAAGCTTTCGGGCAAAACCCCTTCGACAGGCAATTCTATATACAGTTACGAGCGTCATCATCTCTGTCACCGTTTGCTTTTTTTTTTTTGGAATGGCGCTCTCCTATTGGTTCGCTACGATGGCGCCGGCACTGCGCGAGACACTTTGTTTTTGACTTTGCCTCCCCCCCACTCGCTTTTTGGTTTTTGTAACTATTGTGTTGGAGCGGGTCGCTCCTTAAATAAATGCATATATTGGATAATAACTGTTGGACACCAGCGCTGCCACTCATGTATAACACGTGACCGGAAGGATGACGTCGGCACCCCCCCCTCCAACTGACTGTAAAATGTTTAGCCTGACAACGCTGTTGCTTGTTTACCGGAGGATGTAACCTCTTTGTTTCTCTCTTTCCTTTTTTGATCTTTATATCACCTATGCTTTAATAAATTAGTTAGTGCAAGGCTCTTGTCCTAAGTGTAACCAAGTACCTTGTCTACACCCCTACAAGAAAAGATTATGAGACTGATTGGAGCTGCCTGAAGCATTGAACGGTAAGCCTATTCTTTTGTTCTCTCTCCCCCCTTCAGTGGACGCCATCTTATAATGGAAGCTAACGAAAATTTAACGAAAATTACCAAGCTAAATGGATTAAACTATTCCTCATGGAGCTTCCAAATTAAGCTCATTCTGATGGACAATGACTTATGGTCAATTGTTGACCCAGGCGAAGTCAAACCCGAGGGAGGGGATGTTGGTCTAATCAACAAATTTAATACGAGGCAGAATAAGGCTTTAGCAAAGATATGTCTCTCTATTGGTGAGGAGCAGCAAAACCATATCAGACATCTAAATTCCCCCAAAGAAGTTTGGGATTAATTACAAAGACTTTATGCACCCAGGGATAGCAAACACAGAATTATCCAACTGTGTCGAAAGTTGTACTCCCAGAAATTCTGTCAACATGCGAACATGGATGCCTATTTGGGAAGCATAAATCTAATAGTGAGTGAACTCACAGGTGTAGGGGATAAAATTGAAGACGGTGATCTAAGCATGCTAATTCTTTGTGGAATGCCCGAGGACTGGGATAATGTTATATCAACAATGTGTAACTTACCAGAGTCAGAGTTCACCAGTGCCAACATCAGACGTAAATTGTTAGCTGAGGCTGAGCGCCGGTATGCTACAACAAATGAAGGGATGGGTGCACTGTCAGTCAGGAACTCTAACAAGAAACAATTCCCTCATGAACATCAAGGTTCTAAAACTGTTAGAAAATGTTTCGGATGTGGGAAAACAGGGCATATTGCACGGGACTGTTTCAAACTGAAAAAGAATAACGGTAAACAACAGGAAAAGGGAGCGATACATCAACATCACGAAGCAAAGAACTTGTCTGTGATGTATAATGCAGCAGTTGTATCAGAAGAGGATACGTGGGTAATTGACTCAGGTGCCACGCATCATATGACTCCGAACAGAAGGTATTTTTCCACGTTGAATGACGAGAATGTAGGACAAGTGACCACCATTGATGGTACATCACATTCAAACATAGGAAGATGTAATGCTCAAGTAGATCTGATCAACAATTCTGGACAACTTAGAAGCATAGTTGCTCAGAATGCAATGTTCGTACCTGGGATCAGACATGGTGTACTCTCTGTTCTACAAATTGTGGAAAATGGTCATGAGGTTATCTTCGACAAGAAGGGATGTCATATCTACGACAATGATCATAACTTGATGATCAGAGCGGAGAAGAGAGGAAGGCTCTATCTCGTCAGGACTGCTCCGTCCAGATTTCCAGAATCAGGAGAATGTTCAAATTCCATTGCTCAAACCAACAATTTTCGTAAATTCCCACTAAATTTATGGCATCAGAGACTCATGCATATCAACTATGACACCATAGTAGACATGATGAAAAGAGAAGTTGTCATTGGTTTGAACTGTCAGGCTGGAAAACCTGATAAGTGCTCTGATTGTATGATTGGAAAATCGACAAAAAGACCTTTCCTGAATTTGAGATCTACCAAGGAAACTCAGACACTAGCCCTTGTTCACTGTGATCTAATGGGACCGTTCAACATTGAGAGCTGGGGTGGATCAAGATTTGTCTTGACCATCATTGATGACGCATCAAGATATACAAGGGTATATTTCCTCAAAAGGAAGGGCGATACTCTAGAAAAATTCAAGGAATGGATGAAAGAAGCTGAAAATCAGACGGGATTTTCTCTCAAGAGGATCCGTACAGATAACGGACTAGAGTTCTGTTCATCTCCTTGGGATATTTTCACGAAGGCCCATGGTATAGTACATGAACGCACCATGGTCTACACACCTGAACAGAATGGTGTCGCCGAACGCATGAATAGGACTTTGCTGAACTCAGTGAGGAGTACTGTGAACAGTTGCAATCTGCCAACCGCCTCTTGGGCAGAGCTCACCAACACAGCAGCATACTTGAGAAATCGTGTTACAAACAGACACAATGAAGAGAAAACGCCTTTTGAATTGTGGTTTGGAAAAAGACCTGCTCTGCAACATCTGAGAGAAATCGGCTGCGAAACCTTTATTCATGTTCCAAAACAAAGAAGGAATTCGAAGCTTCAGCCAAGAGCCACTAAAGGAATTCTCGTGGGTTATTCTCTACAGGGACGAGGTTGGAGAATCTGGATTCCTGAAAAACGCCAAGTGGTGGAATCTTTGAATTGTGTATTCAAAGAAGAAGTCCTCTATAAACAGCCCAAAAGAGAAAGGGATACTCTACCATCTGTCCATTTCTCCTCGAAAGAGGCCTCCTTTCAAGAAGAAAGTAATGCAGATCAACCAGTAGACCGAGAAACTGAAGAACTGATTGGAACTACAGGTGGAATAGATCAGCTATCTGAGACTCTCCCAGAGAACCTGAGAAGCCATCCAATGACACTCCGAAGTCATGGAAAGACGGCAGAATCTCCGGAAGAGGATAATAGTGGTGGACAGATAAATGCCACAAGTGCAGAGGACAATAACCCCACTTATGAAGAAGCCATGAACAGCCCTGAGGTAGCTAATTGGATAGAAGCCATTGAAGAAGAAAGGGAATCGCTCGAAAGACATGATGTATGGCAACTGCAGGAATTGCCGAAAGGTATCAAACCTTTAAAATGTAGATGGGTACTAAATAAGAAAATCAATGCAGTGGATGGTACCACTAGATACAAAGCACGTCTAGTCGCCAAAGGCTTCACTCAACGTAGAGGAATTGACTACAACGAAGTCTATACTCCTGTTTCCAGTTTTGAAACTATAAGGCTATTAACGGCGATAGCAACAGAAAAGGACTGGTTCATTGACCAATTCGACGTGAAGAGTGCTTATCTTCATGGGACACTCAATGAGACTATTTACATGGAACAACCTGAATGCTTCAAGAAACCAGGAGAAGAAAACTTGTTCTGCAAGCTTAAGAAATCAATCTATGGATTAAAACAGAGCGGAAGATGCTGGAATAAATTCTTAAACGAACAACTTCACGAAATAGGATTCCAACGTAACCCAATTGATCCGAGCATCTACGAAGTTGAACTTGAAAAAGGAAGAATCATTCTCTCAATCTATGTGGATGACATCTTTGCCATTTCAGAGAATCGAGCAGCGAGAAACAAATGCAGAGAACTCTTAAATTCCAGTTTTGAAATGAAGTATCTAGGACCAATTTCTCATATGCTTGGAGTATCCTTCAAGAAGTCAGAAGATGGAAGTATGAGTCTTTCTCAAAGTAACTACATAGAAGAACTGCTTCAACGTTTCAGACTACAGGATGCAAAAGGTGTCTCGACTCCAATGGAAACCAATCTTGACCTGCGTGTAAGGAAAAATGGAAATTCCAATGAGCGGTTTCCATACCGTGAACTGATCGGAGGACTGTCATACCTTTCTCAGAGAACCAGGCCCGACATCGCCTACGCAGTCGGGATCCTATCCAGATACTGTGATAACTACACAAGAGAACACTGGGAAGCTGGGAAACGCGTGCTGCGTTATCTGAAGAGCACCAAGGACTTTGGCATAACTTACAGATCCACTGGCAAACCTTTGATTGCCTTTTCGGATGCAAGTTGGGCCTCAGACATTGTAGACCGAAAAGGAGTATCTGGACATCTCATCATTTTAGCTGGAGAACCAATAATTTGGAGAAGCACCAAACAAACAGTTACCGCTTTGAGTACTATGGAATCGGAATACATTGCGCTGTCATCAGCTGTGAAGGACATCACATGGGTACGGAATCTGATGGAACAGCTGAAAATGTCAAGTTTGATTTGTGGAGAAACAAAAGTATTCTGCGACAACCAAGCTGCAATTTCCCATGCGGAAAATTACATCGACAAATCGAAAACTAGACATTTTGCCGTAAAGTACCATTTTGTTCGAGAAAAGATCTCAGAAGAAGCAATCGAACTTTTCTACACTCCGAGTGCTGAGAACCCTGCTGACTTCCTTACCAAGCCTCTTGCTAGAAGCCAGCATGAAAAGTACTGTAGAGCGCTGATGGACTATCGGAATAAACGTCCAGCTGAAGTTTTTCCGGGAGGGGATTTGTTGGACACCAGCGCTGCCACTCATGTATAACACGTGACCGGAAGGATGACGTCGGCACCCCCCCCTCCAACTGACTGTAAAATGTTTAGCCTGACAACGCTGTTGCTTGTTTACCGGAGGATGTAACCTCTTTGTTTCTCTCTTTCCTTTTTTTATCTTTATATCACCTATGCTTTAATAAATTAGTTAGTGCAAGGCTCTTGTCCTAAGTGTAACCAAGTACCTTGTCTACACCCCTACAAGAATAACTAAATGGAATCCTCTCTTTCTTTTTCCCAGTAAGAGACGCCTACGGAAGCCAACAGTACATAGACAGATAAAGCACATAGGCTATAGTTATTAACTAATACATGCATTTGAATAAAAACATTCAATCGGGTAAAACGCGGGCGTTAATGATCCAACAGATCCACGTGTCTAAATTAAAACACGGGCGTTGCCCGGGTCATTCGGCTAGTAAAGTATAAATACGACACTCTTTCACAGAGTTCGTATTTATACTTTACTAGAAGAATGACCCGGCTTCGCCCGAGAAATCCCCCGAGTGAAGTATCCTTCATACTGAAAGTACATCAATAATAAATAGTAGAAGTGCCATAGAATAGCAATACAGAAGAAACACATAAACTACAGGGAAAAAAAAGTGTGTAATGGCAAAAATTGTATTATATTAGTGTTTAGGTATTTGATTTAATTATTTTTTGCAATCTATTTAGTTGTTTCAAAATTAATATAGTTTAAATAAATGAGTTTTAAAAATTGTTTTAAAAAAAATGCATCGGCCGGGAATCGAACCCGGGCCGCCCGCGTGGCAGCCGAGCATTCTCGCCATTGACCTACCGATGCTTATAAGAAATAGCTATATTTGGGTATTTATTCCATTCACAAAAGCAAACGGTGACAGAATTGATTAAGAATTGTTGCTTGACGACTCTGATACTTGTATACTTTATTGCCTGTCGAAGGGTTTTTGCCCGAGAGCTTGCGACGTTGAATAATTAAAGAAACTTGTCTTCTTTCATTTGGTAAATTCACTACATAATTCACAATGCCAACATCCTTAATCTCTTTTCTGATATACAATACGAAGTAACATGTTCTAAAAATCAACTTATGATAAAAGCCCGGTTTCCATTTTTGACTATACATTATTTTAGCTTTAAAGACGGATATCAATGATAAACAAATTTAATGCGTGTTCCAATTATTATTGAATATTTTAAAATTATATTTAAACGTTTATTGCAGTTTTTTTTTTTGTTTGATGGTCGAATTTAAGTCGCTTGTCACTATTTTTAACTATTTATAAATGTAGCTCTTAATACAAATTTTAATTTTTAATGGCCGAATATGAGCGTTTGAGGATTTTTTTACTATTTTAAATATTTTTATAGCTTTTGAAACAAAATTTGGTGTTTTTTTTTTTTTTTTGGGGGGGAGGGCGGCAAAAAATGCTGCATTGGTATCTATATTTACGACATTATTTTAAAGTTGAAGGTTGGAAATTTTGATAAGAGAGTGGTCTTTATTATGTAATAAGAGAGGAAATGCAACAAAGAGGCTTCAATGAAATACATTCCATTTGTTTAATCATTAAAATAAGTTAGTCATTTAATAAATTTTAAACTATTAGATAATTTTTTAAAATATTTTAATTAAGAACTTCAAATTACTCTTCTCTTTCACCCAATGGTTCCCATATAATACACATTCCAGAAAGATAATTATTGATTTAAGGAATTTTATATCTTAGTCGTGTGGCCACTAATATACATTCTGGGGATGATTCATTACTGAACAAACACTTTTGTTGGTCCCTTGTCAAAATGATTTATTGCAAAATTACGCGGTTGGAATTAAAACAAAGTTTTCATAGTGCAACCGAGCTTATTTAGTAATGGGTTTGAGAGCATATATCTTTGATATATGCAAAAAGGAATATAGATTTGTAAATCCATAATGAATAATATAATTTCATTAATATTGATATTATTAAAAAATACAGAAATTATATAGTAAAATGATAAATTTTTACAATAAACAAACATATAAGGCACTACCTTCGAATATATTAATGAATTTCCTGAAAGATAATCTTTCAAATTTTTGGATTTAAAAGATATAATGAATTTCAGTTTTCAGAATTTATACTAATTAACTCTCTTTTTCTATCTATCTCTTTAGATATATATTTAATCACATTTTAAAGTATGAAAAAACAATAGAAAAAATAAAAGATAAGTGGGTCAGGTGTTGATATTAAAAATAAAGAAGGCATCTCCTGACCACGAGCACATGCGCTCTGCCATCTAAAAAGCACATGTGCTCGTGGTCAGGAGATGCCTTCTTTATTTTTAATATATATATATATATACTTTCATAAATCCTTTTTTACTATCCTGTTTTGTACTGTAAAATTTGACGGCTTCTAGTTTTGACATTTAATTTGATAGGAGAGACGCTCTATGCTATAATAGATAAATTTCCTTCCTGAATATTTTCCATCTATATTTTGGGCATAGATTTGGGTCAGTCACTTTGCCAGCTAAAAACCTCTTTGGCAGATTGTGAAGATTTTAAAACTTTAGAACTCATTTTATAGCCAGCCCTCTTTTTAAGAGCATTTTTCTAATTCAGCCAGTATTAATTGATTTTTAAATTGAAGAAGTATAATTACTTGGCTTCAGCCGCGATGGTCGGCAGCTGAAAGAGCGACTCGCCTAGGTCATGGGAAAGGTGACAGTTGACCAAAGTCATTTGGTGACCCCGGACGTTAGCGCAGACCACAGCGAACTTCCCTGGCCATAGTCCACAGGATGGTGACACTAGGAGCGGTGACACAGGCAAATCCAGATCCAATGGTAGATGGCGCGATGGTTGCTCTGCAACCAAGACGGAGATCATGTTCATTGTCCAGGTCCGTGACGTGGCCTCCTGCCTGAATGCGAGGTCAACGGCATGCTGCTGGAGGAAACAGCAGAGCTTCATGCTTCTTTGGGCGATCAGCGAGGCCACGCACGTTGAGCGTCACAATGCGGAAGCTCATTGTTATTGTTTAACAGAGGTTCTGGCTCTAGACAGCTATTTGTAGAGGGAACATGAAGTATCCTCCAACAGAGCCATGAGCCTAGTAGCCAAGATGTTGATAGCCTTCTTATTCTCCGAGTTCGATGTTGTCAGAAGGGAGTCGTTCTTTCCATTCATTGCGTTTTCTGTGAGAAGGGTATCTCTCTCCAGCCCCAGTGATTGGAGATCATCAAGGACCGCCGATGCCTGTAGTTCTCAATCAGGGTGTCCATTTGTTGTCATGCCTTGAATTTTGCCTGTTCCTCTTTGTCCTGTTGTAAAGTTTGAGGTGGAAGGTCGATATTCACATCGGGAGTATCATGATTATATGTTGAGGTGTTTACCTCGGTTGGCCCTTTGTCCGTAGTGATTGTTGCAGGGGGCTAGCTACCTGGGTAGACCGCGTGCAACTGGGATGGAAGCTGCTGCCGTCATGTCATTAATGCGCGGCATAGGAGCAGGAGCTGGTAACTGTGCGGAAGGAGAAGCGACGGTGGGCGTGGCCATGTTGTCTATACTTCTGGACGACGTCTGCGGGGAAGATACTCGAGATTCCGCTGCGGTCCCGATGTTTTGTGGGCAGTTAACACGGCTCTGGCTCAATATGTGGCCCAAAGGATCTCGTCTGGATCTCATGGAATAAGGTCCGCCCTAGGCTGACAAGGGCCATTAGCCCGTTACCATGGCCTCTAGGTGGACGCTTCTCAGATTGCCAAAGAAGGTGTTTGACTTTGTCACCGACCCAAGGCCGCTAGTTTGCGGCGACGGTCAATAGATGACATCTAGTTTTAACGTCTAATTTGATAGGAGAGTCGCCCTATGCTTCATATACATCTATTTAAACCAAATTAGTAGAACTCAAGCCAATAATAGTTACATTTATCATGGCACGTTTTTGCCTTATGTTTTACTTAATCCTAACTTACGAGTAGAATTACTGCGGAAGAGGATTGATGGAGGGCTAATGTAAATATGTACATATAATTCTACTGTCTTCAAAGCTTATGTCCAGAGTTTGTTTAAAATCCATAACCAAGATTCCCGCCACTGTGTAGGATATAGAAGCAGACTTGCCCAACAGAATGTTAGACTTCTAAAAAACGGTAAAGTTGATTAAACTGGCATCATCATAGATAGGACGGTAAGAATATTATTTGGAAAAGAAAAAATCGTATTCATTCGATCATTTCTTGATAAAATGTTTTGCATTTAAATAAAAACATATAACCTTTTTTACAGATTGACGGCATCTTATATTCAATCATAATATGTTTTTATATATATGTTAGAATAATATTGTGAAATGAGAAATTATTATTTGCTTGTTTTGAGTACATGGGACTTTTGCTAATGGTATGCATTCGTGTTATCTTGGAAAATTTAATAAAATATTTCAGATCACACACACTATTTGATTTGATCGAGCCGAAGAAACAATTTAGGAAGAAAAACATGACTCGAGGCATGAATAATATAGAGAATATAAGATTTAATTAAGTATTCACATTTTTACATAATGTTTTATGCCAGCCAAATCAAAGCAACAACAACTATATATATTTTTCTTAGTAAAATAATCTCTCAAAATAGACGACTTTTATATATAGTTAATATATATTTAAATAAAAATATTTATTTTTCAAGACGTGCTATTTCTCTATTGCCATAAATATATTTAAAGAGGCATCGAGGAACAATATATGAAATGGCCATTAAATTTATGCAATGTTGTGTAAATTTTAGGAATAGCTATTCAAAGTACATAATTCTTTCAAATTTTATCAAGTGTACATAACTGCAGATAGAATGTGTAGGTAAATTACCGCGCCAGACGATGTCAAAATAATTATTTATTGCACGCGCTTTTCCCGCCCATTCAGTCTTCTGCCTAGTTAAAAAGGGTTGCCAAATATTCAGAGACGATAAAATCCTCGTAAAACTATGTTTATAAAGTTTACTTAATAAAACAGATTTTCGATTTTTTCTTTCGACTTTATATTAGGATTTATTATTAAAAACCAATTATAAGAAACACTGTCAAAACGATTATACTGTAAATAAAATAAAAAGATAATTCTAATTTAGCTTTTTGAATTTAAAGTTCAGCTTTTGATTATTTGAAATTATTTTAAATATCCCCATTTCCTATATATTTTCACTATTTATGAATTTTAATTAATTAATAAATAAAAGATACAATGAATAAATTATACAATTAAATTTGACATTTTGAAAAACAAAAGAAAAGCATTTCACTCAGCAGTACAAATATAAATTATTTTATATTTACAAATAAATAGTTTCAAAGATTCTTCCACCTCTCAATGTCAACACATTTACACTTAAGAAAATGAAGAATGCCAACAAAACCTATTCCATTTTCAATCAGTAGAATACTACAACTTACAATGTAATTGTAATAAACTTTAAAATACCTTTTGTACAACATTATGTTAACTATCATTTTTAATATTTGATCCTATTATTACAAATATATGGCAGAATTTTAGAAATAAATTGAAAATCTAAATAAATTATTTAAATATTTGTAGGATCACACTAAGTTCCAAAACACTGGTTGTATAACTTTATTATACCAAGTAATATTACAAATATTCGTTGATAAATTTTAATATATTACTAGCAGGTTTATGGTGATACATCAGGTTGTATCTTGTGCCGCGTTTTTACCCACCGTTAGATGTCTCAGAATGTCATCTCTGGTCAGATGGTGACAGTGATTGGAGGCTGGTGTATGTAACTAGCCTTTCGTCACTGCATTTTAAGATTACCAGCAGGCTTATGGTGATACATCAGGTTGTATCTTGCGCCGCGTTTTTCCCACCGTTAGATGTCCCAGAATGTCATCTCTGGTCAGATGGTGACAGTGATGGGAGGCTGGTGTATGTAACCAGCCTTCCGTCACTGCAAAATATTCGTTGATAAATTTCAAAGTATGATCCTCCTGCATCAATACATTACCTCCATCTTTTCTCCCAACTAGAGAAACATGCTGTGTCCTCGGTAAGGCTTCTCAGGACGTCCTGCGATTTTCTTTTTATATCTTCTTTCGTGTCAAACCTCTTCCCTTTCATGATCATTTTCTATTTAGGATGAAGGAAAAAAGATCATTAAGAGATGAATCTGAAGAATAAATGGGTTGAGAGGGGTGTTGTTTTTGGCTAAATAAAGCGAGTACTGAATGGGCTGTGTGAGGGACTACTTTTCTATACTTTTCTTTCTAATAGATTCCCTCAGGTACTGCAATATAAGAGATGAGTGTTTTGATTTATTGTGACTCCATCTGGCATAAATTCATGGTGCACAAGTCATTTGTTGTCGAGGAATGTTACAAGCATGACCTTCGTTTTCGATTTGCACATTCGAGCTTTTTTCGGTTTTGGTTCATTCCGTGCTATCCACTGACTAGACTGGCGTTTGGTTCCAGGGATGTACCCATACACCCATGTCCCGTCTCCTGTTATTACTTTATCTTGCCAATTCCGATCGTTTTCAGCCATATGGAGCATGTTTTGACTGATCTACAAACGTGTCTCCTTTTGCTCTGAGGTTAAGACACGAGGCACAAACTTGCTTGAAATTCTTTTCAGACCCAGATCTTTGTGAATTGTTTCCTGGCATAGTCAAAATGATATGTTGGTCGCTTCTGAAGCTCTCTGATTGTTATCCGACGATTTTCATGATCAAAATAATCATTTTTCAACATTTTCAGTGGTGTGGAGAGTCTGTGGTCCCCCGCACCTTGGCTCATCAAATATTGACGTCACACATTTTTTATATTTTTTGAACCATTCAAAAACCGTCGTTATTTTAATAGCCTTTTCTCCGAGCGATTTTTGAATCATTAGCAAACTTTTAGAAACAGATTTACCCAATTTGAAACAAAATTTCAAACATAGCCGTTGTTCGATCAAAATTTCGATCACAAATTTCGCCGAGCTGCTGAAACTATTTGTGAACTGAAATTTGTTCTAAATGGAACAATAGTGAACAAGAAAAATAGCACGTGGCTAATTCTTTTTTTTTTTCAAGATAGCTTTTGATCTTTTAATTAAAACGGTCAATGTTATTTTTACTCGTTCAATTTTTTTTTTTTAATAAGCGAGTCCGGGAACTTAACTTTGTATATATTATTCATTATAACCGAATAAATATTAATAGCATTGTTCGCTCGGATATTTGTAGAAAATCTTCATTTTTATGAAACCCAAATGAGGCTATTATTTCCCTTTATATTCCATGTGCCTGTTAATAATTTTAACAATGTAAATATTCTAGAGGCATTTCTCTGTTGTAAAAATTATAAACTTAAAATACTGCAGACCATCTAAGGGGGAATCGCATAATAGTCGAATTTTACATTCGTGGATAAAGTACTGTTTGATTTGGTCCACAAATAAGTACCTCTAATTATTTATTTAGATTAATTATTTAGATAAGATTATTTTATATAATTGTTTGTTATTAGCATTATATATTTGTTTGCATCAGCATAATTTAATCTAATCTTTGATAGAGGGCGCTGTTCGTGAGCTAAGTAGAATAATTTGAATATATAGTTTTAATAATTGATTTATATATATTTTCAAAATAGCCTATCGTCTTCCACGTATTTATTTACCTATGTATGGAAATTTTGGTTTGAATTAGTGAACTACTGCGAATTTGTATACCGGACATACAAACAAACATACAAACATTGATTTTTATATATATAGATATACTCTCACAGTATCAATATGAGGCATTAGCTATCGCCACCTTTTATAAGATATTTAAACAGTTTTTAACACGCGTATGTGTCTTTTTTTTATATTTTAGAGGCAGGCTCTCCCATTATTTACCATTGAAGTAAGGGCAGTATTAAATTTTTTTCTTTTTTTTTTTGAGTAATTATATGGGTCAAAATATTTTAAATTTCTTATACTCCAACTGTCGATTTAAAAAGATCGAACAAAAATATCCAACTCGAACTAGAATTTCATGGTGTATCTATAAAATGTAAAATATTTTTCAGTAAGTTTCTTATTGATACAAAGCAATAACGCGCCATTATATATACAGTTACGAGCGTCATGCGTTCTTAATTCTTAATTCTTCATTTTCATCTCTGTCACCGTTTGCTTTTTTTTTTTTGGAATGGCGCTCTCCTATTGGTTGGCTACGATCACGCCACCTTTGCCACCCCCCCCCCCCCCCTTTCTGTAACTATTGTGTTGAGGCGGGTCGCTCCTTAAATAATCTATTGTTAACAATACCTCATTATAGGTCCGCAAATATCGAAAGTATAGGTATGTAGCTTTTGTACTATTAAGGTGTATATATATACACATACTTATGTACATATGTAAGTACTATTATCATTAGGGATATATATGTCACATCTACATAAATGCAGATATTATATACAGTTACGAGCGTCATGCGTTCTTAATTCTTCAGTACACGGGCGTTGCCCGGGTCATTCGGCTAGTCTATATATAACAATGAAGAGATTAAGACGCAAATTTTTCTTTTCACAAATAAATCAAACTTCTACTGTCCTTACTGCGATTAAAAATTAATGTCTTCATTCGTTATATATAGTTGGTGCGTTATTGCTTTGTATTAATTCATGCCTAACTTTCCCTTATTGTTTGCGGAAGAGCATTGCTCGATGCAAATATTTAAATGTAATTCTACTGTACTAAAAGCGCATGTCCATAGTTTCTTTAATACATTTCTAAGATTCTATCCTACAATGTAGCATATAAAAGTAGAATGATCCAATACAGTATTGGAGCTCTAAAGAAGCGGTCTGGTAGATTAAATTGGCGAAACCGCTGGGAGGGTTCATCACTGATGAGCCAAGCCCTCCAAATATTTTTTCATCGCAGTAAGAACAGTAGAATTTTATTTATTTGTGAAACTAAACATTCGCGTTTTAATGTCGTAATTCGTTATATAGTTTTTTTTATTAGGAACTCAAAAATGCTAGGTTTCATGCCATGCCCTTTCTTGGGGCTTCTTGCCTAAATACGCGACATTCAATAGAGCAGTCTATATATAGTCAGGACCTAAAGGACCTTTCAATAGAGTACAAAGCACAATAAATAGTTCATTTTCTAACGTCCAGGAGCTTATACATAAAACAATAAATTGAACAAATATTTATAAATAACTTTTAATAAAGCACTAAAACCGATCTTTTGATAATGGAACACCTTCTATATATGTTGTATACAAATATTTGCCAAATTATAGATTAAAATCAAAATATCTGTATGCTTTGACGTATATCTCTTTATTTAAAATTGAGAGATTTAGTAAAAGTTATTTCAAACTATATAGAAACGTTTTTGTATGTATAAACAGTTATTATATATACCAGAGCTTCAGCCCGTCGTACATGCGTCGAATAAATTCGATAAAATTTACAGTTGACTTATTTTAACCTGAACATTAGTCTGTCACGCCCGTGTGAAACTGAATGATAATAAAATTTGAACTTTTTAAATATGTATTTATTGCTTTGTAAAAAATATTTTAGTAAAATTAAATATTTTTAAAATTAAAGATGGCCAAGGATCTCAGTAGCATTAGTATTCGATTTTATTAATTTGACCGGGGGTCGGTGGGTCTAAACCGTTGGTTTTCGACCGCTACGACCCGGGATCGTTCCCGCATTGGGCTTTTTTTTTCTAATTAGAATAAAATGCTCCAATGGCCCCCGATTCTTGCAAAAGTCCAACCCTACCAGCGAGAGTAAGTAACTAAAGGGGGCTATGACAAATTTATAAGTGCAAAAGTAGAACTGCTTTCTATATATTTAGACATGTGGTGCACTTATAGTGTACAAAGTAACACACAACAATCGCGCCCCGGGACCAGATGGTATCATGCCAGAATTTATGAAACACCTAGGCCAAAAGGCCATAAAATGGATGGCAAAACTGTTCACCAACATCCTATCAACAGGTTCCATTCCATCAGTGTGGAAACAAGCCAAGGTCCTGGCAATATTGAAACCAGGAAAGACCTCAGATGACCCTAACAATTACCGGCCAATATCACTCCTCTGCATTCCTTATAAAATCTTGGAAAGAATCATTCTCAACAGAATATCACCTATCATAGAAGAGTACTTACCCATAGAACAACAACCACAATTGAAGATGGATTCCAGAAAAAATTAAAAACTGGAGCAGTTTTTGTGGACCTAACCGCCGCATACGATACAGTTTGGAGAGAGGGATTATTATACAAACTATCCAAAATAATCAACTGTAAAAATATCATCAAACTAATAAATAATTTTCTCACCAACAGGAAAATAACAGTACACCTCAACAACAAAAAAAGCAGACCTCGCACCCTAAAAAACGGACTGCCACAGGGGTCAGTTCTTGCTCCCTTACTATTTAATGTCTACACTGCTGATATCCCAGCTACTAATTCTCAAAATTTCTGTATGCTGATGATATAGCTCTTCTTCACCAAGAACAATCTTTCTCAACTCTGGAACAGATACTCAATGAAGACCTAAAGAAATTGGAGAATTTCTTCTCAAAATGGCACCTGATTCCCAACCCTTCCAAGACAGTCTCATCAGTATTCCATCTGAATAACCATAAAGCCAATAGACCCTTGAAACTCACATTCTGCAACAAACCACTCAGCCATGATCCATGCCCCAAATATCTGGGAGTAACCCTTGATAGATCTCTCACTTTTCGCCAACACCTTGAAAAAACGAGAGATAAATTAAAAATAAGGAATAATATCATGACTAGGTTGGCAGGCACCACGTGGGGCTGTAGTGCTGACACTCTACGCACGACTGCCCTCGCCTTAGTATACTCAGTTGCGGAGTACTGCGCCCCTGTGTGGGAAAGAAGCTCCCATACAGACAGCATAGATGCTCAACTTAACCAAACTATGAGATTAATAACGGGAAACATGAGACCTACCCCTATAGACTGGCTCCCATATCTATCTAACATAGCACCTCCTGACCTCAGAAGAAAGAAATCTACCTCCAACCTTCTCAGTAAAATTAAAGCTAACATTAAGCTTCCAATCAACACTGTTCTCGAAATTCCTCCCCCAACTCGACTAATATCAAGGAATCCTGTATGGGTGGCCGATGAAAATGTAGATCTTAAAGAAGAGTGGAGAAACCGATGGAGCAATCTTGCCATCGCCAACAAAGACCTGGTGGAGGACCCTAACACCAAACCTCCCGGCTACAACCTACCTAGGAGGACCTGGTCAACCCTCAATAGAATCAGGACCTCTACTGGTAGATGCAACTACCTACTAAATAAGTGGAACATGAGTCCAGACCAGAACTGCGACTGTGGACAAATACAAACAATGCACCATATCCTAAGGGACTGTCCTCGAAGATTCTTCCAGGGAACACTCGGGGATATCCACCGGTGCACAGAGGAGGCCCTGGAGTGGATTCGTCACCTCGACATTCCACTCTAGAGAAACTTGCCAACATTGTTGTATTGTGCTGTAAAAAACAATATCATACGCAATAAATAAAATAGTAAAAAAGACAGTGGCCAACTTCAACCCACTATGATTATCATGGCCTGTACCACGTGTACTAGGGATATTAATTTGACCACCTGATCTACTTTTATTTGCTTTAAAAAATCACACACACATTTGGAATTTAAAAAAAATCGTCAAATGTAGCGAAATTTAAGAATCAAATCAGCTAAGAGAGCGAGAATCTATATAGAAATAAAGTCATCATATTAAATACATAAATATTGTTATCCATTATGAAAGACAAATATTTAAATATTATAATTATATGACATAAATTCTATTTCTTCAAGTATAATTCAGGCACCTCAATATGTACCCTTGGATTCAAAATAATCATACCCAGCTGAATATTAAAGGTAAAACGACATGGTTAAAATTAATATTTGAAAGAAAACCTTCATATCTGAGAATTGGCATTGAAGAAAAATGTTGTTCAATACAATCCTTGTCTGTGAAATGCTGCTTCAAACATGTATTGCGTTCAGAAGGAGAAAGGTTAAAACTGAGATACTTCAGATATCTTTCTCCTCCTGAATGTAATACATGTTGGTAGCAGCATTTCACAGACAAGGATGTCTAATCATCAATATTTTTCTTCAATGCCAATTATCAGATATGAAGGTTTTCTTTCAAATCTAAATTTCAACCATGTCGTCTTACTGTGTCAGATCTTTAGAAACTATTTCTCTTATAAAAGACCTACATGGTGAGAAATTAATTTCATAGACAAGAAGATTGATCGAAGTTATTCTCCAAAGGCCAATTAGAGATGAGAGAATTTAGGACAAGTGATTATTTTCACCATGTCTTCGTTACCAAGAAAAAAAATTTAAAACAAAACCAATTTTTAAAATTAGGATCTATAAATTAACTTAGGTTTTTTTTTTATTAATGTGGAAGACATATATTTTACTGATTAAATATCAAAAGCTTGGGAAAAGTGTCTAATATGTTCTTCATTGTCTTACGCCCCAAAATCATTTATAGAGGAAATTTAGCACTATGGCAATCCTTAACTTTGCTTCCCTTCTCAGCCAAATCATGTGTAAAACATTCCCGAAATGCCCCAATTGCGATTCCCAGCCTGCCAGTCCTGAACATCTATTAAATTGTATCAAATACTCTAAAAAATACCTCTGGAAAAACCCCAGGACTATAATAGAAAGCTGAGACAATGGGAACTAATGGAGATCGTCTAAACGACTTGAGGAATAAGCAACAACAACAACATGTGTAAAGCAGGTGTCAAGCGCAAATGATAGGTCGTTTGAGGATATTTTCATTGTTGGAATACGGATATTGCGATAGTTGGATTGCGGATATTGCTATTGTTGATTTGCGAATATTTCCATTGTTGGGTTGCGAATATTGCCTTTGTTAATTTGCAAATTGTTGAGATGAGGATTTTATGATTGATGTGTTACGGATATTGCCATTATTGGGTTCCGGATATTGTAATTTTTAGGTTGCGGGTATTGCCATTTTTGAGCTGCCGGTGATGGCCATTGTTGAGAGACTGATATTTCTAATGTTGTTTCGAAGATGTTGGTATTGTTGGAATGCGTATAATAAAATATTTGCATTGCGCATACATACATTGTTACGCTGCGGATATTCCAATTGTTGGATTGTGGGTATTTCCATTGTCGGGTTGCGGGTATTGCCATTGTTGGGTTACGAAAATTTGTTTTGTTAAGTTGCGGATATATTTTTGGTTTACGTAACTGTTATTGTTGGTTTTGGAATACTGTCATTGCTGAATTATAAATATTTCTATTGTTAGTTTACGGATCGTGTCATTTCTGGTTTGCGGAAACTGCCATTTTTGGATTTCTGATATTGCAATAGATAGTTTCTATTTACTGCCATTGTTGTATTGTAGATATTACTAATGTTGGTTGCGGATATTGCCATTGTTGGATTGCGGATCATGTGATAGTCCAAATAAACTTAGACGAGACTCAATTTCTACGATTAAGGACCTAGAGTATGAAAAATGCGTAGTAACGAACATAATGCTCTCAGAGCCCCGAAACTAAAGAGTAGAACAAGCGATGATTACCTAAGGTTTAGAGGCATCAAAGAAATGTCGCTCCTCTTTGTCTGCCTTGTGAGAATTTTGGGAACTGTCGTATTCTTTCATTTAATGTCGAGATTTCGTTCACGCCGCTTTGAGCCGCAATTAACTCCGAGGGACATCCCCAAACCTTAAAACACCACCGTTTGAAAATACTAGGCCTGGTGATTCTTACAGAGGATCTTCCTTCTGAAGAATAAATCTCGTTCTCATATTCTGAATCCCTATTTCGAAGCCTCAAATGATGAAAGGGAATGTTCAGCTCAAGCTCTTTAACAACTACCTTTGAACGCGCCTCTTTCGTGTCTTTAGATATTCAATTAAGTTATGCGAAGGCAACATTTAGATTAGGAATTAAAGTTGTTCTGCGGTAGTAGGATGGCTATATACATTTTTACAACCTAAAATGCTTTATAACCCGAAATAATCAGAAGGCTATACCAGAGGTCGGTAAACTGCGGCTCGTAAGCAATATGTGGCTCTTTGAATGTGAAGCTGACTTTTTATTTCCATATATACGCAAATATTATTTATTTCATTTTAAAAAATCATTCAAAAATCTACTTATATAATTGCCTTATTCTGTCTGTGTGAAGTTCACTGTGTGAAGTTCACGGATAGATTTTGGTCATCAACGCGCGCATCATCATTATGATCATTATCATTATCTAATGATAATTATTTATTTATCTACTTATATAATTGCCTTATTCTGTCTGTGTGAAGTTCACTGTGTGAAGTTCACGGATAGATTTTGGTCAGAATGGATAAAATAAAAAAAAGTGTCAAGGGATGGGAATCGAACCCACGACCTTCCGCTTACCGGGCAGATGCCATGACCACTAGGCTACCTAGGACAACGATAGGTTATTTTAAATTATATATAAATTAAATATTAAAACTATATATTCAAATTATTCTACTTAGCTCACGAACAGCGCCCTCTATCAAGGTTATAATTACGTTTAAAATCGAAATCTTTTCAAAATTTTATTAATAATAGTTCGCTTACTAATTAGAATACTTGATCTAAATCGAAATATTATAGACGCTCGCTCGATTTGAAGATTTATATCGTAACTAATCTGACTGTAAAGTTTGGAGCGGGACGTTTCACAAGAGTGACATCCACGGCGCCAATTTATAATTGTAACGAATAGTGTTTGAATAAAACATTTAATCGGGTAAACCCGGGCGTTGCCCGGGTCATTCGTCTAGTTGTTAAGAATCGATTAACGAGGACTAGGTACCGATTCTATCTTTCAGCCACTGTACTCGCTTTTCACCGCACCCCTCCCCTGTGTCGTCACTGTCGTCAGTCCGTCGGAAGCTCTCGAATGATGCCGTCGTCGGATGTTTATATGTAGGTTAGAATTCGCTTTCGACACAGACCAATTTGGTGTCTTTACCAATGACGTATAGTTTGTTGTTTCAAGCAAAAGAGTTAGAAGCAAATTATCTTCTAAAATGTATGCATGTATGTCGGATCCGGTTGTTTACCTGTGTAAGATCCTGTCGACTCTCTATAATATTCGGGTTGAGTTGTCGAACTTATATACTATGAATTTGGTGAATTGTGGTGAATCCTATGTCGAATTATGTTGCATTGGTGATTGATGGCGCAGTCTTGGTCAATTGGTGGGTTTCCACAGGGGAAATAAGAGCACACCTGGATGGGATAGAAAATAGACTTTGCGAAAGGGAGAGTGATGAGACTGGAGGAGGTACCTTTGCCTTTCACATGATGGAGCGGAAACTACCTTGGTTGGAGCCTAAGTTGAGCACACCTTGCTTCTAGCCCGGTCACCTACCTTCTCCTTAACTTCTTGTCCGAGATCATCGTCATTAACTCCCTCGGCTTCTCATTGGTGGAGATCATTCTACGTGCCTGCTTCTGATTCGCTATTAGTTGGCCATGCTTAAAGGTGATTGGTTGTTAATTTGTCATGCTTAACTGTGATTGGCTTAGTACCTCCATTGTCGCCATGATTGCAATCTTCCAGGAAGAAGAAGGTCATTGAACTTTAGTTTTAAGGGGGGGGGGGGGGGGTCCTGGGCAGTGACCTTTACTTCCTGAATGATGCAATCCTGTTAATTCTTGTTCGCTTTTTTGCGTAGCCTAACTTTTATTAAATCTTTTGACGATACATTGCATAGATTGTGGTGGGGTTACATATTGCTATATACAAATTATCACATGTACATATATATGAGATATTTTATTTAATATATATATATATAATATTAATATTTAAAAAACGAAGTAAAGGTAGGTAACAAAATAAGTATTATATTTTTTGAATATATATTATACATTTTTTTCCAAATAAGATACTATATATATGTGTGTGTGTGTGTAAATAAATAGATAAAAAAATTATCAAAAAACTTTATTTATGTTTGAGAGTACTACTCATTGTTGGCAAGAAAAAAATTGTGGCTCTTTAAAATCTTTTAAATTTTGTGAATTATAATTTTTGGCTTCCGACTCATCAGGTAGCCGACCCCTTGGCTATACCTTCAGTGACAGAAATATGTAGATATATAACTGCTGCTGGATTTAACAACAGACGACTCTAATATATGTGGAACGTTTGATCGATTCACAGACGACTGAAGGAGACATAATGGCGCCTTGGGCTCACGAACAATTAACCCCATTAACTAACCATTACTTAATTATTCTAACGCTAATCTCACATTCCTAAGTCCCCTAAGCACACATTTATTATAATGATATGAAACCCTATGATGAAGTTGTATGTTATTAAAAATAGCAGTTTTTTATTGTTCAAAATATTGTCACAAATATATTTATTGTAGTAATTTAAATCAAATATTTTAGTGCGTTGGTTTGAGCTGGAAACGCCGTGTGATACGACGATTCGTGTGCATGGTATTCGAGAAAACCTTTTCAGCGAAACAGATTATTTTAACTTGCATTTTAAATACCGTTGTATAGTACTTGTATTTATCATTTTGTAGCAAAGTATTTATTAACAGAGTATCGTTTTTTTTTATGTTTATATTTTGCTACTCTGTGAACTTCCCCTCATTGCTTATCTTTTGTTTATCATTCCTAGTTTGTTCTTGCCTTAAATAAATTGCTG